>OVAX01000019.1:160279-190703 GCA_900406405.1 Lepidium africanum
TTTTTTTTTTTTTTTTTTTTTTATGAATAGAATAAAATAAGGGACTTTAATTTACATCAATTTCTAATATAAGAGAAGACAAAAGGTAAAAAAAGAGAGCGTGACCAAATGAAAGAGACAAGGAATTAATGGCCGAAAGGAAGATAAAGAAAGTTGAATGATCACAAATGTACCTATCTGCATATATATATATATATATATATATAAACAAGGCAAATGTTATGCTAATGATGATAGATTATGTTTAATTTCACGATGTAGACAATTAGGCCTGTTGTTAGTAGGTCTTGTAACATTAATGACTTTGAGAAGATAAAAATAAAACAAGGCATGCTAAAAGCAAATAAGGATTTGTACTCTCTTCCCTCATTATGTTCCTGTGCCCTTTGCAACTATTTTACTGCCTCTATTGTACACATTATTATATACATTGCAGAAACAGCCAAACTCACTGAGGACTGAGTTTCTTCATTATCATTAGTTTAACTCAGTAGCTAGCGGAATATACGCTGACAATCAGCTCACATGCTGTTTAGATTGGAACCTTTTTTGTTTCTTGTTAGTCTCAACTCAAGAGATCTGTGTTCCTCGATCCCATCATTTTTAAATTTTGAGTTTCTATTATCAATAGGCATCACATGTTTCTGGACCAATCAGGCTATAAAGGGCTACTAATAACCCTATGACATGTAACAGGCTGTGCTGTTAGACTTTCCATGAAGATCTTGTTTGTTTATTACCTTCCCTGTCAATCATTTAACTCTTCATCTACTTGATATCCTTTGTTCAGAAACATAACAAAATGCATGTTTCTCGATGATGGATCATCAAATTATTAACCAAGACAACACATAATCAGAAATTTCATCTTGCCGCAATCACGACAAGGCATAAATTACTGTTTTAGGGTAAAGCATGATGCCCTTACTTACTCAGGGGACTCCATCAGTTTCATGATATCAGAGACTCCGCTTGTGTAATAGTCTGGTTCAATCTTGATGCCCTCTTCTAGTAGATTTGATTCACTTGTCACCCCTGTTTGACCAGCCCAATCACTGTCAGTTCACTAAAACATTCTCCACATATCAGCATATTGACTTCTATTGGCTTAAGAAACTAAGAAAGTAAATATAATCAATTGAAATGACCTGATAGGACGAGGAGAGTTTTGCAACCAGCGTTCTGCCCAAACAAGATATCAGTATCTAGCCTATCACCCACCATGCACATTCTTGACGTTTCTGTCCCAAATCTGCAATACAAGGAATAACACCACTTTATCACACAATGCTCTATGCTGCACACTACGAACTGGGACTGTATGTGCACATACTTTTGTTGCAGATAATCCATCATGAAAGTAGATGGTTTCCCAACAACTATTGGTTCTCTTTCAGTTGATCCACACATCGCAGCAACCATACAACCAGCACCTAGAATTACGAGTAAGAATATGCTGCTGTGACAACCAAACTGCTACTTTGGGCACTGTGGCCTTTTGAGTCTAATGACCATACCAGGCCACTCTTGCAGATCCGTCATATGTCCTACTGCATCACGGTTGGTTGCAATGAAAAGACATCCTGGATTCTCACGTACACAGAGGGTTCCGTACCTGCCATTTTCGTTATTGTGTTAGCCTAAACTCTTATTAACTCGACAATATAGACATCCAACTTGCATGCAATAGTTATTTTTCTTACTGAAGCTTATAGTAGTTTATGTTGGGGTCTAGTCCGACCACAACTGCTCCCACCTGTCACAAGAAGTCAAGAAGAAACATAAATCATTAGAAACTCAAGCAAAAGAGAAGATGAAAACGCAAGATTCTATTTTTTGGAGAGCGAATCAAAGTTTTGTGGCACATTACGTTTCTATCATGTTCAAAGAGACAATTCGATTTCCACTGGGCCCTCTTTTCACCGTCTTCCTGCATTGAAGCATATACTGCTTTAGATAAACAGAGGAACTGAAAGTACATTATTCTACATTAGTTGGTCTAAACACCCAAGAACAATAAGTATCTAACACATTCTACAAGCAATATATAAGTCTTTAAGAAGACGAAAACATGACCTGATCCAAACGTATTCAAATGGTCGAAAAGGAAACTACTTACAGGACCACCAAGACCTTCAAAACCAGCAATCTGCAGCTCCTCAAGAATACCCTCTCCACCAATCACATAAATCTACCAAGGCAAAAACGAAAAATAAAAGTGAGAAAAAAATGAACGAGAGAGACATAAGCTAGTAAGCAATGTGTTAGCCGAAAAAGCACCTTTTTGTCGTTAGGGAAATTGTTGACTTTAAGGTACATAGCTGCCGCAAATGATGAAGAGAAGATCTCATCCTTCACAGGAATCACATTTTTAGAAAAATTCAATGGTAAGCACAGGAATGTAAAGTAGGGAAATTAAGTAGACCTGAGTGACAGAAGAGACACCCAAAGATCGGAACTTTTCAGCATATTGCCTCCTTGATTTGAACGAATTGTTTGTCACAAAGATAACATTTTTACCCTGAAAATGGCACAAAATCAGAGATGGAAAACAGGAGGATTGAGAGGAAAAAGGTGTGGGAAAAGGGAAAGCGCCTTAGAGCGGATCAGGTCGAGAGTTTGGGAAGCGCCATCAATGAGTGTATCACCCTTCCATATAACACCTGAATAAGAGTCATCATCATCATTACAATCGAAGGGTAATAAAGAATTACCATCGAATGGAAAATTGAAATAAAAGGTTAGATAATGAAAAAAAGTATACCATCGCAGTCAAAGAGGAAAGTGTCGACAGAGTCAAAGAGAGATTTGAAGTTACTTGAGGAGAGAAGCCGAGGCGCCATAGGAGTGTGTCTTCGTCTTCTTCCTTTCCTTTCCAAGAATCAGGGAATTCGATTTGATGATTCTCGCAAACACACTCAGCAAGAGACCCGTTGTTATTGGGCATGAACCTTGTCCTGAAGGCCCATTATTTGTTTTCCTTAGCTGCAACATAACATTGGTAATATAGAAAAGACACTAGCATAGCAGTAAATAAAAACATTCGCCTGATCTATTATCTCCTTACAGATCAAGCAGCTCTAGACTTGAGCGTCGAAAGCGACGATTTCTCCATCGTCAGATCACAGAGCCGTTTGGTTCTTCTTCTTCTTCTTCTTCTTCCTTGCTTTTCGTCACGCGCCGTCTCTGAAACTCCATCATCACGCGCCGTAATTTGAGTTTTGTTAAAAAAAGAAAAACACAGACCCCACTTTTTATGTATTTGTTGGCTTGACATGCCAAATGTTAGACAGGGAGAAGAAGTCCGATTGTGTTGGGAGATTATAGATGGCAAAAGTTGTAAATAAGGTAGAAGAAGAAGGGGTGCTTTGGGGAACAAAGCGGAGGAATGAGTGTGAGTTGTTATTGTTGTTGTAGGAATCTGGGAAAGGCAATAAAGGCTGTACATTTACATTTGCATCTGAGGCGTTGTTGTGTCACCAGCAGTCTCTATCGTCGTATCCACAGTGAGCACCTTTCTTTTTCTTCTTCAATGGCGGATCTCAAGTCAACCTTTCTCAACGTTTATTCCGTTCTCAAGTCTGACCTTCTTCATGACCCTGCCTTCGAATTCACCCATGAATCCCGTCTCTGGGTTGAACGGGTAACTACCCTTTCACCCCCCATCTCATCAGATCCTATCCGATCCACATTTCCTTTTGATCCCATATGTGTGACGATTCTGATTCTCTCTTTCTTTGCAGATGCTCGACTACAATGTACGTGGAGGTGAGACCAGACCAACACAGAGCCCCTCTCGCGTTTCATTGAATCCTAATCTCCCTCTCTTTCCTCCAATTCTCACTCCTACTTCTTCTCTTCCCCAGGGAAACTCAATCGGGGTCTCTCCGTCGTCGACAGCTTCAAACTTTTGAAGGAAGGTAAAGATTTGACCGAGCAAGAGGTTTTCCTCTCTTGTGCTCTCGGCTGGTGCATCGAATGGGTGGGTATAAGGAGATGATTCTATCACTCCTTTGAATAACTAATAGATACTATCCTCTCGGTCTCTCATCCTATTCATCATCTTTGCAGCTTCAAGCTTATTTCCTTGTACTTGATGACATTATGGATAACTCTGTCACCCGCCGTGGCCAACCTTGCTGGTTCAGAGTTCCTCAGGTTTGTCATACATCTTCTCACGAGCTGCAAGTTATACGACCACCAGAGTCCTTTTAACACAATGTTACAGGTTGGCATGGTTGCCATCAACGACGGGATTCTACTTCGCAATCACATCCACAGGATTCTCAAGAAGCACTTCCGGGAAATGCCTTACTATGTCGACCTCGTTGATTTGTTTAATGAGGTAATTTGTTTTTGGCGCATCTATTACACTCTTTCCACAACTGTGAAGCATTCGAAATATAATCCCTTTTACTCTTTAGGTCGAGTTCCAAACAGCTTGTGGCCAGATGATAGATTTGATCACTACTTTTGAAGGCGAAAAGGATCTGTCCAAGTACTCATTGTCAATGTAAGTCCAAGTATGGGCATTGTCGAAAAAAAAAGAAATGGTTTTTTTTTTTGGTTATTGAGATATAAGGCAATAAGTGTTCTGACCTGACGAAATGATTTTCAACATGTAGCCACCGACGCATTGTCCAATACAAAACAGCTTATTACTCATTTTATCTCCCTGTGAGTATGGATTCACTCCCTCCCTAGTCATACTTGGGTTCACAGTAGAGTGCAATCATGTTATTTTTCCAGTATTTCCGTAATTTCAATTGTAGATCCCGGAACTAGCTGTTTTTCTCTACTCAGGTTGCTTGTGCGTTGCTTATGGCGGGAGAAAATTTGGAAAACCATATTGATGTGAAGAATGTTCTCGTTGACATGGGAATCTACTTCCAAGTGCAGGTAGTTTGCTGTTAGAGAGCTATATATTAGATTTATAATGTCAGTAAGTTTCTATCCGTTCTTTTGTGTAGGATGATTATCTGGATTGTTTTGCTGATCCTGAGACGCTTGGCAAGGTTTTCACACGCAAACACTTGGTTTTTCAGGTTGATCTGCATGGACTACTGTACTCACTTGTTGCAGCATATTGATTTTATAATGCAGATAGGAACGGATATAGAAGATTTTAAATGCTCCTGGTTGGTGGTTAAGGCATTGGAACGCTGCAGCGAAGAACAAACTAAGATATTATATGTAAGAATCATTTTTTTTTGTATCAAAACGTTTATATCCTGTTTGGAACCTAAAATAGGTTTTGTTCTGTTTTCCTAGGAGAACTATGGTAAACCCGACCCATCAAACGTTTCTAAAGTTAAGGATCTCTACAAAGAGCTTGATCTTGAGGTTTGAAACTAGTGGAACCGTAGAGATATGATCTCATATTACACAACTAAACATATACTAATTGGATCTGGTTTGATGTGAACATGTTAGGGAGTGTTCATGGAGTATGAGAGCAAAAGCTACGAGAAGCTGACGGGAGTAATTGAGGCTCACCAAAGTAAAGCAATCCAAGCAGTTTTAAAATCCTTCTTGGCTAAGATATACAAGAGGCAGAAGTAGTAGGGACAATAGTCTCAGCCTTTAGAAAAGTTCCTGTGATCTCTTTGATTCTTCTTCGTTGGTGATTTGTGTAATTCTGTTAAGTGGTCTGATCTCGGGGGAAATAAACATGCCTCCCTCTGATACATTTGTATTTGTTTCATGACTTCGATCTTCTTTCATTCAGAAATGAATTTGAGATTCTTGTTGATGCTCTGTTCACAAATAAATGGATCAAAAAACTTAAACGAGTCTGTTGGGGGAGAATTGGTAAAGTATAGGGACTGAATGTGAAAATTTTATTCTCTGAGTAGAGTGATCTTTTGAGACGGGAGAAAGATAAACCCTAGTCTTGTGTATGGGGATCAAGCGAATTTGGAGGTAAAAGAGTGCTGCTTTTAGATTTGAGAATGTATGGAAGATCTGGTCTTGAGAGGTTTAAGAAGTCCCAAACTTCTGAACCCTTCTCTGTATCGGCAAATCCTCCTCCAGCGAAACCAGTTGTTCAACATCTGTCTCCGGAGGCGGTGTCATTGGCGGGGCAAACTCAGGTTGGAGCCGGTCAATCAAACTGGCATCCCCCTTATTGGGCGATTGAGCCTCGTGCCGGTGTCTACTCTCTGGAGGTTGTGAAAGACGGCCAGATCCTTGATCGGATTAATCTAGATAGACGGAGACTTATCTTTGGGAGGCAACATCAGACTTGTGATTTTGTGCTTGATCATCAGTCTATTTCACGCCAGCATGCCGCAGTTGTTCCCCACAAGAACGGCAGGTTTGTCATCTCATTTCTTGCGATTCGGCTTACTCAATACTTATCACAGCTTGTGTACAATGAAGGGCTTGTTTTCATCGCTATCTGTTCTATTAAGACATTTGTAGAGGAGTCATCTTTGTTTCTTGCAGCATCTTTGTGATTGACTTGGGATCAGCACATGGTACGTTTGTTGCAAATGAGAGATTGACGAAAGATACTCCTGTAGAGCTTGAAGTGGGACAGTCCTTACGATTTGCTGCTTCCACAAGAATCTACCTTCTGAGAAAGAACAGTGAGGCTCTCTTTTTTCGCCCTCCACCACCAGCTGAGATTAAGCTTCCCCCATGTCCTGATGCCTCTGATGAGGAAGCTCTTGTTGCGTACAACACCTTGCTAAATCAATATGGTTTAAGCAATGGAGAATCGGGTTGTATGTTAGGCAAACGGAAAGCCAATGCCGGATCAGAAGCGGGAGTGACTAAGAGGATGAAGAAAGTGAGAGTGAGCTTCAGGGATCAACTAGGAGGAGAGCTGGCTGAGATTGTTGGAATGTCAGATGGAGCAGACGTGGAAACTGAGCCTGGTCCTATAGGTGTCAAAGAAGGGAGCCTCGTTGGGAAATATGAATCGCTGGTGCAAGTGACACTGATACCCAAAGGCAAAGAGGAGGAAGAAAAAGCTTCTACAGGAACAAAAGGTGTAACAGATCGACTCCAGGAAGCTATGAGGATGTTAAAAGGAGGTCCAAAAAGAGGGATTTATGATGATCTTTACGGAGGTGACTCTCTTCCCAAGGTTATTGGTACCTCATGGGCTTCTGTGAGTGAACCGGCAGCTAAAGATAAAGAGGAAACTAAGTGCGGTGAGGTTGGTGATGAAGATGGTAACGACGATTTGTTTGGTGACTGACTGATTTTGAACACGAAATGTTAGCAACTCTTCTTCTCCTTCTCGAATGTCTACATCCCATTCCAGGGCATTGGTATGTTGTTTCTCTGTCTATTAAATGGTAGCAGCAAGCAAATTGAGCTCTAAGCCCAGGCCCATTGTCTTGTGTAATAACTAAGAACCTCTGATATTTGATATGAGCCTGAGCTTGGTCATTCTAGTTGTGGGTCTTAAGTGGAGAGAGAGATAGATAGTCATTACAAATAGTGTGGAGAGTAAATAGTAGGGCCAGTGAAGATGGAGTGCATTGGATTTGACCATTTGTGACTTACAATTCTCTCCTTGAGGCAGACCAATTCCATCAGAAGAGGACATTTGTACTCAAATACTCTTCCCATTCTTTTTCACTTTTGCCTTTTTGCATTATTAAAATAGCACACTAATGATGTGGGTTGACTTCCTCCCCTCCCCCACAAAAACAGAGTTTCCAGAGAGAGAAAGGATCCATGCATATTTTCTTTGGGATTTGCTTTATGACAGATAATGTAAAGAAGAAAAAAGCTAAATGAGCTGCAGCCAAATTAAAATTCTTATTTGAGTTAAGCCTATTCAGCTAGGGTGGTCTATTGTATTATCTTAAGAGTAAACTCGCTTGTAATTGATTCTTGTAGGGAATGGTGGAAGATCCACTTTTGTTTCTCACTTTCCTTCTGTTTGGTGAGAAGTTGTTTAACTTGTGTGAAAAAATGGAATGCATGAAGGACACTTGTGTTCGACTTTTTTTCTTTCTTAATTATATTTTGTCTTGGTTGTGGATACTGACGTGATATATTTTACCCACCTCAACCTTTAATACTTCACCTCTATTCATCTTTTCTTTTCTCTTGATATTCACCTTAGAGTCACAAACTCTAACATTTAGCTATAGCTGTGTAGAACACTGCCCTTTGCACTTTACTTTTGAGCCAAGTTTCTGGTTTTCATTTTCTAAGCAAAACATCATCCATGGAAATACATATCAGACACCATTTGGAGACTGAGATCATGCGGGAAGCAACAAGTGACGGGGCCGGGACCCTTGTTGCCATTCAACACACTCTCTCTCTCTCTCTCGAGATTTAATTTATCACCAACACTTGATGCCAATGTGATCATTACCCCTTTCGCCTCTCTCTCTCTCTCTCTCTCTCTCTCTCTCTCTCTCTCTCTCTCTCTCTCTCTCTCTCTCTTTCCCTCCTCTCTTTCTTTCTCTCCCTCTTTACCTTCTTCTTCGTTGTCTTCTCCCAGTTCGAAGGTAAATCAATCATCCTTATGCTTTTGTCTTTTCCGTTTTTCTTTCTATTCTCTCCTTTGGAATTCAAAGATGATAATTATCATTTAGTAATAGAGATGAATAAAACATTAGCTTGAATATTGAATCATCTGCGTCCTCCTGCCTTTACCTTCAGTTTTGATTACTTTTCTCATTTTATATATATATATTCCTCTTGAATGCAGAGAAGTCTAAGATGAAGTTCATGAAAATAGGGACAAAGCCCGACACTTTCTACACTCAAGAGGCTTCAAGGTTGTTCCTCCATCTCCTGTGCCTTTAAATTACCAAATCACATCTCTCTGATAATATATTTACTCTGCAGGATATTGGTAACAGACACACCCAACGATCTCGTTCTTAGAATCAACAACACCACTTATCATCTCCACAGAGTATATCTCGAATGACTTTATTTTCATAGCATCACACACACACATATATATTATACATGTTATAGTGGTTTTATTCTTTATACGCAGTCTTCTCTTGTTCCAAAATGTGGGCTTTTGCGAAGGCTTTGCACTGATTCAGAGGAGTCTGATACTGTTACCATAGAGCTGAATGACATTCCTGGAGGAGCCGATGCTTTTGAGTTGTGTGCTAAATTCTGCTATGGCATTACCATCAACCTCGGTGCTCATAACCTTGTGAATGCTCTTTGCGCCTCCAAGTTTCTTCGGATGTCTGATTCTGTTGAAAAGGGAAATCTGTTACCAAAGCTTGAATCTTTTTTCCACTCCTGCGTTCTCCAAGGCTGGAAGGACTCCATTGTCACTTTGCAGTCCACTGCCAAATTGCCAGAGTGGTGTGAGAGTCTTGGAATCATCAGAAAGTGTATAGATTCAATAGTGGAGAAGATCCTAACTCCAACTGCAGAGGTTTGTTCACTTTTCACTTTGAGCGCAGATGATATTTCTGCACATCCATTTGATCTTTCTTTTCGATTCGCAGGTCTCTTGGTCTCATACATACACCAGACCAGGCTATGCAAAGAGACAGCATCACTCTGTTCCAAGAGACTGGTGGACGGAGGATATATCAGACCTTGACTTGGATTTATTCCGCTGTGTTATTACAGCAGCTAGGTCAGCTTTCACGCTATCACCTCAGCTCATAGGCGAAGCTTTGCATGTATACACCTGCCGTTGGTTACCATACTTCAAATCAAAGAGCCATTCAGGTTTCTCTGTTAAAGAAAACGAACCAGCAGTGGAAAGGCATCGGCGTGTTGTTAACACAATTGCGAATATGATTCCTGCAGATAAAGGGTCGGTTTCAGAAGGTTTTTTGCTGAGACTTGTTAGCATAGCGAGTTATGTGGGAGCATCTCTCACAACAAAGACTGAGTTGATTAGAAAAGCTGGTCTGCAACTCGAGGAGGCAACACTTGAAGACCTCTTGTTGCCTTCACGCTCATCCTCTCATCGCTATGATACCGACTTGGTTGCTACAGTTCTTGAGAGTTTTTTAATGCTCTGGAAAAGACAGTCTTCTGCGCATCTCTCTAGTAACAATCAATTTCCGCATTCAGTCAGGAAGGTGGCAAAGCTTATCGACTCTTATCTTCAGGCAATCGGACAAGATGTCCATATGCCAGCTTCCAAATTCGTGTCTCTAGCTGAGGCAGTACCCGACATTGCACGTGAGAGCCATGACAGACTTTACAAAGCGATCAACATATATCTCAAGGTATCAGATGCTTTGGCCTGCAGAAGGTCAACTAACTATGTTTGAGAGTCACAGCAGTCTACATTTAGCAATCATCCATTTTATGCACAGAAAATGCGTACAGCACTTCGAACTGAAAAACATTAGTTACATTTGCAGGTGCATCCTGAGATAGGCAAAGAAGAGAAAAAACGACTATGCCGAAGTCTTGACTGCCAGAAATTGTCTGCAGAGGTACGTGCACACGCTGTGAAAAATGAGAGGATGCCATTAAGAACGGTCGTCCAAGCCCTCTTCTTTGACCAAGAGAGCAGTTGCAAGGGAGCATCAAGTCGATTAGAGAGCCAAGAAATCTTCTCAAGAGGTAAAGAAATGCCTGCGGATGAACACAACATGATGCGCAAGCTTCACCTAGGTCCAGCTGAAACAGCTTTTATAGGGAAAGCTGAGAACGTACATGAGAGAGGAGGGAAAAGAGAAGAGACAATCAGATCCAGAAGAGCCCCAAGAAGATAGTGCGGAAAGGAACAGGGTCAGACCATATGCCTCATATAAGTAGAGACAGGTAGTGGACTAAACGGGTTAGGCCACAGAATTCTGGTTCTTATATATATATTTTTTTTCTTTCTAAAAGGAATTGATAAATGATGTAGATGGTTAATGTAAAGACCGTGGCACAATCTGTATTAATACAGTGCAGAGCTCAAGCTCCTGCTCAACCATATTCTAGCTAGTATGCTTAAGAATTCGATTCTGCAACAAGAATGTGCCATGAAATAATACGTAGTAACTCACTTATTAGGATACATAATATACAAGGTTTGAGGATCCCATATTTGTTTTAACTTCTTTTTTCAATTTTCATCTGAACGCCTTCAAATCAAGCATAGGTCGACGCTCAAATGTCCTTCAGTTGCTTGTTTACGAGTACTCCTACATTGATAAAGACATACAGATGGATGCCACTACATCAATCGAACTATTATTGCCTTGATAGTTGCATGTTTGCTCAGATATTGTACAAGAGATTATTACTTGCTTACAAGATGTTCGCTTCACCCTCTCATATTTTATTACATCTAATCTTGTCAAGGGTCTCATGGTTTTCAAAATCAGGCTGGTTTGTGACTGAGCGCACCCACGCCCACTTATGGTCACTCGTGTTCACTTCATTCTTAGTCTGCGCCACCTCCTCCAGAGGTATATAAGCATAGTTCCCATTGATTGGGCCAGACACGAACCCTGTGTAACCAGCCATAACTCCATGAATAGCCGAGTGTGCCAAGAGCGTACAATACAAGTTATCCGTAGCATTTGCAGGTACAGCTCTTATCATGTAAGTGGGATCGATATACTTAACGGTGAACAATTCACCTGGATGCTCTCGCCCCCACCATTCCTTGAGCACAGACTTGAACCAGACTCCCACATCTAAGAAAACTAGATTGCCAGATTCGTCCCTCTCTTGTTTCTGTGATTCATTTCTTGGGATCATATCTTGGCCTGCCCCTTCAGCCACAACAAGCACGGCATGCCCGTGTTCTTTTAGTCTCTGCTCCAGAAATTCAAACAGCCCTCCTTTGCCTTCAAGATAGAAGTCCATCTCTGGGATCAAACAACAGTCCACATCACGGCTGCTAAGAGTGGCATGTAGAGCAATGTGGCCAGTACTTCTTCCCATCAGCTTCACTAGTCCAATGCCATTGACTGCGCTCTCGGCCTCCACGTGAGCAGCAGATATAGCCTCCTGAGCCATCTCCACTGCCGTTTGAAAGCCGAATGATCTATCAATAATGCCGACATCGTTGTCCACAGTTTTTGGAATACCTGTGATTCCCACCTCCAGTTTCCTGCGGCTGATTTCCTTGAAGATCTCGACAGCCCCACGCATTGTGCCGTCTCCACCTATTATATATACCTGACGAGGCAAGAAACGATAAACACAATGATTTGGTTCAAACTCAAACTTCCTAGACAAGTTCACAATGTTGTAGAACAACTAAACACAGCAACGTGTACGAGGGAAAATATTGGGAAATCAAGACCTGGTTGAAACCGTTGAGTTGGATGGCATCGACGATTTTATGGAGATGGAAGCCACCCCGGGAAGTGGCGAGAACAGTACCACCCTTCTTGTGCCAATCATGAACCAGCTTGGGATTTAACTTGACGGCTTCCATGGAATAAAAGCCTCTGTAACCTGCTGGAATGCCATAAATCTCTCTCACACCGTAGAGTTCCCATAGACCCACCACAAGTTCTCTTATGACTGTGTTCATGCCTGGGCACAACCCTCCGCATGTCACGATCGCCGCCTTCACAACTGAAGGCTCGTACAGAATCTCTCTGCGAGGCCCAGCCCTGTGGTAGGCCACGCGTGATTGGGAGTCGGCGGAGAGGTCGTAGGCGACCTGAGCGAGGATGACGTCGGAGGGAGTGATGTAGAAACCATTGGAGGGGTGGAAGAAAGGATTTTCTTCAAGTGGATTACGGTGGTGGTGAAGGCCGGAGAGAGATGAGAGCTTCCTGATGGTAGGTGCGGCGGCCATTCTATGGTGATACGGAGAAGAGACGACAAGTTAAAGTTGACATATTTAAAGTCGAAAAGCTATTCGGAAGTTACACGGCGGAGACGTGGTAAGCGCAGGCCTTGACACGTTAGGCTGCTGGTCGCTTTATTATTCATTTATATATTTTATGGGCTTATCCTTTTACAAAGCCCATTACATTACATGATGTTGCTCATCCTTTTACAAAGCCCATTACATTATATGAATGATATCCATCGTCTCTATTTTCGATTTATGTTGTTCATCAAAATCTTCATAGCCCCTCATTATCTCTACTGTCATTAGTAGAGTCTATCTTGATTAAAATATAGCTTTGCATTATAATTGAACATTAAAATTTTCTTATATAAAATATTATGAAGTATAAAATGACAACGTGATTAAGTCGTTTATGGTAGAGAGGTCAGGTAACATTTGCACTTGTTTGTTTGGAATTGGAGATTCAAATCTCAACACTAGTGAGTAGAGAAGATAGTATATATATGACAACTATTTGCAGTTATGTATGACAACTAAGATTGACTTGAGTAGTGAGCTGTGCGTGTGCGTGGAAAGGATTATGTACCACACAAGTTCAGTTTCCTCAACACGACTAACTAGACTTCTAAAGATCCAAAAAAAAAAAAAAAAAACGGGGGAGAAAAGGGCAAAAGNAAAAAAAAACGGTGGAGAAAAGGGCAAAAGTGTCTTATCCACCACAACCAGCTAGTTATTGGTTTCCACTTCTTCTTCTTCTTCTTTTCTCACACTAAAAAAGCAACAAAGATTGCTCTATCTCTCTTGATCTGATGCTCTCTGCTCGCCTCGACGATGATGGTGAAGCTTCGTAATCTTGTTCTTTTCTTCATCCTCCTCACCGTCGCCGCTCCTATCCTTCTCTACACCGATCCCGCCACCTCCTTCAAGACCCCCTTTTGTCGGTTCTCTCTCTCTCCCTCTCTCTCATCTCCGATTTAGATTTGTTTCTCATTCTCTTTGTTTCATTCTTCTGTAGCTAAACGCGATTTCCTCGAGGATGTTACCGCCTTGGTTCGTATTATTCTTTCTCTTTCCTCCTTCAATTGCTCACTTTTCGAGGTTTCTTTCTTACGCTTCACATTTTTTCCTGCTCAGACTTTCAATTCCGACGACAATCGTTTGAATCTGCTTCCTCGGGTACTTTTTCTCCATTTAAGATCTTAGCTCCTTCTTTATTATTAGTTTTTCTTTATCTTATTTTTTCAATCTTGTTCAAATGCATCTTAGGAATCTCCGGCAGTGGTTAGAGAACTCGTGGGCGTAGTCTATTCCGAAAAGAATTCGGATTCGTCGCAGAGGCAAGGTACATCACTTCCCTTTTTCTTCCTCTTAGTTTCTTTTTGATTTCTTCCTCACTTCACAAGTTTTTCCATCCTCAGAAGCCAGAGACCAATTGTCTGCTCGAGTTCTTTCCGCCACCGACGATGATAATTCGTCGCAGACTGAAAATCCCATCAAAAAAGTCACCGATGCAGCAGCCTCAGAGATTCAACACTCCCAGAATAGGGTACATTTTATATATGATATCTACACCAGATGGTCAAAATGCTTCTTTCAGATCAATCTAAACTCTTTCCGGGGATTTTTCATTGGAATTACCTCGTTGATAGGCTCCAGATTTGACCTTATGTTTGATAATAGTATATAATAGTAAAAAACAGAAATTGTCCTTATGGTAGAATGTAATTATCCTGACCACCTAATTGCGTGCTATGGCCCTCGGTGTCTTTGTGCCAAATTCATCTTTCTAATCTCATGTCTTTGTGCAATAATCTCATTATTATGTAGGAAATGATGCATGTTAAATTGACCCAGCAGACCTCTGGAAAAGCTGATGAGCAAGAGTCGAATGCACTTGGAGCTGAGAAAGAGAGAGGAAATGTGTTGTTGCCTGATGCTCAGGTGAGGCATCTGAAAGATCAGCTGATTAGGGCGAAGGTTTATCTTTCACTTCCATCTGCAAAGGCGAATGCACATTTTGTGAGAGAGCTTCGACTCCGTATTAAAGAAGTTCAGCGGGCACTTGCAGATGCCTCCAAGGATTCGGATCTGCCAAAGACGTAAGTTCCCCTTGGAAATGCAGTGATGACCTGTTGAAAGGAAGTTTCTTCCTGTGATTAATCTGTCTGGCATTTTCTTAACCCAGTGCTGTAGAAAAACTGAAAGCAATGGAACAGACATTGGCCAAAGGCAAGCAGATCCAAGATGACTGCTCCTCAGTGGTAAAGAAGCTACGTGCAATGCTCCACTCTGCAGAGGAGCAGCTACGCGTCCACAAGAGGCAAACCATGTTTTTGACACAGTTGACTGCGAAAACAATTCCAAAAGGCCTTCACTGTCTCCCTCTACGCCTCACTACCGATTATTATACTTTAAACTCATCTGAACAGCAATTCCCAAATCAGGAGAAACTAGAAGATAATCAGCTGTATCACTATGCCCTTTTCTCTGATAATGTTTTGGCTACATCAGTTGTTGTTAACTCTACCATAACCAATGCAAAGGTAAGAAGTAACTTTGTTTATTTGATTGATCATTTAAATGTGAAACGATCTATTAAACTTACGGTCTTAATGGTTTATTGGCAGCATCCCTCAAAGCATGTCTTCCACATCGTCACAGACAGACTCAATTATGCGGCAATGAGGATGTGGTTCCTGGACAACCCACCAGGCAAAGCTACCATCCAGGTTCAGAATGTTGAGGAATTTACATGGCTAAATTCAAGCTACAGTCCCGTTCTCAAACAGCTTAGTTCTCGTTCAATGATAGACTATTACTTCAGGGCCCACCATACAAATTCAGACACGAACTTGAAGTTTCGGAATCCAAAATACTTATCGATCCTTAATCATCTTCGTTTTTACTTGCCTGAGATCTTTCCGAAGCTCAGCAAGGTGCTCTTCTTGGATGATGATATAGTTGTGCAGAAGGACCTATCTGGTCTTTGGTCTGTTGATCTGAAAGGTAATGTCAATGGTGCGGTAGAGACGTGTGGGGAAAGCTTTCATCGTTTTGACCGATATCTGAACTTCTCAAATCCACTAATCTCCAAGAACTTTGACCCTCGAGCTTGTGGTTGGGCATATGGTATGAATGTCTTTGATCTAGAAGAATGGAAGAGACAAAACATCACAGAGGTTTATCATCGATGGCAGGATCTGGTATGCACATAATATGTTACTTATGCTTGAGTTGCTTGCTGATGTGGGTTAGGTTGTATCTGTCTTGATTACAAGAAGAATTTTTGCTGATAGTATACACTACCTATTCTGAACTGCAGAATCAAGGACGAGAATTATGGAAGCTAGGGACGCTGCCGCCTGGTCTCATCACATTTTGGAGACGAACATTTCCACTAGACCGCAAATGGCACATACTTGGCCTTGGATACAACCCAAGTGTGAACCAGAGGGATATTGAGAGGGCAGCCGTGATACACTATAATGGCAATCTCAAACCATGGCTGGAGATCGGGATTCCAAGATACCGAGGCTTCTGGTCAAAGCACGTAGACTATGAGCACGTTTATCTCAGAGAATGCAATATCAATCCTTAGAACTAGGGTCTGTTGAGAGCAATGTTCTGTCTCAGTCTGATGAGATGATCATTGCATGAAAAACCAATTGTAGATGGCATACTGTAAAAGCATATTCGTTCCAATAGGCACGGGCGATGTAATTTTTTTCTTCTTTTTTTTGGTGCAAATTTGATTTTGTAATAGAGAATTAAACAAGGTCTCTCCGGAAAGGAGGATAAACATTCTTTTGCTAGGTACTCAACTCTCATGTTAGCATTTATAGGAAGAATCTTAAACACAATTGCAGTAAAAGATAAGGAGTCGTGTTATATTATCAGCATGGCAATGATTAGTTGTAGGAAATCAATCCCACGAGATCTGGATATTTTCTAGAAGTTTAACCAGACCCTCTGATCGCGGCAGAGTCTTCACTTCAAACCGATCGTAATTGTTGTTTTGTGTTTTTGGTTTCTCCCCAATTCCTCGGGAACTGAACATGTTCACGGCGGCAGCTTCTTCAAGCGCGGGAACGTGGCGGACGGCGTTTCTCTCTCTCAGGGACGAAATCTTAACCACTCGACAGCCGGAGGTTCCTCTGTTGCTTCAGGATCTACTCTTCTCTCACTCTCATTCTCTTCTCTCTGCCGTCTCTTACCTCCCACCGCACGAGCTCACTTCCGATTGCTTGTTTCTGCTCGATTTGGTTTCGAAAGCTGATAGTCCTGACTGGATCTCTGTGTCTCGTCATACCTGTCAACTGGTTCGTCCTCTCCTCCACTCCAGTCACTTATTCCTTTGCCTTTTTATTGCTCTCCTCCATAAGTTTAATTGCCTTAATCTAGATACACGATTGTTCTGCTCGTGTACTTTTGCAACAAAATTCATCGTCATGGCCGCTTCTTCTTCACTCTTTTGCTACGATTTTGGAGTTTCTTCTGCGCCTACCAATGCCTTCACCCTATTCCACTGCATATTTCGTACCTGCGATCCAATGCTTCGAGACTTTAAGGTTTTATCATCCCACTCTCTGATTGGTTTTGTGTTGCTGACTTTAACCTTTTTTGTAACTTCTCTTCCCTTTTCCCAGACGTTTAGCCGCTTTGTTCCACAGAAATAGTTCTCTTCCTGAGAACATTCATCTAGTAAAGTTTCTTCTGCGCATCATTCCATTAATACACCATCATTTAGCTTCATTGTATGGTTACTCAAATCAAGACCCTACTCTGGATCTGGAAAAGAAGCTGCCTGGAAAAAATAGCTTATGGGATTGCATGGCTCTTGCATTTGACATGTTTGGTAGAGCATTTTCTGTGTCTGAGTCTTTGTTTCCTAGTGACGTCTGCCAATGCACGCTAGAGGTAATCATTCCCTTCACATATCCTCTCATTTCCCTAATATGCTTTCCTGCTTAAGCTGGTGCATCCTGATTTAGGTTCTAAGAAAAGTAATGGACGTCTTAGCATCCAAGGGCCAGCTTGTTGAAGACCGATTTATGTTGAGGTACTTCTTAAGTGTCTACGATTATGTCCTTGGGTTTTGTAGAGAATACTTTATACTCCTCTTTTTTCCTGGGTTATATTAGACTTGTTGTGCCCCTTAGCTATCAAATCCTCTTTTTCCTGGACTATATTAGACTCGTTGTTCCCCTTAGCTAATTTTCTTGTCTTATTATCCCGCAGCTTTTATTCATGCTTTCTTCCCCTTAGCTAATTTTCTTGTCTTATTATTCCGCAGCTTTTATTCATGCTTTCTAGACTGTGTGCATGTGGTCCTGACAAATATTAAATGTCCTGTTTCTGATCACGTAAGTAGATTCTTGATAGCCTTTGCTCCGTTTACACTTAGAGCTGAAGTTGAAGTTGTTTAAGCTGAAGTTGTGATGTTGCAGGTCTCAAGTTTCATAGCAGCATTGAGAATGTTTTTCTGTTTTGGACTTACTGGCCCACTTCAGTTCTCTCATTCTGATGTTGTTCACAAAGATAAGCAATTAAATGTCAAGCTTTCCACATTGGTTTCTGGAGCAAGTTTGAATGCCAAGAGTACTCCTTATAGGCCACCCCAGTTGCGCAAGAGGGGTGATTTGAACAATAAGCTGCCAGGGTCTTGTGAGTGGCAGCGTCTACCAACTCATGATTCTGCTAGTTCTGACGTTATATCATCAGATTCTGATTTTAGTGACAGTGATGGTTCGGTAAGGGATTCTTATAATGCCCAAAGCTCAAAGGTTAGAATAGCTGCGATTGTTTGCATACAGGTGAGGAACAAAGTTCTATTCTTAGCTGGTTCTCTTACAGCTTCCATTTAACTATACAGTGACAATTATCAATTAATTTTCTTATCTCCTGTAAAGGATCTTTGCCAAGCTGATTCAAAGTCATTTACCAATCAGTGGATGGCTCTTTTCCCAACCAGTGATGTACTCAAGCCAAGGTGACAAGTTTAAATACAACATCTTTGTCACTGTATCCTAATATTTTTCTTGTCTCCTTAACTTTTGAGTCCGTGAACAGGAAGTTTGACGCTACTCTAATGACCTGCTTGCTTTTCGATCCTCATTTGAAGGTGGTTATCTTTGTCCCTTTTTAGGTGATTGAGGCACATATTTCGATGTTGTTCTCCATTGTTATCTTCTCAATATTGTCTGTGGTTAAGTAAATATATCTAAAGAACTTTTTCTGGCTCAACTTCGTGACTGCTGAATCCTTACTATACATTTTTTGTTTTATTTTGCAATGTCTAGGTAAGGATTGCATCTGCGTCAGCTCTTGCCACCATGATGGATGGGCCTTCATCTGTTTTCCTTCAAGTGGCAGAGTACAAGGAATCCACCAAATATGGATCGTTTATGCCACTCTCAAATTCCCTTGGTCTAATATTAATGCAACTTCACACAGGTATTCAACGACATTAGTTTCCTATCCTGTTTTCTTCTTGTTTGGTTATCAGTTATTCCTTGTTAGGCCAAGATATTTATGCCTTTCATATGGGTGTAGGCATTCTGCATTTGATTCACAGTGATAATCATGGCAGATTGTTGATTTGGCTGTTCAAGATCCTTTTGCTTCTGATATCAAGCACACCGTACGTACATTCTTCTGTGTGTTTATCTAGTCTGTTCATCATAAGTAATGATATTTGTTTTATTGTAAAGTATTGTATATATGCAAAGCTCTTTGATATGTCTTATCACAAAACCATAATGGTTCTGGATTAAGGTTTATCTTTGACTAAGTGAACTTTAAGAGCTTCATGAATATGTCCGTAGTCCCAGATCCGTTTAGCTGATGCTATCTCATGTTAAACAATTGAAAATACTTTGGGATCTTAAATAAGATTTTTATGTGTTCTGTAATGTCATCATTTCCAGTTACTCGAGAATGCCTGGAGAATTGCTGCCAAAAGTTATAATGTCTCTGCAGGCTAAGATTAGTGAGGGCTTTCCTCTCAAAAATGATAAAACTGGCTTGCTGGTTAGTGCTTGCTCTACCTTATGTTCTTTGTCTGTTTGCTTTCTTTGTCTATGACGAAAATATCAATTCACGTTTTAAAATCTAGGATTTTAATCTTGGACTATCCTAGTTTCCATTATCTATATTCATAGGATTTGAACTAATCTTAGTCACAGACATAAATTTGTAGACATAGGGAAGCAATAGGAGAAGAAAGATATTGGGATTCTCTGGACTGTACAGGCATTGGACAAGGGTCTTGGGTTCTTTCTGGGAGAATTTCATCTGTGTTTATGTTTTCAGTTCCTCTTCTTTTAATAATATCTGTTTTAGTTCCTTTCTCGTCGCTGATTTCCTGATCCAATCGATCTTGAGCTTATATTCATGGACGCAAAGAAGTGATCTGGTCAGAACCAACTAAAGATCTTCAAAAAGTCATCCACCCAAATAAAGAATAAGACTTTGAGACTCTTTTCATAGAGCATTCTCAGCTCTCGACCCAACACCTAACCCACACCAATACAATTCCCAATGATTATCACATTCTCTCCACTTTATCTAACCTTTCCCACAGTTGAACTAGATGGTTGGTAGATTGTCAAAAAAAAAAACTAGATGGTTGGTAATGCTAAGCTGGGATCTCAGGGTTTTAAATTGCTTGCATTTGACTACTGAATAACTTTCTTCTCTGAGCTTTTACAGTTCTACTTTTATCATGATCTGTTTTGTATAGGTTGCCGCAATAGGTTGTCTGACAGCAGCATTCTCTACCTTTCCTCCTCAAGTGAAAGTACATGATATGCTTTTGGATGAGATTTCAGCAGGTGAAGTCACTTCAGGATTCGATGGAAGTAGATCAAATGCAGGAGTTCTTTCTACTCTATTTAGTTTTGCTGAACAGTTTTCTGACACATCAACATGCATTGAGGCCCTTCAGGTATTATGTGTCTCCTTAGTGTAGTTGTTTTCCCTTTGAGTTCTTATCAAGGTAGAAAGATAGACACACAGTACTAATTCAGGTGACTATGGTTATGTTTGATTTAGTTAGAACGTTAAGAATACTTTCACTAACCATTTCTGTGCTGAGGGTGGTGTGTGGGTGAAAATTATGAGGGACTGGTGCATGGTCGAGGAATATGCTGAATGTTTTGTTTCCCTGTCATTTCTCGTTATGCTATTCTAGGAAAACTATAATGTTCTACTGTAGAGTTAATGAGAGCTACTACATTGCATTTCCTATGTTTTCATCCATAAATATATGGTTGTCGCACAGGTTCTTCGAGCCGTGGCTCTCAATTACCCAACCTTAGTGTCAGCATATTGGCAACGGGTCTCGGTCCTCGTGTATAAACTTTTGCAGTTTGCTGTTATTGAAGATTCACCGACAACATGGAAGGCTTCAGTCAAAGAGTCTATTGGATATAGTGGGGATAAAATCCTCACAGCTGCGATTAAGGCAGGATTTCTTTCTTTTCTTCTTTTGTGCACCTATCTGGTTTATATATTTAATTTTGGATCATCTTCTATATTCCCTAGTTTCTGTGTAGCAGGGGCATTTATTGTTGGCTGGTAGCCTGCCCAGATTTATTTTTCTTTTGGAAAGAATTTGGCCTGACAGCTAAGACATGTGAGGAGTGTCTCAGGGCCACATTTTCATTAAGAACTTACACAGCATTGTATGTAGGTTTTGGATGGGAGCCTTCGCGCAATATGTGGATTTAAGGGAACCGAAGATCTTCAGTACGATAGATTCATGGATACACCATTTACATCTGACTGCCTAAGGTCAACTAGAATTTCATCTGCACCATCATCATATGGATTTGAGAATCCTGAATATAGCCAAGAGCCAGCTAATCAGGCAGGATGTGACCAATGGTCTGAGGCTATTCAGAAACATATTGTTCTGGTGTTACACCATGATTCTGCAGTGGTTGGTGTAAAATCTTGACGA
The DNA here is from genome assembly GCA_900406405.1 of Lepidium africanum. Classification (NCBI taxonomy): domain Eukaryota; kingdom Viridiplantae; phylum Streptophyta; class Magnoliopsida; order Brassicales; family Brassicaceae; genus Lepidium; species Lepidium africanum. The sequence goes on from OVAX01000019.1 coordinate 181,960, forward strand.
CTTATTGTTTTTGCACAACTAAGAGTATAAGTGTAGATGTAGTTTGCCTTATATATACTGTCCTGAATTTCTTTGTATGTTTGGAAGGTGAGGAGCACTACAGTTACTTGCTTTGCTGGTATCACATCCTCCATATTTGTCTCTTTCAATAAGCAGGAAAAGGACTTTGTCACTTCATCAATTGTGAGTATTGGAACCTTTTTGTGATTGATGAAGTTACTATCTAGACCTGAGTTTTTAGAATATTTGTGTGACATCTTTTAGTTTTTGTAGATAAACGCTGCATTGCATGACAAAGCACCTTCAGTCAGATCAGCAGCTTGCCGAGCTATTGGTGTAATTTCATGTTTTCCGGAAACTTCTGTAAGGTAACTTATCTCTTTTTCACTGTCTGTTATATATGTTGGTAGTCCCAATTATCCCTGGCAAGGTATCCAGGGTCATCAACTTAAGGAACTTTATTGATGCAGTATGGAGATATATGAAAATTTTATCATAGCTGTTGAAGCGAATACCCGTGATCCATTGACCTCGGTATTGCAATACTGCTTTCATTTGTTTGATCTCATGAGCTAATGCATTTTATATACTTTTACTTTTGCAATGGGCTTTACATTTGTCGATTCAGGTGCGTGTAACAGCATCCTGGGCTTTGGCCAATGTATGCGACTCTCTGCGTTACCACATTGATGATAGGTCTTTAAAAGGTATAAATGGTGACTTCATAATTACATCTGATAAAAGTTTTGGATTAACTTTTCTTTTTTCCTCAGTAGGATTAAATACAACTTCACAAGTTGTGGACGCCCTAATAGAATGTGCTTTGCGCCTTACTGAGGACGGGGACAAGGTAATGAAAGTGATTTCCAACATATTATTATAAATTAGTTTCTCTTTCTACTCGGAGAGATGCTCCACAATCCCAAAAATTACTCTAAAAAAATCAATTAGTTGTTTTCTCTTGTTAGCTACATGTTTTGTTTGTCTGAGTGATATATATATATTGCACTCTTCTTTGTTCCATATGAATGGCAAAATTGGCTGGCAGATACTTGTTTCCACGGATTACGCAGTATAGTATCTGCACATTTGCCATCATAATTTACGAATTTGTATTGTTAGGTTAAATCCAATGCAGTTCGGGCACTGGGGAGTATTTCCAAATATGTGAAGTTGAGATGCATGACAAGTATAAAGGCAGTGGAAGAAGAGGTATCACCTTTTCCCCATCAACATTCATCAAATTCTCACCATGTATTCTGTGTGGGAGATACAAGGTGGTTGGAGAGAACTGTGCAAGCATTTCTTTCCTGTGTCACTACTGGCAATGTTAAGGTATACAAACATAGGATTCGCTTGGATGTCCGCATCTGGGTTTTAATCAAATTTGGTTCAAGTCGGCCTAGCTTTGTTATAAGAAAGCTTATTCATTCAAATTTAACTAATTTGGCTTGGTTTGATGAGAAAACCTACAGAAGAGTATTCAATCTTTGTTTACGCATTCTTAGCTTTATCAATTACATTCTTTGACTTCAGAAATTTGTACAGGTTCAATGGAACGTTTGTCATGCTTTCAGAAATTTATTCTCAAATGACACAATTAAACTGCAAGACATGAATTGGTATGCATCCTTTAGCTTTCGATTACCCAAGCTGCTTCACGAAGTGACCTTTACCAACTACTTTTCTTTTCCAGGGCTCCAAGTGTTTTTAGTATTTTATTATTGCTGCTTCGTGATGCATCAAATTTTAAGATAAGAATACAAGCGGCTGCCGCTTTAGCCGTCCCAGGAACCGTACTTGGTGACAATTATACTACCCCTCTTTCTCCTGTTCCCCTGTGGCTATATTTATTTGGACGAGATCATTTTTTTGTCTATTATTGTTTGTGTTTTGGGGATTCTACTGTTTGGCTAACTTCTTTCTCGCACCTAATTTAATTTCAGCTTATGGTAGATCATTCCCTGATGTTGTCAAAGGTGTGGAGCATACTTTACAAAGTCTGCATTCTGACAGAGGGACAACTCCAGCAAATTTCAAATATAAGAGATCGCTTGAGAATCAAGTAGACCCTGAAACCATGTTGGCTTAATTTTTAGGGTATTTATGAATGACTTATATGAAGTCCCGTTGCGTATTTCAGTTAACTTCTACCATGCTGCATCTCCTGAGCCTAATTTCAAGCTGTTATTGTGAATCGTTGACAGAATTTCTATTAAGAGTAAGAAATTGGCAGATATTATTGTTGATACTACTGTTTTTATTGCTTGAGTTTTTAAGAATTAGCTACTCAAACTTTCTTTTTGGTGTCTGTGAAACCCTACAGAAAGCCTCTTTTCTAGAGGAGTGGTTGAGAGGATTGTGTGTGACACTAAAGGACGAAGGCAATGAGTCTGGATCGAATTTAATGGATTCGGGTGAGAAGCAGAAGAAAGAGTTGGTCTCTAGAGCAATAAGGTCGCTTGCCAAAAGCTTAGAGGCTGGACATAGTCTTGAAATGGCTCTCAAGTTTCAGGAATTAGATATAAATATGAACTGACTGAGCCAGCTATATGCTTCTCTGGTTAACTTGGCCCTGTAATTTTTAACTCGAGTGACCGTAAACAATTCAACATATGTACATTATTTTTGTAAACAGGCAAAGACATTTGATTTTATAAACACATAGCTATTTGTATAACTAATAGGTTTCAGCATTTCTTCTAGAAAGTTTAAGCAGAAAGAGCATCTAAGGACACTGTACCATAAATCTCTATTTAGAAGTTCAATGACAAAATATTATAAAACACTAGCAATCCCGAATCTAAAGACCATACCTGTAAGTTTTTGAAAGTATTAGTTCTCTGATTTTATTCCATCTGAATATAACTTTTGAATCAGATATTACATTATTCGTAATGAGATTACAACAAAGCTTAGAATTTTGTAAAGATATAACAGAAATGATTGTTTGACAATATACATATATATAACATAAAAGATTGCACTCTGCTTTCTTGATCTTCGTTTTGTCCGTCAATATTGGGTGACATTCTTACTTAGAAAATATTTTTATCATGTTATGCATTCGAATGTCAAAGGTTGTGATTTATTTGTTACATGGCCAGACCTTTAATGTGATTAGAACTCTCGTAAAAAAGATATACTTTTATTTGGTTTAGTCACGGAAAGAGCAAAAGCAAAGGTCTCATGGACTTCCATTTGTCTACCAAAAGTGGAAGGGGGCTTAGGGCTAAGAGACATTTATGTTTGAAACTTGACTCTGCAGCTTAGACTAATTTGGTTGTTGTTCTCAGGCAGCGATTCTATTTGGGTCGCATGTAACAAACTTCATCGACTTCATGTTACTTCGTTATGGTCTATTGAAACAACTTCATCTTCCTCTTGGCTTTGGAAGTCTTTATTGAGCCTTGGATCAATAGCTATTAGGTTCATTCGTTGCACTGTGGATAATGGCCTCTCAGCTAGCTATTGGTTTGACCATTGGTGTGAGCTTGGACAGCTAATCCTTATATCTGGGCCAACGGGTCCACGGGTCTACATGCTAAAGCCTGTGTTATGCAGAGTTATAGCAACAACAATTGGTCAGTCCCATTTGCAAACTCAAGGAATATTAATGTGAGGCGAATCTCTGGATTCCTTTCCTCCATCGATGTTCCAGATATGCATAAAGGAGATGACTACTATTCTTGGAAAGTTGGGGATAAGGAATGTCACAGTTTCTCTTCCAAACTAACTTGGTCTGCCTTGCGGCAAACTTCTTCAATAGTTTCTTGGTACATCTCGGTTTGGTTCAAAGGACATATTCCCAAGCATGCTTTCACATTCTGGATTGCCACGCTTGATAAATTCCGGTTCGTGCATGGCTTTTCAAGTGAGGAGTCGCTGAACAATCTAGAAATACTAAATTACCTGATACGGTCTTGTCCATGAGAGAATCTAGTTTCATTTTAAATATTCTGCATATAATCTCTGGTCTATCTTCAACATTTAAATTACGCTCTTCCACAAATCTAATGATCTCAGGCCACTTTGGATTACATGTAAGTGTGATAAAAAGATCTGGAAATCCAAAATGCTTACATATGGTCATTGCATCCAAGTAAATATGTCTCATATATCTTGGTCCCCCAGTAAAAGATGATGGTAAAAAATATTTTCTACCTTGCTCATGCATGTTGGTTTTCCCAGCATTTGATGCTTCTTGAACAGAGTCATAATTATCGGCCCTCAGACTCGACTGATTAAGTTTTATATAACGTAGTCTATTAGACTCAATCATAGTATATACATCAACTAAAAATTGCTGGAATAACCTTTTAGAGTGAAGTAAAACATGTGATTCGTTCTTCCTCTCCTGGATACGGAATGCAAACTCTCGTGAATCTACCTTGCCTAATGTTCAATGTGGACTCATCGATTCAGATAGGTTCCCAATACCACTCACAATTTCCATCAACAAAGCTCTATGATAATAATTCATTGGCAATATGAATCCAAACTGGGGTCGTGCGAATATCACTTCTGCATGGGTCAAACCTCGGAAACTATGCCTGAGTCATCAGATAGCTTCCAAACATCCTCCAAGGGCCACCAGTAAGAGCATTATGATAGTCAGTCTCATTCCCAAACCAAACTAAAAAGAGATTACTTGGAAGATTTGTAACCATCATTGACCCATTTGGTCTCCAAATCTCATGTAATTTTCTCGTCATAGCAGCAATATTGATGCTTCTTCCAAGTACCTTAACGTATACACAATTATCCCACATCAAATTTAAAGCTTGGATCACCAAATCATCAACGACAATCTTTGCTTCATCATCACTGCCATTCGGGTATTCAACTCTAATTCTATCTTCCAGAAAGGCATAAGAGATGTGTTTCGCAGAGATAAAGCCTCCATTCACACCAGTCTCAACAATGGTATCAGCCCATGAAATCGAAGGAGAGAAATTCTGATCTTTCTCTCCGGAATCAAGCATGTTGATGTCTGCTACAATCTTATCTCTGAAAGCATCATGTATAGAACCTTCTTCCCTAACTTTTGTCAAATCCCTAACCTTTTCACCGGATTTTATCATCAGTATGGGATCGATCGGATTTGCGGACCATGTTGGATGTGAGACGAGTGGCCTCTCTTATTCACCTCTGTCAATCATGGCTTCATCCACAGCCCAAGGATCCAAGGCCATGTTTCCTCCAACCATCACCAAATTCCGACAATCATTACCCTCGATCGAATCCAAAATTCTGTTTTTCGCTGGATCAGTCGCAGTTATGGACCATATTGGATGTGAGATGAGTGGCCTCTCTCGTTCACCCGCGTCAACCCTGGTTTCATTGATTTTTGGGTTCAGAAATATTCTTAATATAATAAAACAACCCCCAATGCTCTTTTACTATTTCTAATTATTTTTCCTTTTTTATTTACAAAAACCAAACTTAATAATATAATCAATTATTAAAATAAACTTGGTCATTATCACTCGATTTTTTTTTCTCTCGGGTTTCACTCTGAATTTCGATCTACCTCACGGGCACTGTTCCGATCACTCTTCACCAGAAATTCTTTTGCTCAGATACTCCACATTTCCGTTATCACTATCACTGACTATAGAGATAACGACCTATTATATAACTTTTTAATTAATTGGCAAGCCCAAATTTTAAAATATTTATTTGGATTTACAATGTCATTTACTATAATATCTTACAAATTGAGGTTATATTTTGTAATTTTTATATTATGCATCCTTTTTTAATTTATTAGATGGCTACAATCTTATTTTAATATTATCTTATGATTTATTATTTATAAAACATTTTTTTTAATTACTTTACTTATATACTAACCTCGGTAAAAAATACTTTTTGGATCAGTGGTCAAGCCTACCCATTTTATTGACTCGTAAATCATAATTGTCACTTTATTATTGTAAAAGAGAATTGTTTTACAAGTATGATAGATTTTGACTATCTTCTTCTCCTTTATTTATTCTTTTGCTATTTTTTTTTGGTCTGAAAAGAGAGGAAAATCCCTCCCAAAACTTTATTCAAAATAAAATCTCATGTTCAATGCGTTTGAACATGTTCAAAATGTCGTAACTCATCTGAAACAATTGAAACAACACAATCTGGACCAATAGCAAAATTATGAAAACCTAAAGATAAAGTGTATGTATAGTTTGCCAATCCATCCGCAAGACAATTGGTCTCCCTATACACGTGAGAGAAACGGACAATCCAGTCCTTCGAGACAAAGCTGTTGCACAATCATACTAGGAAAGAAAGAGGATGGCAATCCGTGATCCCTTTCGTTAAAAAATCCACCACCATCAATAAATCAATTTCCACATCAAGGTGAGTTATCCCCATCTCCCAAGCAAAGTATAGACCGTAATACACTCTCCAAAGCTCAGCTAAAGGTACAGAGCAAAACCTGATATTCAATGCAAAACCTCTACACCACTCACCCTTATAATTTTGTATAACCCCACCAGCTGCAGCTAAGTTTGAATGTCCCTTGGAGGCTCCATCAATATTAAGCTTGAACCAACCCTCCATTGGGGCTTTCCACCTCACATTACACCTTACACTCGTCTTTATACTCACCTCGTTCTCTGCTACAGCCTTCAAGAAACTTTGGTGAACCTCATCAGCAATAGTCTTTACAAATTGGACTCAATATCAGCAATGATTCTTGTTTCCAAAAACATTATCGCAGCGCCACTTCCATCCCCACCAACATGCCATGGCAAACATGATATTCCATGGAACATTACACACTCGGCTATCATACCCCAGGTTTGTATATAACCATTCAAGAAGGGACTGAGTGAAGAATAAAGCCTGCTTTCATTGCGGGACGATACAAAGCCAAATCCTGTACATAGCTCCATAGTCCCTCAATATATGTATGATTGTCTCGATCCCGACTCTGCATATTTGACAGCCCGCAGAAGTACAGAGATGTCTCCTCTCCCATTCAACATTAGTCATTAAAACTTGGTGAGAGCCTAAGCAAAGAAACAAGCCTACACGCTCGAGAATCTTAAGCCTCCAAATCCTGTCAAATCATGATTCTGTAAGCACTACTTACAGTGAATATACCATCACCACTAGGGCCCCAAGATGGATGGTCATTAGCCCCTGTAACCGTATCTACCACAACATAATTAAGGCACAAGCGAGTAGAGTCCGTCACAAATAGACTAATTCTGGAAAAATCCCAACCTATTCCATGTTGCCAGAGATCCTTAACCTGGAGATTAATTAAGTCTGGAGGTAAAGGCTGTGTCAAGCTATCTATTAGCCTTTCTTGTGTCAACCATTTGCCTGTCCAAAAATATGTTTCCCCGTCTCCAATAACCCATGTAAGACCTTGCATCATAACATTTTTTAGACTCGTACATATTCCTCACCACGTTGAAGAACAATTGTTTCGAGGCGTCAACCATGTGCAGTCGCGGTAGCCTTTAATGCTATATTTTGACCGCAAAAGATTAGCCCACAAGCTCGAATGGTCATTAAGCAAACAACAACTCACTTTAGCTAATAAATCCTTGTTCATATCTTGTGATTTTCGAATCCTCAAGCTTCGCATCTACTTTGTTTCACAAATAACATTCCATGACAAAAGGTACTGTTTGCGTTTCTCACTCATACTTCCCCAAAGAAATGATCTAGATTTCTTATTCAAAGCTTTGGGCGTCGAAACCAGAAATAGGACAGAACACATTGAGTACATCAGGTGTATCTAGTCAAGTTTATGAGATATGTATAAATGGTAAACGAATCTATCATCATCAATACTATTGCTATAAGTTTTGAATATATTATAATCAAAATTATAGCAACACACAACCGATTCAAAATCATTCGATTGTGAAAAGAAATCTTTAATAATAAATTCAAGTAAAATATATGTATATTGCCTCAAATGTTATATCTTAAGAAGCTTCTTTGTTTGTATAATTATTAAAATAATTACTAATTATAAAAAAAGACTAATGGATTTAATATGTTCCTAGTCATGTTTATGAGATATAATAAAGATGTAATCGAATATATCATCATTAATAGTATTGCTATAATATTTTTAATCTATTATAATCAACACTATAGCTAAATTATAGCAACACACAATTGATCAAAATTATAATTAATACTATAGNTAAATTATAGCAACACACAATTGATCAAAATTATAATTAATACTATAGCTAAATTATAACAACACACAACCAATCAAAATTATAATCAATACTATATAATACTATACCTAAATCATATTATTATAAAACCAAACTTATGTATTAAAATCAATACTATACCTAAATCATATTATTATAAAGAAACATCCTCTGTTACTAATTCAAATCATATATATATATATATATATATGGAACCAGTAATTCACAGGAGTTTGATATTAAATATTCAATTGATTTATAAATGGAATATGAATTATTAGTTACGTGTTTAAGTACGAATTTTTAATAAGTATGATTTTTAAGTATGATTCTATGATTATATTAGATTTTTTATGATTGAGCCATAAATAAACTTGAAATCGAAAAAGAGTTCATAGAATATATTAAAAATAAATGAGTTCATAGATAATATGAAAATATGTGATTACAAAATAGATAATAACTAAAGAAAATAAAGACTCAACAAAAATAAGTGTACTGAAAATAAGATTACAATCAATAAATCTTAAAATGAGACGTCTACCACAG
>OVAX01000020.1:0-10450 GCA_900406405.1 Lepidium africanum
TTATTGGACTTGGATCATGTATTGGATTTGATCCAAAAATCAAGTTTAACTTCCAATACTTCTCACGGAAACAATTATGCCAGCATTATTCTCAGGTTGTTGTTTCAGGTTACACTCTAAACACTGTGGAAGGAAAGGAATAAACGAATTTTCACTTCAAGTTCCTCCTCCTTGAGAACTCTCAAATTGGATGTCGATCGCACAATCCGCAATAGACTCGTCTCGATCCCTCCCAAGGATCCGCTTTCATCAATCTCCCTTCTCGGGTTTTACTTTGGTTGTATCTCTAATTTATAAGTATTTAGTGAACAAGCCTCTAATATTCCACCTCTCTCTTTTGTAGAGATTATTCTTTTGTAATAGGATGTATTCGGAAACTCTTTCTTTTGGTATAATATTAACATTAAAACCAAAAAAAAAAAGATGCATTTCAGAGTAAGTAGTTGTGATTTGATTTACAGTCTTTAGTATTGTATATTTACATTGTACATATTATGAAAGTAGATTGAGATGTTCGTATTACATTTATACATGTCCACTTGACTATTACTGGTTCCTAGTAGGCATGAAATTTTTTTAGACAGACTCAGTTTTTATCTAGAGTTGTTCATTCAGAATTCAAGTAAATTACTACAAGAATCTGCAGATTTTTCACCTATGTTCAAACTAAATATGTTTCAAAAACACAAGTATAATATTCCAGTACATAAATGGTATAATTTATGATACACATACAAAGAAAGTTAAGCAAAAGTCACGATGGTATGTGTGATCCAAAGAATTATCAAAAGACACTATTAGACAACCAACCAAAATGCAAGAACTATGATGATGATCACAAAAGACAAAACTCAAAAACTATCGAAATATTTATTTTCAACAAAGCTAACATCCAAATTCAGATTTTATACTTAAAGCAAGCAAACAACGACACATATAATATCTTGAAAATTTGTAGTCTTATAAACATGGATCCTTAAGGCTAGAGTTTAGCAATCACTTGTAACATAACATAAACTATGAGTGTCAATAGCCATTGATATTCACTAAAGAAGATGTTGGTTAAATTGTTATGAGAGAAATGGTAACCAAAGATAAAACGACTAGACACAATTTAATCCAACAATCCAATAGATGACTGTCGTCATGATGCTTGCTTGGATCATCACATCCCTTCATTTCTTTCAAAAAAGAGAGCATAATCAACCTAAGACATTACAAGCTCAAACAATTCATTCAACAATCAGAACTCACATGTAACAGGAAAGAGGACATCAACAAGCTAACACATTACAAGCTCAACGACTCATTCAAAAATCAAAACTCAGACACAACAAAAACGTCATTGTAATGTAATTATGGCTCTTATCAACATAATCATCATCAGTTCATTATCTCTATATGGGGAAATACTTGGTTTAGTGAACCTATACTATTGTAAAGCTAGCTACTTGTGTGATTTTGAATCTTGGTTCCTACAGTAATTGTTAAACCTTGGCTTCCTCACAAACAGAAAGAAGCATAAAAAATCGACGCATACAAAATTGTAAAGCCTAAAACCATTTGATGTTGTTTGTGACCAAAAAAAAAACCATTTGATGTGGTTATATCAAATTAAACAACAAACTAATTAAATCTAAATCATCAGATCGTAATTTGCCTAACAATCACATTGATAAACATCACAATCATAAGATCGCAAGATTCCATACCATCGAGCCACCGATTAGTTTTATAAACATGGATCCTTGAGGCTAGAGTTTAGCAATCACTTATAACACAACATATTAGACTTGTATACAATGTTCTATAAAGCTAACTCAATGAGCTTGTTTAGCTGGTAACATACAAAACTTGATTTTGTACATAAACCATAAACCCTTGTACTAAAGTAGAGAATCAAGAACTTATAAATCTAACTATTATAGCAAAGTACGGTTCCTAGAACCAGAACGTAATATTGGAAAAAGAATACAGTGCAGATAAAATCAGAGAAAATGAGAAAAGCCATCTTACATACACTTGATTATTACATCAATCATAGAAACATTTCAGCAAAACGAAAGAAAAAAAAAAGTATCAATAAAGATACATTACTCTAGTGATTCAAAAGATTACAAGCTCCATCAACTCACTAAAATCAAGAGATCAAGGGATAGACACTAATACCATAACAAAGATACTTTCAGTCATTGTATTGTAAGAAAGTCTTAGCTAACAAGTATAATGGTATAATCTTCCTCAGTAATTATAAGAATATGATGCAGAATGTCATTTTGTATTTTTATGATCACTAAAGTTATACAGCACACATAGAGAAAAATTAATGGAATCTACATTAGTCTCACCTACGTTCAAGTCTACACAAGACTTCTAGATGTATTCACTTCACAAATTGAGAGACTCTATGATGTAAGCAAACATCAAAACAAAGATAATAAGCATTTTAAACACACAATGTAATGTTCTGAAACTCAAAAGTAAAAAATTTCCATTTTATCAATAGAAATGTTAGCAATAAGATTGTAGAATCTGAAAGATAATATATCACAGATTGTGATGTATTCAAGGAAACTATTTACGAAACATTTCTTAATGTAAAGTTTGTGATATCAGCACGAGATTCAAGCAAGTGTTTCGAAAATACAATATAATACTCTAGTACCTAAAATGATCATTATCATAATCATAGACACTTATGAACCCTTAATAGGGTATAATTTATGATAAACATACAACACAAGAAGAATTATCAAAAGACTATTAAACAACCAATCAAAATGCAAGAACTATGATCACCACAAACAAAACTAACATCGAAATTCAGATTTTTATTTCAAGCAAATAAATAACAATATATTTTCCTTTCTTGGAAAATTTAGAATCACCTGTAACAAGACTTGAAACATAACCTATTAGACTTCTAAATAATGTTCTATAATAGTAACTCAATGTGCTAGTTTAGCTAGTCACAAACACAGAACTTGATTTTGTACATAAACCTATGTAACAAGAATAAAATATTGGACAAAGAACATAATGCAGAGAAAATCAGAGAAACTAGTATACAACACTTGATTTTGACATCAATCATAGAGACGTCCCAACACAACAAAACAAAATTAGTGAAATCAAGAATAATCTATTAGTCGAGTGATTCAAAATATTTCAAGCTTCATCAACTCTGCAAAATTAAGAGATTAAGGGATTGACAGTATTACCATAACAGAGATACTTTCAAACATTACAACGTCTAGCTAGCAAGTAAAATTGTAGAATCTTACACAGTAATTATAAATATATGATGCAAAATTCCAGAATGTCAACAAAACAAAGATAATAAGTATTTTAAATTGAGAGACTTTATGGTACAGACAAGCATCAAAGCAACGATAATAACTATTTTAAGCATATAATGTAATGTTCTGATGGATTGGTTCAAATTTGTTGTTATGGTGCTTATACATGAATTAATTTGATTTGTGAATCATCACATGTAATTTTATCAGAAAAGTCTAGAAAATATACCTGTTGTAGAATTGTTCTTGCGCCTCAAAATCTCCTTGGCATCAGTGAGATAATGACCGATTGAAAGTTTGAAACACATACATGAAAAAAATCAAAATTAGTAAGTACTTCAAGTATGTATATCTTACTAGTGATTTTCATAATATTATAAGCTAACTAGAAATAAATTTGAAAAACACATACCTGGTAAAGTAACACATATCTTTTTCATTCATAGTCTTTTCTTAAAGATTCTCTAAGTCATGAGACTCAGTTTTTGTCAAGAACGTCTTTACAAGCCGTGGGTACTAAGAGAATAAACCTCTTTTCAATTCATAGACTTTGTTATATTACAATTTTAAGCCGGGTACTAAGAGAGTGCACCTCTTTTCAATTCATAGTCTTTGTTGTATTACAAATTTTCTAAGCCATGGATAATAATGAAGTAAGGATTTTGTCTAAAACCCATCAATAGTCTTTCTCAAGTATTTTGTCTTATAACTTTTCCATCCCATAGCAATAGACTCTTTGTTTAATGTAGTCTCTGTCTTAAGACCTTGTTAAGCCATTATAGTTTTGATTCAGCAAATCGAAAATTGTTTTAAGCTGAGGGTCATATTCTGTAATTATAACCCTTTGTTAAGTCCAAACCCTTCAATACTCTTTGCCAAGTAATTTGTCTTATTGCCTCTTTAAGCCGTTGGTAGATCTTTCCATCCCATAGAATTTGACTCTTTGTCTAATGTAGTCTCTGTTGGATTTTACTCAAGAACACAAGTGATTAATGGAAGCATTAAGGAGTAAATCCGAGAGAGATAATTTTTGGAGAAAACATTATGGTTTTTATTAATTCAAAATGAGTACATGAGGATTACAATATATGGAAGAGAATACAAAATAGTGTGGCTAGATTCAATGAATCTAAGCCCAACGGTCACATGGTCAAAAGGAGTCAAAAGCATAAAGCAAAACATGCTTTATGGTACACAAAAGGATAAGGCTTATCCTTATCCCCAACGGTAACATCTTCCTCCTTTGGGCTTCATGGGCCAAGATAATAAGGTTTCTCTTCTCATAAATATTGCTCCTCTCCTCCATGGCCAAGGACCAATATGTACGGACGACGGCTCACTTGTACGGACCGCCGAAATCCGTACGGCCATGTGAGGACCGAGATGGATAAGTCACTAGGCCTCTTGGGATAAGGATAGGGATGGCCTAGTGAGGACTCAAGACTAATAGTCTGTGTCTTAAGAAGAACTTGTTAAGCCATTGGCTTTGATTCAGCAAATCGAAAATTGTTTTATGCTGAGTCATATTCTTCATTTCTAACCCTTTGATAAGTCCAAACCCATCAATACTCTTTGTCAAGTATTTCGTCTTATGAATTTTTTAAGCCGTTGGTATATTTTACCATCCCATAGCATTTTTGTCTATTATAGTCTTTCGCTTATTGGCTGTGTTTCAACTGTCTTTTGTCTTAGAGTTATATAAGTCGTGGGTATAATTGCAATATACACTTTATTAAGTCGAAGGTATGTATTCTCCACATTCCATCCAATATATCCAACTGATCCATAGTATTTTTCCATCCTCCACATCCTTATTAGCCATGCACTACCCACCAATAGATCGGTACACTTCGCAGCTTTGCTCGGGACGATGTCCTCAAATAGAATCGGACTGACTTTTGTAAGCAGTGGGTTTCATAGTCCTTGTCTCAGACTTTTGTAAGCCGCATCTGTTTTCGATTCAACGTCTTTGTCTTAAGATTTTTATAAGTCGTGGGTACTAGTGCAATATACACTTTATTAAGCCGAGGGTTTGTATTTTCCGCATTCCATCCTCTACAATCAAGAACCGATTATCCTCTACAATCTCGATTAGGCATGCACTACCCACCAATAGATCGGTTCACTTCGCAACTTTTTTCGGGACAATGTCCCCAAATAAAATCTGACAGAACACTATTAGATTAGTGTCTGCTTTTCATCTTTTGGGGTTTATAAGGAAAACATGATGGAAAACAGTTTTCAAAATCTCTTAAGTTTAGTAAAACCAAAACCAAAAGGTTTTCAAAATCTTTATTATAAAGCCTTATTTTTTCAGCCATAAGTAGAGAGAGAGATAAGCAACTATCGAAAACCACTTCATTTAGTATTGCCGAAGCTTTCGAAATTTGAAAAACAGAGACTAGAAAAGATTGATTAACAATAAATGATCTAGTCGTCAGAATTATCGACAGATCATGAAAATTTCAATTTATACAGTAAAAATGGTTGTCACACATCAGAAGACAAAAACACAAACAAGAAAAGTAAAATTTTGAACAAAAACGTTTGGTATTTGGGAAGTAAGAGATCGGAAACAAGAAAACGATTTTCAAAACCAAAACCAAAATCAAATCAAAAGGGTTTTCAAAATCTTATTATAAAGGTTTTCATCCTCAAAAATAAGAAAAGCAATCATAAAAAAAAACATCAAGAAAACGAGAGAGACGAAGTCGTACCTCGAGGAGTTAACGCAGAGTCAAGCTTCCAAGTAGATTCAAACCAAAAACGAAAAGAGAATCACTGAAAAGAATATTAAACACAGAAACAATTAGAAACCCTAAATATAATCGTGAAAGACAGTACGAAGAAATCTACACAATTACCGCGAAGAAGAAGAATTCCAGTTGATCGAAGGTAGTTGATTCACACCGAATCAAATATCTCCATCCAAGACGAAATAAAACCCTAAATTTATACAACATAAACAACAATAAAATCATATCTCAAATTTGCGATCCATAGAAACCGAAAAACTTACTATTTCTTAGAAATTTTGGAAGAAATCTCTGTCTTCCAAATCCAAGAATTGATGGAGAGAATTTTTCAAAAAGCCAAAGCGACTGAATTTGAGAGAAATTCCCTTTCGGTATAAGTTTATACATCGTGAGCGTTTTCTAACGGATATATTTTTCCATTGTTCTATTTACTAGTGGGCCTATAACTGGCCCAATATCATAACAATATATGAAATTTGAATATATAAGCCCACTATATAGTTGATGGGCTTATTCTTTGTACATTATAGTCCACGTTATGATTGATTACATCACATCATGACGTTAACACAGATACGAGTATTTTCTACAAATATCAAATATTCAAATACCGTAAATCATACGCGTCTTAAATTTACGCGCCGTATACGTTCTCCCACGCGCAGTCGTGTGAGATGGCTAATCCTCCGACGTTACCGATATTAGACCAATCCGGTGGTTCTCAAACCGTCGCTGCATCGGCATTTCGAACATTCCTCACGCGTCTTTCGGCTTCGATTCGTCAAAGCCTATCGCAACGACGACCATGGCTAGAGCTCGTAGATCGGAGCGCAATTTCTCGGCCAGATTCTCTAACCGATGCATATTCTCGAATCCGGAAGAATCTACCTTACTTCAAGGTGAATTACGTGACGATCGTCTCCTTCGTTCTCGCGCTTTCGCTCCTTTCACATCCAATTTCTCTCCTCGTTCTCTTATGTCTCTTCGGTGCTTGGATCTTCCTCTACCTTTTCCGTCCGTCCGATCAACCTCTGGTGATTCTCGGCCGTACATTCTCAGATCGCGAAACGCTTGGATTTTTGGTCTTATTGACAATCATCGTCGTCTTCTTAACCAGCGTTGGATCTCTATTAACATCGGCTTTGATGATTGGTTTCGGAATTGTTTGTTTACACGGCGCATTTAGGGTTCCGGAGGATCTGTTCTTAGATGAACAGGAACCTGGAAACACCGGATTATTGTCTTTCCTTAGCGGAGCCGCCACAAACGCTGCGGTTGCGGCCGCCACAACTCCTGCTCCAGGTCGCGTCTGATTTCGAAAACTCTACAAATGAGTGCGGTAATTAAGCACTAAACAAATCTCAATTTTGTTGATTGCTTTTTTTTTTTTCTGAAAATTCATTGAGAGTAATGTAGATTTGATCCTGTAAGGTTTAAGTTCAAGCATTAGAGATTCTGAATTTTTGTGAGCTCCATTGATGAACATGATTCAACAATTCTCTCTATTTGATCATTTATTCAGAAAGTGTTTGTCAATTACAAATTCGTCTTGATCATATGAATGAATGTTATACTCCACTAAGATTTGGTTCAAAGTGCCCAACCAAAAATTGTCTGTGTCATACTTTCTAGTTTTACCAAATTTCGTGTAATTAATTTGTTTTCACAATTTCGTGTAATTAATTTGTTTTCACAATTTCGTGTAATTACTTTGTTTTCACAATGTCGTGTAATTACTTTGTTTGCGTTATTGAAAACGACAAGTTCGATAATTCGATACACAGACGTGTAGCGTAGCACAGAAGTTTATCGTGAATGTTTGTTAAAATGCATAATGAAATATTTGAATTTTGCTCCAATACGAAAGGTAATATCATCATTATTGTTATGTCAGTTAGTTGTTGTTTGAACGTTACATTCTATTATAGTGTTGTATTCTTATAACATGTTTGCCAATATAAAACAAAAGAATCATTAGAATTTTTAGACAAATATGATTATGACCCTTTCATGTGTTTATGAATATGCTATTTAAGTTCAAATTTCAAATTTTTTTTCTCACCCAACTTAATCACTCAGCCAAGAATGAGAGTCCTAGGCATTCGGATCCTCAGATCAGATTCGGATCTGGTCTTTTTGAGTTCGGGCCCAAAAGTTTAAACCAGTATAGAACATGTCATTATTTTGGTTCTATTTCGGGTCTGTTTAATTCTGGTTAAGGTTGGTTCGGATCCAAATTTTAAAAACCATAAATTACCAGAATACCTAAATATTCAAAAAGTATCCGAAAACTATCTTTAAATATCATAAAATTATCTAAAAATACTTAAAAATACCTAAACATACTATTTTTAATATCAAAATATATATAAAAATACCAGAAATATTCATAAAATACTCTAAAAATACCTAAAAGGTACCATTCAATCGGGTTTTCGGGTACCTGTTTGGTTTTCGGTTTGAATCCGGTTCTTTGGATTCAAAAAATTTTGGACCCGTTCAGCTATTTAGGCGATTCAAATTCGAATTCGAGTCTTCTTTTTCGGGTCGTGTCCAAATTCGATTCTTTTACTCTGGGTTTTAAGCCCAGTATAATAATTTCTCTAAAGTGAGAGTATTACAATTTCTCGAAAATCTACAAACACTACAAGCTAACAATTATGTTTTGCTATTTAGTGATCTATTAATCAAGTTCGGCCTAGCAAATTTCAAGCTATTTAGTGATCTATTAATCAAGTTCAGCCTAGCAAATTTTGAGCTAACCAAGTGGTGGTCTAGTAGACTATAATTGAAGAGAAAACTGCCTTTCAAGAGGAAATTGTCTTATTGGTTTAGGCCAAAGATTAATTTCTCTCAAATGTGAAATTGCTAATCATTACTATTTAGCTACTAGATTATAAACCCAGATCGTCTCCAGCTCATGAGAAATTGGTTTAAGCTTTGGCCCAGACTTTTCCTCATTTAACAAAAAAAATCGAACCGAAAATGTTCGTTTTCTCTGTTTAAAGTTCAATCGTTATAACCAAAATGACTAATGTCTTTGTAAAAAGTTAAATTGTATTATTGTGTGTGCGTGTGTGTGGCCTAGGTACCAAAGAACTAAAATCTTATTACTGATAATGAGTGAAAATCTTTTGATTTGCTAAGACAGAGAAACTTGGGAATTAAGAAAGAAACTTGAGACACAAGCACTAGACATGATATGAAATGACTTGATTCCAATTCAACTAATCTTTGTTGAAATTATTCTAAGTGTTCGGTGTAACGACTTATCCCAACTAAGTCTTTGCTCCTGTCTCTTCACAGTTTCGGATGGGCCAAAAGTAATTCGTTAACATTTTTTCAAGTTCACTAACATCCATAGATCTGTTTGGTACTTAAATCATTATGAGGTTAGGTGTTTAATCTAATTTCCGACTATGTCATCATGATCCTATGTTATGTTAATTAATATATTTTTTGTCATTGATAAACTTGATTTATAGTCCGAACCCCTCTAAAACCATAAAAACGCTACTCCATAAAATCAAATTCGGATATAGAAAACACTAAAGACATAACGAACTTTCCCCAATTAATACAATGTTTATGTGAATTCTTTTAAGGTTGATTAACCGATAAAAGAGAAAAAAAATATTCAATGAGAAGTGTGAAAGGAAGCAAAAAAAAACACAACCAACGAACTGATAAAGACACTTATAATATGTTGGTGAACGATAATTTTAGTTTTCTTATGAATAATCAACACCTAATTCTTACAAACCCTAAAATAATTTAGTTAACAATTCACCTTAAGTTTAAAGTATAAAAGAGATCTTTCCCTCTTCACAAATCACCCAAACATTTCTCCAATATCTCTCTTAATTACCTCATAAACCTTCATCTCAAAGCTTAAACAACACACGATGACGACTATTCACACATTCTCTTTCTTATTGTTCTTTTGCTCCCTCCTCTATGCTTCATCAATCATTGCTAAAGTTCAACATCATGATTTTGTCGTACGTCCTCGATATAGTTTGCATGGAGTCCTTAATTATTTTGCTTAATTAAATACTTTCATTAACAACTAATTTTTGATCATTGTTAGTGTGTTTGTATTCATTTATTATGAAGGTACAAGAGACGCCGGTGAAGAGGCTGTGCAATACCCGTAATGCTATCACCGTTAACGGAATGTTTCCGGGTCCAACATTGGAAGTCAACGACGGCGACACGCTTGAAGTCAAAGTCCTTAACCGTGCCCGTTACAATATCACCATTCACTGGTACGTTTCATTACAATACATCCACCCATAAATAAACTAAATAGACCACAAAGTCATAGTCTAGTAATAGTACTGGATTTGGAAAGATATTTATATATAATATTGGATTTAAGATTTTTCGAGAACA
>OVAX01000020.1:10510-27411 GCA_900406405.1 Lepidium africanum
ATATTAGGTTTATGATATGTGATTGGCATAGAGGTGAGTAATTAGATTTAAAATTACAAAACTAGACATCATAAAGTAAAATTGTATTTTAATTATATTTAATGCTCTATGTTCGGGAAAAGCTCATTTTATGAGCAATGAGCTATTGAGCATTATGAAGCCCTCTATGTTTTCTTTTTATTTTAGGTAAAATAAAATTGATTGGCTTTTTAGAATACTAAGCCTCTTTTTATGTTCTACCAATCAAGCACATAGTTGCTTTGATCCTGAAATTAATCGGATATTATGTCTTCTTAACTTGTGGAACCGATCTGAACAAAAAAATTTGGTTGCTCTTTGAATTTATGGTGTTTTCATTGAATTGAATTACCTGAATTATTTCGAAACCAAAAAAAAAAAGACTAAATAGTATTCATCAAAGTTTTATTGGTGTTTTTTTTTTTTTTTGTCAAACAGTTTTATTGGTGTTTATGTATATGAATACAGGCATGGAGTGAGGCAGATGAGAACTGGTTGGGCTGATGGGCCAGAATTTGTGACTCAATGTCCAATTCGACCCGGACAAAGCTACACGTATCGTTTCACAATCCAAGGCCAACAAGGGACATTGTGGTGGCATGCTCACAGCTCTTGGCTCCGTGCCACCGTCTACGGTGCACTCATTATCCACCCAAACCCTGGTTCCTCTTTTCCTTTTCCTAAACCGGACCGTCAAACCGCCATCCTCCTCGGTATATATCTAACCATACCAGATTTTTCTTCTACTTGACATCAAAATTTTAATCAACATTTCTAAAACCGGTTTATATAACATTATCAGGTGAATGGTGGAACGCAAATCCAGTTGATGTAATTAACCAAGCGATTCGAACCGGAGCTGCTCCAAATGTATCCGACGCTTATACCATCAATGGCCAGCCCGGTGATCTCTATAAGTGTTCAAGCAAAGGTAATCATAAACAAAAACAAAAATTATAAAAATGTATTATGAACATTTCAAATATCAATCATTGAAAGAATAAGTATGTGAATTATTTAAGCTTATAATATTTTTTTTTTAATTCAGAGACTGTTGTAGTACCTATAGAAGCAGGGGAAACAAATCTCCTACGAGTAATTAACGCAGCTTTAAACCAACCGCTATTTTTCACCGTGGCTAACCACAAGCTCACCGTGGTTGGAGCCGACGCGTCGTACCTCAAACCATTCACTACAAACGTTCTTATGTTAGGTCCAGGCCAAACCACAGACGTACTTCTAAAAGCTGACCAAACGCCTAAACGTTATTATATAGCAGCAAGAGCTTACCAAAGCGCTCAAAACGCACCGTTTGATAACACCACAACTACAGCCATTCTCCAGTACAAAAAAACGACAAGTTCTTCACCAATCATGCCGTTTTTGCCTGCTTACAACGACACGAACACTGTGACCTCATTCTCAAGAAAGTTCAAGTCTCTTCGTAATGTCGTCGTACCGAAACAAATTGATGATGATTTGGTCTTCACAGTCGGTTTGGGTCTCGATAATTGTCCCAAAAATTTCCCTAAAAGCCGATGCCAAGGCTTAAACGGAACCCGGTTTACTGCATCTATGAACAATGTTTCGTTTGTTCTTCCGTCGAATTTCTCGCTCTTGCAAGCACATTCCAATGGAATTCCTGGCGTTTTCACGACTGATTTTCCTGCTAAACCACCGGTTCAATTCGATTTTACCGGAAATAACATAAGCCGGGCTCTGTTTCAACCGGTTAAGGGTACAAAACTGTATAACCTCAAATATGGATCAAGAGTTCAAGTTGTTTTACAGGATACAAACATTGTTACATCTGAGAATCATCCAATTCATCTTCATGGTTACGATTTCTACATTGTTGGAGAAGGATTTGGTAACTTCAATCCCAAGAAACATACTTCTACGTTTAACCTAGTTGATCCTCCATTAAGAAACACTGTTGCTGTTCCTGTTAATGGATGGGCTGTTATCAGATTCGTGGCTGATAATCCAGGTAACAATATGATTCAGTTTTTGGACAATTGTATTCATTTTTTTATATTTGATTTAGAAAACTAATATAATTTTGGGTGACAAAACAGGGGTTTGGTTGATGCATTGTCACTTAGATATTCATATAAGATGGGGTTTGGCTATGGCGTTTTTGGTCGATAATGGTGTTGGAAAATTGGAGACTCTTGAAGCTCCTCCTCATGATCTACCTATTTGTTAGTTTCCTATAAAAGAAGACCTTTTTAGATGAATATTCAGATTTTAGTATGGAATTCCATTTTAATCTACTCGTGGAAGATAAATTGATGTATGTGCTCAATGTTGTTTATAGCCCATATTGTTTCTGCCTTAAATTTCAATGAAAATGGTATATTGATTTGAAGCATAATGTTGCTATATAAGCATTTTATCAAGAACATGAATCAAAGATAACAAGGTCATGCTGTAATGGTAGAGCGAAAAAAACTTACAACATCGGCAATACATTATATAAAAACTCTTTTAATTTTACCTAGTCTCTAGCTAGGTGTAGCTAACGACTATGCTACTTTGAACCATCGGCTTATTAATAAGAAAATCAAAGATGATTCTTCAGCTAACGATCCGAACTTAAACGGGCCATTTTCAGCTTATTGGGCTTTAAAAGACGATTTATTATGGTCCATAGAATTGCATTACGTAGGCAATTGCGCAGTATTACATCAGCTTAATTGGGCTTTAAGAGACGAGATAAGAAAGTTGTCTCATGATGGGCCTTAGCCAGGTTAATTAAGGCCCAAAGGATTGCATTATGTAGGCAAATGCGTAGTATGACGAAAGCAATGGCGATAGAGACACATAGTTGATGAAGTGGCCTTAAGATGAAAAGACACATGAGGCACATGCAAAGGCAATGACTGGTACTTTGCTTACAACTTTGTAACCACATTATTATATTGTCGCTCTGCTCGAAATTGAGCCACCCAAGTTTGAGCTTCATTGTTTGACACGTCTCTATAATAATATTCATATTTAATGTTTTTGTGACTTTTTAATAACTTTAGTGGCTGATATCTTCTCGATATTTGTATGCATTGTTTTAAGCTGAAAAACCGTTGATGTTTTACAAAACCAACTTACATTTTTTACTATATTATAACCTTTTTTAATATACTATACTAGTAAAAAAAAACCGAGAGAAGTCGAGAAAGAGCATGAGACAAGTAACGATAAATGCTGTTGTGTTGTCACTAAAAAGGAAAAAGGTGAAAAAAGAGAAAATTTAAGATATTTTGAAATTTATTTAATAATTTATAAATATACTGATCTTATCTATAACTCATTAAAAAAGGTTTTATATTCTTACTTTACGTTGTCAGCAGCGTGTTTAGGTGTTTCGAGAAGATTCGGGGACACTCGTCAAATAGAGAAGACGTCTAAGCCGCGATATTCGAATCAAATTTTGACACGTCATTGTTAAATAATGCGCAGATAAAAATAATAAAATAATATTAGAAATATCTAGAGAAGGCTATAAATAGTCATTGATCTTTCTACTTCTTAGATATTTTGATTTCTACTAAAGCGTAAGAGAAAACGAGAAAAAAACTACACAAAAGCACAACTTCAGTGTACACGAAGATACACCAAAAGCTTGATTTGATTTCTACGTACAGGATATACATTGATTTGGCAAAAACGTCGGGTCCTGACATTTTAGCCCTAATAGGTACGGTGATTTCTTTGTTCTTACCTGTGTTGCGATCAATTTCTTTGATTTTTTTCTGGTTTGGTGTCAATTAGGCGCTCTTTTTGAGTGGTTGATTGGAGTTTTTTTTTGGTTTTGGAGGTTTTTCTTTAGCTTCCGTTTCGCTTTTAGGTTTCGCCGGAAGTTTTAGGTTTTTCTTAATTAGAGGCAATTCTGTGTAGTACTCACCACTATTGGAAAGCTTTAGTGAAATTTGGTGAATCCAAATCCAGATTGTGGTGTCTGACGTGAAATTGTTGTTGTTTTGTAGATTGTCTTGCTTCTGAAGAGAAGATGGCTGTTTATGCACAGAACAAAGATACAAATAGAACTCAATTAGATACATCAAGGAAAAGGAAATCGAGAGGAAGACGAGATGGTACTACTGTAGCCGAGAAATTAAAGCAATGGAAAGAGTACAATGAGAATTTAGAAGGATTTTCAACCAAGAGACGAAAAGTACCTGCAAAAGGGTCTAAGAAGGGTTGTATGAAAGGCAAAGGAGGACCAGAGAATGGTCAATGTAGTTTTAGAGGAGTTAGACAAAGGATTTGGGGTAAATGGGTCGCTGAGATCAGAGAGCCTGATAGAGGAAGTAGGCTTTGGCTTGGTACTTTCCCATCAGCTGAAGAAGCAGCTTCTGCTTATGATGAGGCAGCTAAAGTTATGTATGGTCCTTTGGCTCGTCTTAATTTCCCTGAATCTGCTGCGTCTGATGTCACCAGTACATCGAGTCAGTCTGAGGTGTGTACGGTTGAGACTCCTGGTCGTGTTCATGTGAAAACAGAGGATGCGGATTGCGTATCAAAACCCTTTTCAGTTGAAGCTACGCCGATTCATATGGAGAACGATGAAGATATGATCAAGAAAGGCGTTAAGGAAGATAATAAAGATTGGTTAGCTGAGTTTGAAGAGAGCTATTGGAGCGATATTCTAAAGGAGAAACAGAAACAGAAGGAGCAAGAGACTGTAGAAACCTATCAGCAACAGCAGGATTCACTCTCTGTTGCAGATTATGGTTGGCCCAATGGTTTTGGTCAGAGTGACTGGGATGCTTCAGAGTTTTTTTCTGTTGATGAGCTATTAGGTGACAATCATGGCGATGTCTTTACAAGCTTGAACCAGGACCAGTACTTTAATAACAATATCGCCAACGGACCATTCAGGCCCGAGAGGCAACAAGACGGATTTAATCTACCACATAGCTTTAGCTCCGATTATGGACTTCCTCCACTTCAGCTCGAGCCACAAGATGGTAACGAGTTGTTTGATTTGACCTTCCTGGATCAAGAGAAGTGCTAATCGTTCCGGATTTCTTTTTTTCCTGAATCCCATCATGACTTGATTCTCACTATCTAAGTTTTAGTGATATAGAGAATCTCTCGCGGGACTGATTATCTCCTTTCGTTTTTTTTTTGGTTTGTTTAGAACTGTATATATGAGGAAATGATACAATAAGAGATGAAACTTTTTGAATTTGTTACTCTGTTTCTCTCATGTTCTTTCGTTTTTCAAATGATGTAATGCCAATAAAGGGAATTGAACATTATGAACTATACGAGATTTACTGATATTCCATGGAATTAAAGGTGTTCTATACAGAAAAACATAAGCAAAAGCCAAAGACCAAATAACTATATGGTGCAGACTCAAAAACAATCCAGAGATTACCTTCTACATTATTCATGTCCATCTACAAATTACGATTAGTGTTGGACTTTATTATTATACCTTAACACCATTTAAGCAGCAGCAACACCAGTATGTTTGGATATTGTTGCCAAAAGATCTTCTTTCTTTGCACCAACGAGTTTCTCCACAACCTGACCACCTTTAATGAACACAAAGGTAGGCATTGCCTCTACACTATACTCTTGAGCAACATTCTGTTGAATAGCACAAGTGTATCAGAGTATGAGCCATTGAAGCGTAGTTCAGAGTATGAGCCATTGAAGCGTAGTTCAAAAGCTTAACAAGAAAGAAAGTGTGTTGTTTTGTGTTTACCTGAAGTTCATCAACATCCACCTTGAAGCAGATAGCACTTGACATGAACTTTTTAGCCAAATCAGCGAAAATTGGAGCAATCATGCGGCATGGTGGACACCATGAAGCAGTGAAATCTATCACAATCTGAAAACAATGACATTTGTTATAGTGCTTACCATCACAAGACTAAATTACCAAATTAAATTAATTACATAAAGATGATTTTGATCAGTAACAAGGATCTCAAAACAAAACAAAAAAACACACAAAGATGATTCATTCAAAAGATTTGATTGACCAGCGAAAGCATGCAATCAAATATCCAATATACTTGTGTTACACCAAAGACAATCATAACAGAGAAAGAGATCTCACCAATAGGATTTAAAAACTGAGTATACACCACAAGATCAATCGATCTAATGTTTGAGAAAAGGATAAGAACAATCCGTTTATAAGCAATCAAGATCAATAGTGATTTCCTTCCAATAATCCCTTTGTTTCACGCTACATTAACCAAAACGAAGTTCGTAACATAACCTGAAAACCTAATGTTATCTTTGACACCACTAACAGAAACACTAGTCAACAAATCGCACGCATGGAAAACGAAAACCTAATTTCGAAATCAAACAGAAGAAAATGCAGAATCTCAAGAGAGGGTGACCAGCTTGTTGGATTCTTTGGCTTTCTGGAGTTGAACGGTCCATACATCGTTCGTGTGACAACCGATCACCTGTCCCTCTTCTGCCGCCATTTCTTCAAAATCTGAGAAAAAGGAATAACCAAAAATTTCTGATCACCTAATTTTTGTTTCTTCTTTTTCCCCGTTCATGAAGCGAGTTATAAAAGACAATCATACATTGACAGAATTGCCCCTGAATGTATCGGTTACTCCTTACTACGAAATAGCATGCACGCAGACACGATACCAAAGTGCTCTAACAGAAACTAAACAAGGCCCACAAGGCCCAAAACTTTACCAGTCATCTTAATTGCCAGGCCCATGTTGATAAATTGGTCGATATCTCAAAAATTATAGAAATTCCATCACCATGACCTTGATGTTTCATATGTGCTGCAAAATTTGTAACATGATCCAAAACCCAAGGCTTTAGCTTTGGTTATGGCGAAAACTGTAATGAGTACTTGCTTAATGAGAGGCTAGTGGAAGCTACCAAAAAACTGATAAACGAGTGTTATATCTAAAGACAGTAAATGGCTCTTACGGTTATGAATCCAGGAAACACATGCCCAATTGGTATGCAATTGACAATTCCTAGTAGACAGGAAATGGGTTTCGTGAATAGAGGGCCACGAGCAAAGGGTTTCAAGAGTGAAGATGGTTTTAAGGTGATGACTCTAAGGAGCAGAAAGTGACAGAGAAGGTGGTGCGATCAAAGGATCTCTAAACCGAAGATTATCAAACCGGGTTAGAATTCCAAACCACAAATACAAAGATTGACGTGAGCTGGTTTAGTTGTTGTTCATTTGCTTCAGTAATTTAATTATAGTTTGTTCTTTTGCTTCAGTATTTTGATTTAGTTAAGTAAGTGAAAGTGTCTTCCTGGTTTGTAGGAGCCACTTCTCACGCTTCCTATTTTCAGCAATTGTAGGAGTCATTCTCCAGTATTCTATTTAAGTAAAAGAAAAGCCAAAAAGTAGGCAATCATTATTGCCAAAAGTGTTCTCTTGTTCTCAGGTTACAGTTCTCGTTACTTTGCTTTCTGTTCTATAACTTTGGCCAAAAACCAGAGTCAACAGAAGGTAACCAACAAGACATACATCGTCGATGATTTTGTGTTCTATGAGAGTCGTCAAAAGCAAACAACTACAGTTTAAAAAGAAGACTTTGTTGGCCAATGCAGAGAAGGTAACCAACAATGTAATGCCAAAATATAATCTTGTGACGCTACTGCAGCCTCGGATGATGGGACAGAGCAAGGTGGTGCGACTGACGTGACTAGAGAATCAAATTAAATATGGATGTGATTCATTTTGGAGATGCTATTGTTATCTTGGAGATAGATTCTTTTGAAGAATGTGATTCATTTTTCCTTGCATGACTTCCTTAGATAGTGGAAACTAGAATAAGTTGCTTTGCTAACGTGTTGTATTCCCCAACCACTAACGTAATCTTTTCATTCATCATAAATTCATATCAAATGTCTAAGCTATGTGTTGCAGTAGTAGTCAATTATCTCTTTACTCAAGTTTCACACAGATCCTCTTGATCTGAGGATGGTATTGACATCATTATCCTCATTTTCAGTTTCTCTGTATTGAAATTTCCATTGTCATATTGTAGTTATGATTATGTGAGAATAACTTGAACTTGTCATTGCAGAGTTCTGAAAGCAAACCTGTATCAGTTGGTCCATGGGGAGGCCAAGATGGTCAAGCCTGGGATGATGGAATGTACACCACAATAAGACAAATCATTATTGCTCATAGTTTTGGTATAGACTCCATACAAGTAGAGTATGACAAGAATGGTAACTCGGTTTGGTCAGAAAAACGTGGAGGAAAAGGAGGCAAAAAGTGTGATAAGGTATGATTGAAAATCTTTATCCTTTAAATTATTTTCTTATTTTGTCAGAAAATTAATCACCACTCTCTTGTTGTTTAGATCAAACTTGACTACCCTCATGAATTTCTGATTTCGGTTAGTGGAACCTATGGTAGCTACGATGTCTGGGGAAGTATATGTGTCCGGTCACTTACTTTTGAGAGTAACCGTAGAAAATATGGACCGTTTGGAGTTGAGTCAGGTACATTCTTTGCATTGCCAAAATCAGAGTCAAAGATTATTGGGTTCCATGGGAAGGCTGGTTGGTATTTGGATGCTATTGGTATTCATATTCAATCAATTCCCAAAGAGAATCATCCTCCATCAAAAATTGTCATGAACACACATCAAAATGTCACTCATGGTGATAAGAAATTTGAGTACTCATTGATACAAGGAAGTCTAG
This sequence comes from Lepidium africanum, assembly GCA_900406405.1. Lineage (NCBI taxonomy): Eukaryota > Viridiplantae > Streptophyta > Magnoliopsida > Brassicales > Brassicaceae > Lepidium > Lepidium africanum. Next base: position 19,205 of record OVAX01000020.1, read on the forward strand.
GCCAAAACTATGATATAGTTGTTGCCCTCAAACAGAAAGATCCAACTATGTCTGGTTTTGAATCCAAAGATTACTCAAGTGCTGAGATCACCAAACCTAAGGTGATTTTTAGTTTTACTTTCAAAGTAACATCCAGGTCTTATCAATCTTGTACAAGTTTATTAACCAAACACATGATTGAATATGTTGTATCAGGTAGTGAACGATACCGAGAAGGTGCAGAAAAAAGCTGAAGGTGGTCCAAAAACATATGGACCATGGGGTGGAACCGGTGGTATCATGTTTGATGATGGAATTTATACTGGTATTAGACAAATCAATTTGTCACGTAGTGTAGGGATTGTATCAATGAAGGTCTGTTATGATTTTAGAGGACAAGCTGTGTGGGGAAGCAAACATGGTGGTATGGGAGGATTCAAATATGATAAGGTGTGTAAAATTTGAAAACTTTGTTGGTTTGTTTACGCTACTTAAACTTCATTAATGACATGTTCTCTGTTTCAGATTGTATTTGATTACCCATCAGAGATTTTAACACATGTAACGGGAACATATTTACCATTGATGTACATGGGACCTAATGTGATAAAGTCATTGACTTTCCACACCAACAGAGGAAAACATGGACCTTTTGGAGAAGAACAAGGACCTTCTTTTGCACATAAAGTTGATGAGGGTAAAGTTGTTGGATTCTGTGGAAGAGAGGGTTTGTTTTTAGATTCTATTGGTGTTCATGTTATGCCATGTAAAGTGAGTTCTCTTAAGCCATCTCCTCACAATGCGATTGTTCCGCATAATAACTCTGGCATTGTGGAAATCGAAAATTCCCCATGGGCTAATAAATTAGTCCTTGCAGCAAATGGTCATAGCCAAGAGGTAACTAGTACATTCTATCACCTTGGTAGTTCAATTTAAGTTGGGATTTCCTGGTTTTTCAAGTTTTATGATCTTGAAAATAGCACCCATTTGACGAATTCTTCTCAGTCTAGTGGTTAGAATGATCCAGTTTAAATTACTTCCACAGTTTGAGCGTGGAGTCCTCAAGGAACCAACACCGACTGGACCTGGACCGTGGGGTGGTGAAGGAGGTAAACCATGGGATGATGGAGTATTTTCAGGGATCAAACAGATATTTGTGACGAGGACAAATGATGCTATTTCTTCAATTCAAATCGAATATGATAGAAATGGACAATCTATTTGGTCCATTAAACATGGAAATGGTAACAATGGAGTTGCTACACACAGAGTAAATACCAAACACTTCTTCTTTCACATAAAGCCGCTTTTGTGTTTGATGCCTCACAAAATATTTTTATATCTGTGTCGCAGATCAAACTTGAGTATCCAAACGAAACGTTGACCTGCATTTCAGGGTATTATGGACACCTAAACAATGCAGACAGGTCACATGTTATTAAGTCTCTCACTTTCTATACAAGCCGTGGGAAGTATGGTCCATACGGTGAAGAAATGGGGACGTTCTTTACTTCGACTACAACACAAGGAAAAGTGTTGGGTTTCCATGGAAGGAGTAGCTCTCACTTGGACGCTATTGGGGTTCACATGCAGCATTGGCTTGGTAACGATAAGCCTCATTACAGTAAGGCTAGCTGTTTCAAGCTCTTCTGATAATCAATTTCCTTTGATCAAAACAAGGAAACATCCGACTTCGTATGGTTGGACCGATGCTTACACTTAATCAATTTATAGTTACAAATACATTAACATGCTTGTTAAGGCATTGAATTTCATTTTCAGTTAATAACACTGTTTCTATAAACAGAAAACTTGAGGAGAGTGTAATGTAAAATGAAATAATATTTGGCATTTTCTATGGTCAAGTATGTTTAATGATTTAAATTTGTTGTTCGTGAGTGAATTTTTACGTGTTGTAACACTTCATCAAGCAATGTTCTAAAGGAGAAACAGAAACAGAAGGAGCAAGAGACTATAGAAACATGTCAGCAACAGCAGGATTCACTCTCTGTTTCAGACTATGGTTGAATCAGAGTGACTGGAATGCTTCAGAGTCCATTTATGTTGATGAGTTATTAGGTGACAATCATGGTGATATCTTTACAAATTTGAACCTAGAACAGTACTTGAGCAACACTGTATTAAATCTGCTACAAAATCTTAGCTCCGATTATGGACTACATACCGTGAAGAGTGAACTACTAATGGGCCTTAATATGATCTAGAATGGGCTACAGTGGGCCTACAAATAAAATTGTACATAAGTACAAGTCTGACTTCCAATCTTCCAATCCAAGCCATGGATTAATTATCTCAACGTGATCTAATTTATTGCCTAAATATCACAGGACAAATTCGCACAACAGTAATATCAAAAAACCTAACATAAAAATTGTCAAATCTATAATTATTTATGAACTGTTCTACTTTGATTTTTTTCCTCACAATTTACCACATGCAATAAGCTTAAAAGTTTGTTTAATTATATGTGTTAGTGTTATTGCAGTGAAATATTATTTATATACGATTTCCATAATGACTATTTTAAATGAGTAAAAGTAATTAGGTGATTTGTTGTTATACAAAGATTAAATCCAATTCACAAAGTGACAGTCAATCAGATTATAATACTGGATATTGGGTTTATCCACCTTTTGCATTCCTTATCTAGTTACTGTATACATAATCCAAAAACAGTAATTAAAATGTTTTGTGATTCTTAACAATAATCTTAAAACTTGCATTTCGAGGAATATCAATGTATTAAATGGTTGTCAATATCGAAAAAGATTATCTTAGTTTCAGATGTAGAAGTGTGAATTGATCGAAATAATATATACAAATTGACTTATTGACCATTAAGAACATATATATATATACACACATACATTTTATGTGCATTCATGTGTTGTGTGTAAAGCATATAATATGGATAAATATGGTAGAATTACCAAAAACATTTATATAGATATTTGGATATTTAGAAGAATATATGAAGAGCGAAAAAGGGTAAATCGAATAGAGCCAAATTAGTGACAAAAAAAAAGAAGAAGAATAGAGCCAAATTGGTCAGTGAAGTTTGTCGTAGTTCTTATCTGCAAGAGAAGTTTCCTAAACACCTTCTTTCCAAATTTTCAAAAAGGTAAAGAAATATCGAACCCTTTAAATATACAGTAAGGAAAACTGATTGATAATCGACAAATACTGAAAAAACTTCTATTTATTCTACTGGTTATTCAGCAAATACTGAAAAAAATCTATTTATTCAACTGCTTATTTAAAAAATACTGAATTTTTTTATTTATTCAAGTTATTTAAAATTTGTGTTTGCTTTACATAATATTGTTAGAGGTCTGAAAAATGTTTTTAGTTATACATTAAATTTGGTCAAATGATTAAGTGTCATCTCAACTTTTTGTTTTATTCAAGTTTAACTTCAAAAATTTGTAATTATCTCATTATGTAATATTGTTAGATGTTTGGAAGGCATTTTGTTATAAATTTTTAAACTTTTGTAGAAACAAAGAAAGTAGACAAAAACTGATCATGTTGGAGAGTGTACATGAGACATGATGTAGAGTATTCAAACCCATGTTGTACTAATATGTATAAAAAACTACAAAGTCGCGATGCAACAACCTCTGTACTATATGATTTATATAATATTCAAATTGGCAACAAGAAGAAAAGAAATTAAAAAAAAAAAAGGAAAGGATAATATTAAACGAAAAACAAAAAAGTCCAAAGAAGATATGCAAGTTGCAACATCCACTTGAATTCGTCCGGCGTAAGCTCTTTGATAAGGTCTTTACCTTCGTCCTCAAGAATTTCTCTCTCTATACATACATACAAACCAAACATTAATGTTACATGACACATCCATCAACATCTGTGCATGCACGTGTGCTCATGCATGTTATGTTGTTTTAACTTTACCCATGGCCATGTAGTCGTTATTACAATCAATTTGTGACACCACATTTCACATTCGCGTTTCTCCGCCTTCTATGATACCATTCGGTCTGAAATTGAATCATTTATATATCAAGAAACTGTTTGAATTATTTTTAATTTTGTTTTTCTTAGGAATATTGATTTTAATGCCGAGTTGCTTTTAGTCTGTTGGTTAGAATGATCCAGCTAATGATTTGATACCATAGTTCGATTCCTACCCGCTGCATTTTAAAAAAGAATTTTAAGATGGGTTTTAGACTATAGATCATGGCTTGTCGATTCAATTATTGACAAAAAAGAAATATTAATTTTAATATCTATATATATATATATATATGTAGAGACGGATCTAGAATTTATGTTTGGTAGAGACAAACATAAAATATAACAATAATATAAAGATATTTTTAAAAATCTAATACACTAAAAATTGTAAGAAAAAAAATTGTGATGGCAAGTGCACCCACAATCTATAGCCTAGATCCACCGATGTATATATGAATTTAGTTAGTTTCTGCATAGTATGATCTTGTTTTATTGAAAAATTGTAGGAAACTATTGTGGGCATTTTCATAAGTCAGATTATTGGTTCCATGAAAACACAATGCACCCCAAAAATATTTAACGAGTCTTGGTCTCCCATGAGCACGGGAAGTTTGAGACAATTTTTAAACTTTTAATCTGAGTTGGTTCATCGAATCTAGGAGACATGAAATTTGACTAATTTTAATCCAAGAATTAGTTATGTAGATATTTTTAATACTGTAAACGAATGTGATATTGTTTTCAAAAACATTCGAACGTGAAATATCACATTACTTACTTTTCAAAGTTAAGTTTTATCCCTAAACCACACCCATACACACAACTATTGTGCACATGTTAACTAATTATAGAATATGCTAGTTAGTGTATGTATATTAATAATAATATTACAATATTATTGTAAGACTTTGATTCAAAAAAATATGGTGGTATATAAGAAAAGGTTTTTAAAAATTTATAATTTGACCATTTATATTATTAAAGTGTACTTATATTTCTGATCAAATATCATGAGATAATTCTACTATTAAGTATGTAGTTAGCTGAAGCAGTTTAAAAATAAATGATCTTTTGAGAAATGATGTTAAAAAATAAAAACTATGCGAATGAGAACAAAATGCAAGATAAACATAAAATTAACAGACTGAGAAAAGACATGAAACTCACTAATTAAAAATAACGGTCCGAGCGTTACAATTATGACTTATAATGCTTCATTCTTAAAGGAAATGAAGGTTAAATTTTGTTTACAAAACCAGTTTATCTATTGCATTCATATGTAATATATAAATCCTTTAGATTCTAGAATATAATGCTTTCAAGATGAAAACTGAGAAATCTGTAGAAAATGATTTATTTGGTAATTAGGCTTTGTGAGGAATAAAATCATGGGACATATGATGATACAATGTATCATATTATCATATATGGTTACATATATTATCTATACATACACAATTGCGTCTACATACAAACACAAAAGCCTTCACATCCCCAGCTATCTTTATCTATTCAATATATATTTATACAAAAAAAACCACACAATATGTTCATATTTTATTATTTTTTAATAAATTAAATATGTTCATACTTTTATAATTTTCTCAAAACAAAACCAACTTGACAACCGACAGCGAACAATATCAGAAAGCTCTCTTCTTATTTCCTCTTCAAAAATTTAATTCTCTCAATCCAAAAATTTCTCTTACAAAACCAAAACTCAGATCATTCCAGAGAACCAAGCAAGAGAGATCATCATGAGATCACCAGTTCAACTTCATCACAATTCAGACACAACAACAAACGGTTTCCACAATTTACAGCCTCATGATCGGCGAGTATGCCTCACGCGCGGTATGCATGTACCAGAGCATGTAGCGATGCATCACACACACGATGTTGGTCCAGACCAGTGTTGCTCCTCAGTGGTTCAGATCATAAACGCACCACTTGACTCTGTCTGGTCTTTAGTTCGTCGTTTTGATAATCCAAAAGTTTACAAAAGCTTTATCAGACAGTGCCGTGTAATCCAAGGTGATGGGTTTCACGCCGGAGATTTAAGAGAAGTTATTGTGGTTTCTGGACTTCCTGCTGTTTCAAGTACTGAGAGACTTGAGATTTTGGATGAAGAAAGGTGTGTGATAAGTTTTAGTGTTGTTGGTGGAGATCATAGGCTTAAGAATTATCGATCTGTAACAACACTTCATGAAGCTGATGATGAAGGAACTGTTGTTGTTGTTGAGTCTTATATTGTTGATGTGCCTCCGGGTAATACGGAGGAGGAAACTGTTAGCTTTGTTGATACAATTGTTCGGTGTAATCTTCAGTCTTTGGCTCGAAGTACCAATCGGAGCCAATAATCTATTAATCTTATCTTTTTTTTATTATTATTGCAATTATGTTTTTTTTTTTTTTTGTGATGTTCGTTTGATCGATCATCTTAGAAAAAAAGAAATTGGAAATTAATGTTGGGAATATTGATATATTGTTGGAGGAATTCACAAAAATATGGATTTGGAAGGTGGTAAATAGTTATGTATTGAGGTTTTTATTCTTTGAATGAATTAATCTCTTTGTTGTTTTGTACATGAAATTATAATTTGTGATTTGTTTTTAGTTTTCTTATTGATTTCTTTTCTATTAATTACTGTTAGTTAATTGTGGTTTGTAAATTAATTCGAATTCATTACACCATTATCATTACCGGATACACTGTACATTTTTCCATAGTATGTTTATTTTAATCAATAATCAAATCTAAAACTTGGAGATTATGTGACTACATATAATCGAATTCGGGTGGAAAAAGACCACAAACACTAACCCAATTACCATATGTCACTTCAAAATTATTTTCTTTTGGGTTGGACTTTTTTGTTCAATGTTTAACATAAAAAAATATAATTAAATGCCAATATTCTGTACTAAGAATCAGGTCACATGTATATATATATATATAATAAACTCGTTTACATTTCACTTTAAAATTTCTCGACATCGTGATTCTCTTTTTCTTTCTTGTTAATATTAAGGAAACATCAATTAAAGTCCCTTTTGCATCTCATTAACATTTTCTAACAAACTGTATGTAAGATTAAAACAATAGTGATCAAGGAACATTATTGATGTGGTAAATGGAAACTAAACCTGATTAGCATGTGCATTAACACAAATTTAATTTAATAAACCTAAAGCAATAAAAGTAGACGTGCTTAAACCATTACCAAATTGTGTTTCATTGGCTACTTGTCTGGTCAAGTGGAGATTAACATATTTTAATTGCCGCTGTGTTTAAGTTAAATTAATTTTATAACCCAACTAACCTAGTGGTTTATTATTTAATTCAGATTTTTCTTAGGTTTTTGGTTTATAGATTATTTAAATGGTTAGTGTATTTAAGTTATAAAATCTTAAAAAGGATATGCAATTAAAAAATAGCTGGAAACGCGTTGCAACTTGCTACTATTTTTGCTCCTAGTGGGAATTGATACAACGAACCTCTATGCCGTCTCTAAAGGATTTATAGAATTATTCAAGGTTTCTAATAAATTGTCAACATGTTGTCTATTTATATTTGGTCAGTGCAGGATTCAAATATACGATTTGATTTAACTCATAATATAACACACTAGTAAGCCAAACTATATTTTATGACCTAATATATTGTAGAAGCAACATTATAAGTACATATTAAATACCATGTTTTAAAAATGGCATGACTTCAGAAGTCGAACTCTTGAAGCTTTGCATTGGGCAATGCCCTGTTTGATATCTCTTTAACTATATAAATCAAGATAGCAATAGATTTTGTAGATGTTAAAAGTTGATGATTTTTTAAAAAATTGACTGGTTTTTCCTTTTTTATATAGGAAATTTTATAAGACCGAATAATATAATTTTTTTTTTTTTTGTTAAACTGCATAACTTCTTCGTATGAAAAATAGAATAATTCGCTTGTAAATAAGTGTGAAATACCTCGTCTGTAATTTTAGAGGTTTAATTCATAATTCTTCATTTATAAACAATTTTCTACTAGAGTATAACTTCTTCTCATATTAATGAAATTTTGAAGTTGAAAAAAAATGGCATGATTTCGATTTAAATGATTTATAATTGTAATATGTTTTCTTAATTTTATTGATTTTTGGTAAGACATTAGCTCATATTGAACAAAAAGAAAATCAAAATAAACATATTGTCTTAGTGGAGTGACAAAAAAAAAAAAAAAA
>OVAX01000020.1:27418-38483 GCA_900406405.1 Lepidium africanum
GGGAGTGAAAAAAAAAAAAAAAAAAACATATTGTCTTAGTGTCATGATCGAGAATTCGAGATTAGAACTTGCGTATTACATACTGTCGAGGCCCGAAAGATAGTTGAAAATGGGCTGAGAGAGATTTCTTGCATTAGTGGGCTTTTTAATGAAACATGGACCCAAAAACGCCTAATTTGTTAAATCCGGTTCAGTATATGAGCTAGCAAAATCCAAAATAAAACCGAACCGAATTTGATTGATACGCTGCGTTTTATTTATCGGTTATAAAATATGAAAAAGGTTTACTTATAAGCTAAAGCGGGAGTGAGCGACGAGAAGCAGAAGCAGCGGCCGTCATGGATTCGTCGTCGAACACAAACAAAGCTTTAACCGGTACACGTTTCTCCGAACTTGAACCTTCACTCTCCGGCGATATCATTGAGGCGCTTGACAAGACTGGTTTCGAGTTTTGTACTCCGGTTCAGGCCGCGACGATCCCTTTACTCTGCAGTTACAAGGATGTTGCCGTCGACGCTGCTACTGGTTCTGGTAAAACCCTAGCGTTCCTCGTTCCTCTCGTTGAAATCCTCCGTCGATCCACCTCCTATCCTCCGAAGCCTCAACAGGTAGTAATTATATAAATTCGTTGAATATTGCCGACTAATCTGAATTTAGGAGTTTTATGTTTTCTTTCGATTGTGAGCTGGTGGAGGTAAATTTATACTTTGCGATTAAATTACAGGTTATGGGGTTGATTATATCACCAACAAGAGAGCTATCAACTCAGATATATAACGTGGCTCAGCCATTTGTTTCGACTTTGACAAATGTGAACTCTGTGTTGCTTGTTGGAGGCAGAGAGGTTAAAGCTGACATGAAGACTATTGAAGAAGAAGGAGGCAATATCTTGATTGGAACTCCTGGAAGGCTTTCAGATATAATGGAACGAATGGAGATTCTGGATTTTCGAAATCTTGAGATTCTTATTTTAGATGAGGCAGATAGACTTTTGGAGATGGGGTTCCAAAAGCAGGTAAATTACATTATATCACGCTTACCTAAGCAGAGGAGGACTGGTCTCTTTTCAGCTACACAAACAGAGGGTGTTGAAGAGCTTGCCAAGGCTGGCCTTAGGAACCCTGTGAGAGTTGAAGTTAGAGCTGAGTCAAAGTCAGAATCATCTCACCAAGTGACAAACTCGAAAACCCCATCTGGTTTGCATCTTGAGTATTTGGAATGTGAAGCAGATAAGAAATCATCACAGCTAGTGGATCTCCTCATCAAGAACAGTGATAAAAAGCTTATAGTATTCTTCATGACCTGTGCTTCTGTTGATTACTGGGGACTCGTTCTTTCAAAAATTCCTACCTTGAAGTCCATAGCTTTAATTCCTATCCATGGGGATATGAAGCAGAATGCAAGAGACAAGGCATTAGATTCGTTCACTAAAGCATCAAGCGGTGCCCTTTTGTGCACAGATGTTGCTGCACGTGGACTTGATATTCCAGGCATTGATTACGTAGTTCAGGTAGATTCAGTAATGTTTGTTTCCATTTTATTATACCATTTCTGGTGCAAAATATAGGATTGAAAGGTTGTTAATGCAGTATGATCCCCCACAAGACCCAAATATGTTCAACCATAGGGCGGGAAGAACCGCAAGACTGGGAAGACAAGGAAGGGCCATTGTGTTTTTACTCCCCAAGGTTGAGCTTTGACCAAATTTATGTTTTTTTGTGCTGGATTTTCTTCACAGGTACACTGCAGAGCATTAAAATCTGAAAAGTTCACTTGCATATGTGTGTAGGAGGAAGCCTATGTAGAGTTTATGCGCATAAGAAGGGTCCCTTTGGAGGAGAGAAAATGCTCTGAAGACGCAACTGATGTCATCCCCATTGTCAGAATACCTTCATACCTCTCTCTTTCCTTTCTCTTTCTCTCTTTTTCTGTTGGTCATAGTGTTTTATTAAAAAACTACAATGAATCCAGATTCGTGCAGCTGCAATGAAGGATCGGGCAGTGTTGGAGAAAGGGTTAAAGGCATTTGTTTCCTTTGTCCGTGCTTATAAGGAGCATCACTGCTCTTTCATTTTCAGGTTCATTCAAGAGGCTCAATCGGTTTAAATGTTTTTCCAAGTTCTTACATGCTCTATTAACTTGTGAATGGGGAAGTTTTTGTTAACTTTTTCTAATTTACAGATGGAAAGACCTCGAAATAGGAAAGTTAGCCATGGGATATGGCCTCTTGTATCTCCCTTCAATGTCTGAAGTTAAACAACACAGACTTTCGAGTGAGGGTTTCACACCTGTAGAAGGCGTAAAGTTTGAAGACATAAAATTCAAGTATGTTTTTTCCTACCAAAGTCCGTAAACACTTATGACATTTATCTTTCTTCTCTCGTTTTCTTAGTTGAGAAATTAAAAAACTAAATCTTGATACATTCGGTCAAGTTAGTGTAGTTACATATCTCTACACGTTCAATGACCATGTTTAGATGTAAAGGAAACAAGCTTTTGTCTTCTGAAGTCTTTGCCCATCCTTAGGGGCAGTGTTTTCAGCAGTCATATTAACTCTCAGAGTACGAGAAGGCTTTTGGCATAAATCTGAATGTTTTGAATTATTAATGCAGGGACAAATCTCGAGAGAAGCAAAGAAAGCAAAACTTACACACAAGGAAAGAGAAACGACAAGAAGAGAAGAAAGAGAAAGACAAGAAGAAAAGGGCACTTGATGCTTCAGCTAACAAAGCGCCTAGAAAGTTAACAGGGAAGCAAAGACAAACTATTCAAACAGCTGAGGATGAAGAAGAGATGAATAGAGAGTATCGGTTATTAAAAAAGCTGAAGAAAGGGTCAATTAATGAAGATCAATTTGCAAAACTTACAGGAGATGATGATTTAATCTGATGAACAGAACAAACCTTGGCTTGACTTTGTAGCAGAGATGATAGATGGAGTAAGCTTAATGTTAAAGTAATGGTCAGTGTTGTTAGAAAGCTTTTGTCCTGGATTTGAGTAAATGACATTGAATCATGTTTTGTCTCTTTGGTTCTACTTGTAATTTTAAATTCTCATAAATTGCACGTGCCACATTACTTCCCTGTAAAGTCTGCAAACTTGCACGTGCTAATAAATGACCAGTAGTGATATCTTCAAAGAAGATTTTGAAAAATACGACAATGATTCTGTGTCTCTTCGTCTTTTGCAGTTGACTTGTTTGAGTTTCGCAAGTCTTCTCTCTTTCAGTCTCTCCGTCTTGCTCTGGTGATGCCGAAATCCAACGAAGAAGCTATGTTACTAGCACCTCCAGCTCCAGCTTTCGATCCGACTAAGCCATCAACACCAATCTCCTTCCCTATCAAAACTCTTAAAGACTTGAAGTCTCGCTCTTACTTCAATTCTTTTCATTTCCTTTTTAACCGTTCCTCTGTCTCTCTCGGCCGAAACACCGGCGCATTGCCGGAACGATCTAGGCTCTTGGTTTGCCACGACATGAAAGGAGGCTATGTAGACGATAAGTGGGTACAAGGCTGTGGAAACAACGCCGGTTTTGCGATCTGGGATTGGTATTTGATGGACGTTTTTGTATACTTCTCTCACTCTCTTGTGACTCTTCCTCCTCCTTGCTGGACCAACACAGCTCACAGGCATGGTGTTAAGGTCAGTTACATAGTTGAAGTAACTCCGGATTCAATCTTTGACTGTGATTTGTATATTCGATTGCAAGATTTAGAACTTTCCTAACACTGGAATTAGATACGAGAGCAAATGATTGAGAGTTTGATTTACATAATCCTGGAGATGCAGAGAGATACCATCAGGTTTTGTAAGGAATTGATTCGTTTTCTTTTATTGACGAAGGTGTTGGGAACATTCATCACAGAATGGGATGAAGGAAAAGCTATCTGCAAAGAGTTATTGGCGACAAAAGAGTCTTCTCAGATGTACGCAGAGCGTTTGGCAGAACTTGCTGTTGCTCTTGGCTTTGATGGCTGGCTGGTGAGGTTTTTGCATATCGATCAATATTGTGGTGAATGATCATTGAAGCTGTATCTGTAACTCTCTACTAAAGTGGAAACAACAGTCTAAGCTGACCTTAACCTTGTAAACTGTTACTTGCAGTTAAATATTGAGAACGTAATAGATGAATTCCAAATTCCAAATTTGAAGGTTTTTATAAGCCATCTAACAAACGTCACGCATTCATCTGTACCTGGAGGTTTAGTTATATGGTGAGTGTTCAGTAGCTTTTCTCTGTCAAAATTACTCTTTTGTGTTCTCTTTCAAAATAATTGTCTTTCGCAGGTATGATAGTGTCACTATGTATGGTCGTCTTGATTGGCAAAATCAGTTGACTTGGAGGAATAAACCTTTCTTTGATATATGCGATGGAATATTCATGAACTATACATGGAAGGTTTTGCCTTTTTACATTCACTCTTTTGCTTTCATTCCTTATATATATGCTTTGATTGTGATATAATAAGTAGACATTTTTCAGGAGAACTATCCGAAAGCATCAGCTGATCTTGCCGGTGATAGAAAATATGACGTCTACATGGGAATAGATGTTTTTGGCCGGGGCACTTATGGTGGTGGGCAATGGACTGTATGCATCCTAATTCTTAAAAAAGCATTTCCTTTTCTGAGGTGATAGTGTTTAATAACCAGTAAGCTGCAAAGTTCAATCTGCATATAAGGTCACCTTGTTCATTATTTTGCATTGTAGGCAAATGTTGCCCTTGATGTGTTGAAGAGCAGCAATGTGTCAGCTGCACTATTTGCTCCTGGATGGGTTTACGAAACCGAGCAACCTCCTGATTTTCACACGGCACAGAATAAGTAATACTTGCAAATGTGATGCTAAAAAGATCCTAAGCAATCTTAACATCACATGCTTATTCTTTTTTAGATGGTGGTCACTTATTGAGAAGTCACGGGGAATAGTTCAAACATATCCACAAGTGCTACCTTTCTACTCAGATTTTAATCAGGTCAAGTGACACTCACTGAATAGATGCAAATGACTATGGTTGTTCTACGTTTTTCTGAAATTGCAAAACTGCCTTCTCTTTGTTTATAATATAGGGCCTTGGTTCTCATATTTCTCTTGGAGGGAAGAAATTGTCAGACGATCCCTGGTACAACATTTCATGCCAAAGTCTGCAGGTTCAATGGTCACTTCCTGTTCTAGATCTCCATTGCAAATCTCTTACAAAAACAAGAATGATATAACTTTTTAGATCTTCACTTGGACTAATCTGTATCCCAATCTGATCGTGTTTTTTGTTGTGTTATTTTGCAACAGCCACTCCTAGATTTCAGCGAAGGAAAAAATTCAGAGATCATGCAGGTCACTGTTGAGTGAGTTCTGATACTAATAATAGTCACATATTTAATTTTCAAGCTACGAAGAGATTACTTTGACGTCTAACAATAAAGCACACATATATGGTAGTGGTCGAGAAGCATCTTATAACGGAGGAGGGAATGTCTCTTTTAGAGGAAAACTAAAGAGAGATGAACATTTCACAGCAAGACTCTTCAAACCTCAGCTTCAGCTTTCTGCTTCCCCAATCTCAATCTCCTATTCTGTATATGTCTCAGCTTTGTCACATTTCGATAAAATGATCATAAGCTTTGAACTTGTCTTCATCTTTACGGAGTTTCAATCTTTGTGTTTACACATGCGAATGTTGGATTGGTGCAGGTGAAATTAGAAGAAGGATCTGAGCTAGGTATCCTGTTTCGGTTTTTATCTCCTTTACAGGAGACAAAGTCCTTACTTATGTCGCCAAATGAATCCATCCGCAGATTTGGCGACATGTTCCTGCCATGTCACTTAACATCAACACAGACCACATCCGAATGGCTGGTACACGAGACAAGCCTTGTCTTGGAGGGATACACACTGACTGAGATCTCTGCCTTTTGTTTTAAACCAGAAAAGCTCACAGATGAAACAAACGGATTAGAGTATTTTGCATTGCTTGGGCATATCTCCATCAAGTACGACCAGAAATCCAAGCTTTTTCCTCCGGCATCATCATGGGTTATCGAGGCTCATCAAGTAGAGTTTGTACCGGGTGATTCTGGCTCCATGACCTTAAGTTGTAAGATAGAATGGAGACTGAAGAACCCTGAAGAAAATTCTGCCTTTGCAAGGTACAATGTGTATGCAGAGAATCTGAGTTCGAGTGTGTACAGGACAAGGAAGGTTATGCAAGAACCGAAAAGCGAGAAAGTGTTTCTTGGAATAGCTCATGTTGACGCTTATTATGTCTCTGATCTAGTGGTTGGATCAGATGTGAAAAGAGTCCGGTTCGTGGTTCAAACCTGTGGTGAAGATGGTGCATGGCAAGAGCTGGATGCTTCCCCTAACATTTTGGTCGAAGTAGAGCATTCCCGACTAAAGCTTTGTTGTTGTGGGTTGATTTGATATGGTCCAAATTCCGAACTTGCAATTCCTGTGATAATAAGAGCATTGATGGTTGTAAAATGTGGCTATATAAGTAAAAGTTGAATTAAGGTATGGTTGTAGTGTAATGTGATAAATAAGTGTGTAAAATATTTTAAGAATATTTCATAAGATATTCCTTAAGGTTTGTATAATTCCTTTGTAATATCACTTGTGTTCTTAACAAAGGTTCTTATAAATTAGTTGTCCAACATTTCCAAAAACATCATTCTCTGAATAGAGTCATCTACTTTCATTCTCACAAAATCTTATAAACTTCTTTTGTGGTTGTACCTAGTATGTCTCTCTAATCAATATTAGGGCCAAGCCCAAGCCCATAAAAGTCAGTATTAGGATCATTTTACACTAATCCATTTTTTGATTTATTCCATGAACGGAAGAGGGGGATACACGTTACGCCACGATTTTGAGTCAGAAGAGGCTCGATAACAGATTGCTTCTTCTAAAGCACGCCCCGTTCGTTCTGCTCGTAACAATCCAATAAGTTCTCCAGGTAAAAAAACGGTGTCGTATTGAAGCAGACCGTTGGAACGTTACCCGACGAGATCGATGATCACGACGGCAACTATAATTTTATAACAGAATCGTCCCAATTTTGAAAACCCTAAAACTCATTATCTTACCACTCTACTAAGAAACTCTTCCGTTTCTCTGTAATTCGTGACTTTCGAAGTTTTTCTCTCAAGAATCTCAAAACCATGGCGAATCCCACACCGAATCTGGAATGTCGTATGTACGAGTCCAAGTACCCTGAGGTGGACATGGCGGTGATGATTCAATTGGGGAACATCGCCGACATTGGAGCTTACATCTCTCTCCTTAAGTACAACAACATAGAAAGTATGATCCTCTTCTCTGAGCTCTTTCGCCGTACTGAAGATCAATTTGCAAAACTTACATGAAATGAGGATTTAATCTGATGAGAAAACAAACCTTGCGGCCTCAAATTGTAGAAGAGATGGTAGATAGAGTAAGCTTAATGTTAAAGAAAGGGTACTCGTTGTTGCATAGCTTTTGTTCTGAAATTTTCAGAGTTACGTTGGATCATGCTTTGTCTCTTTAGTTTTAAATTTTGATTCTCAGAGATTGTTCGTGCCAGAGATTACTTCCCAGTAAAGTCTGCAAACTTTGCACATGCTAATAAAATGACCAGTGAGAATATTTTGAATATAATAATACAGTAAGATAATTATTCTGTGTCTCTTCGTCTTTTGCCGTTGACTCATTTGAAATTCGCTAGACCTCTAGTCCTCTATCTCTCTTTGCTATTGCGATGGCGAAATCCCACGAAGAAGCTATGTTAGTGGCACCTCCAGCTCCAGCTTTTGATCCGACTAAGCCATCAACACCAATCTCCTTCCCTATCAAAACTCTTAAAGATTTGAAGTCTCGTTCTTACTTCGATTCTTTTCATTTCCCTTTTATCCGCTCCTCCGTCTCTCTCCGCCGGAACACTGGCGCCTTGCCGGAACGATCTAGGCTCTTGGTTTGCCATGACATGAAAGGAGGCTACGTGGACGACAAGTGGGTACAGGGTTGCGGAAACAATGCCGGTTACGCGATCTGGGATTGGTGTTTGATGGACGTTTTTGTATACTTCGCTCACTCTCTTGTGACTCTTCCTCCTCCTTGCTGGATTAACACAGCTCATAGGCATGGCGTCAAGGTCAGTTACATATTTTTGATTTCTCAATATCTGATTATAGTCGATGGAACTCCGGATCCGATCTTTGAATGTGATTTGTGCATTCAATTGCAAGATTTTGAATTATCCTAACATTGGAATTATATGGCCGAAAATGATGGAGAGTTTGATTGTCTTAATCCCTGGATACGCAGAGATATACAATCATGGTTTTGTAAGAATTTGATTTGTTTGTGTGTGTTTTATTGACTAAGGTATTGGGTACATTCATCACAGAATGGGACGAAGGAAGAGCTACTTGCAAAGAGTTGTTGGCGACAAAGGAGTCTTCGGAAATGTACGCAGAGCGTTTGGCAGAACTTGCTGTTGCTCTTGGCTTCGATGGGTGGCTGGTGAGGTTTTGCTTTATATTGCTTTTTTACAATTCCAGTCATGTTGTGCATATAATCGATATTGTGGTTAATGATCATGTAACCATGTGAAGCTGTATCTGAAACTCTCTGGTCAAGTGGAAACAACAGTCTAAAGCTAACCTTAACCTTATAAACTATTACTTGCAGATAAATATTGAGAACGAAATAGATGGAGTCCAAATTTCAAATCTGAAGATTTTTGTAAGCCATCTAACAAAAGTCACGCATTCATCTGTACCTGGAGGTTTAGTTATATGGTGAGTGTTTAGTAGCTTTCCTTTGTCAGAATTACTTTTTTGTGTTCTCATTCTAAATTACTTTCTTTTGCAGGTACGATAGTGTCACAATCGATGGTCATCTTTCTTGGCAAGATCAGTTGACTAAGAAGAATAAACCTTTCTTTGATATATGCGATGGAATATTCATGAACTATACATGGAAGGTTTTGCCTTTTATCATTCACTCTTTTGCTTTCATTACATCTATATGCTTTGATTGTGATATAAGTAGACATTTTTCAGGAGGACTATCCAAAAGCATCAGCTGATTTTGCCGGTGATAGAAAATATGACGTCTACATGGGAATAGATGTTTTTGGCCGGGGCACTTATGGTGGTGGGCAATGGACTGTATGTATCCTAATTCTTAAAAAGCATTTCCTTTTCTGAGGTGATAGTGTTTAACAACCAGTAAGCTGCAAAGTTCAAGCTGCATATAAGGTTACCTTGTTCAAATTTTTTGCATTGTGTAGGCAAATGTTGCCCTTGATGTGCTGAAGAGCAGCAATGTGTCAGCTGCAATATTTGCTCCTGGATGGGTTTACGAAACAGAGCAACCACCTGATTTTCAGACGGCACAAAATAAGTAATACTTGCAAATGTGATGGTAAAAAGATCCTGAGCAATCTTAACATCACATGCTTATCCTTTTTTAGATGGTGGTCACTTATTGAGAAATCATGGGGAATAGTTCAAACATATCCACAAGTGCTACCTTTCTACTCAGATTTTGATCAGGTGAAGTGACACTCACGACCCTATTGAACATATGTATATGACTATATGGTTCTTCTATGTTCTGTTAAATTTGGAAACTGTCTTCTCTTGTTTATTATATAGGGCCTTGGTTCTCATATTTCTCTTGAAGGGAGGAAACTGTCAGACGATCCCTGGTACAACATTTCATGTCAAAGTCTGCAGGTTCGATGGTCACTCCCTGTTCTAGATCTCCATTGCAAAAATCTTACAAAAACAAGAACGATATAACATTTACGCACATTCTTCATTTGGACTAATCTGTATTCCAATTTGATCTTGTTTTCTGTTATGTTATTTGCAACAACCACTCTTAGAATTCAGTGAAGGAAAATCCTCAGAGATCATGCAGGTCACTGTTGAGTGAGTTCTGATCCTAAATAATAGTAGTCACATATCTATTATTCAAGCTAAGAAGAGATTATTTTGACATCTGACTATAAAGCACACATATATGGTAGTGGTCAAGAAGCATCTTATAATGGAGGAGGGAATTTCTGTTTAAGAGGAAAACTAAAGAGAGATGAACATTTCACAGCAAGACTCTTCAAACCTCAGCTTCAGCTTTCTGCTTCCCCAATCTCAATCTCCTATTCTGTATATGTCACAGCTTTGTCACATTTCAATTATTATGATAGGCTTTAAACTTGTCTTCATCTCTACGGAGTTTCAATCTTTTTGTTTACTCATGCGAGTGTTTGGATTGGTGCAGGTGAAACTATAAGAAGGATCTGAGCTAGGCATCCTGTTTCGTTTTTTATCTCCCTCACAGGAGACAAAGTCCTTACTAATGGCGCCAAATGAATCCATCGGCAAATTTGGCGACATGTTCCTGCCATGTCACCTAACATCAACGAAGACCACATCAGAATGGCTGGTGCACGAGACAAGCGTTGTCCTGGAGGGACACACATTGACTGAGATCTCTGCCTTTTGTTTTAAACCAGAAGAGCTCAGCGAAGAAACAAACCGAGAAGAATATTTTGCATTGCTTGGGCATATATCCATCAAGTCCGACCAAAATACCAAGCTTTTTCCTCCGGCTTCATCATGGGTTATCGAGGCTTATCACGTAAAGTTTGTACCGGGTGATTCTGGCTCCATGACCTTAAGTTGTAAGCTGGAATGGAAACTGAAGCACTCGGAAGAAGATTCTGCCTTTGCAAGGTACAATGTGTATTCAGAGAGTCTGACTTCGAGTGATTACCAGCCAAGGAAATTAATGGAAGAACCAAGAAGCGAGAAAGTGTTTCTCGGAACAGCTCATGTTGACGCTTATTATGTCTCTGATCTAGTCGTTGGAACAGATGTGAAAGGAGTCCGGTTCGTGTTTCAAATTTGTGGTGAAGATGGTACATGGCAAGAGCTGGATGCTTCCCCTAACTTTTTGGTCGAAGTAGTCCGTTGAAAGCTTTCCTCTGTTGTGGGTTGATTTGATTTGTGGTCCAAATTCCCAACTTTTGCAATTCCTGTGATAATAAGAGCATTGATGGTTTTTTTTTTTTTTTTTTTT
>OVAX01000020.1:44648-187727 GCA_900406405.1 Lepidium africanum
TCGATATCATTCAAATCTGGTGAGAGGAGAAGCGATCTCTCTGTTTTTTTTCTTTTAAAATTATCTTTCGATTTTTCGGTGTTTCAGTCATTAAAGACAACGTTGATTTTTCCTTTTTTGTTAATTATTTTATTCACACAGCGAAGAGATTTTGAACCCGTCGGTTCCAATGGCTCTTAGACTCACCGGGATTCTTATGGGTATAACAAATTAGCTCATCGAATTTTTTTTCCCAGTTCCTCTCATACTGGGTTTGATTGATCTCAGTGTTTGTCTTCTTTAGGTGGAGTTGTGATTGTTTATGAGAGGAAAGTGAAGCTTCTATTCGGTAATTGTCTGTTTCAATCATTTTTTGAATTTCTGAATTTATTTTTTGTTTTCCTCTTTTCAAAACTGATGAGACATTCTCTTTTCTGGGTATTTTCCTTTAATAATCAGATGATGTAAATCGCCTTCTGGTAATCCTGATTTCTCCGATCCTCCTTTATTTTTTTCCGTCAACGTCATATTCCTATCTCTCGGTTTCTGGGATCTCACATTGGTTTATTTTTCTCAGGTTGAAATTAATGGAGCTTGGCGCACAAAAGCTGTTCCGGATCCCACTTTACGACCCAAAGGAAGAACCCATGCCAGGTATTTACTATTTCGCTTCTTTTTCCATTGCCTTCTCCAGTCGTAATGCCACTGCAGGATTCTGAAGAAGTATCCATAAACAAAAGAATAGTAGAAATGATTGGTGTATTGAGTTTTTGTTTGCAGGAAAGAGGCTGTTACGTTGCCTGAGAACGACGAAGCGGATTTTGGAGATTTTGAACTCACTCGTGAAGTTCCTGATTTAGGCAATTATATGAATTTTCAACAGACTTATATTTCCATGGTAACAAACATTGGACTTAGTGTTTATTTGCCTTTAACGTCTGAATATTCATTAATTCATCATAGAAAATATTATAACTACGTACAACTTAAAATATTGAACAGCACACAAATTAATTAGAAGTGGTCATTCTTCATTTTAGAAGTATAATGTGTAGGAAATAAGTTGGCGCATAAATGGCATCTAAGACTTGGTCTAACTCAAGCATGTGGATTATGGGTACCGTCATTTTAGTCTAACTCAAGCATGTGGATTATGGGTACCGTCATTTTAGTCTACTAAAGACTATTTCAAAAGATCCATGTTGGAACTTGAATATGAACATAAACCAAAATCATTTGAACATATATTAAACGTGTAACTTATGGGTTGTGGAAGAGGACAATGCCAAAAGATGCAACTGTTAAGTGAATTGATCAGAGTTTTGTTCATCTATTTGTGAATCAATTAGATTGTGTTTGCATCTTTCGCTGAACTCATTAATTGTGTGGCTTTGTTTTCCTGCAGCGGCTAGATGAACCCCAAGCAAACAATAACCCTGAGCAAGCAGATCTTGGACAGGATTGCCATCAAGGTTTCTATTGTTGAGACATAATTTTTTTTAACATACGACATACAACTTGCTTAATTCTGTTTGTCAATTTCTGTATCGTATCAGCTGATGCGGAGAATATCACACTCTTTGAGTATCAAGGTTCGTTTCAGACCAACAATGAGACGTATGATCGTTTTGAAAGGTTAGCTTGCAATCCCACTGTTTATCATTGATCTTTGATTCCCAGATATTATATCCAAATATTGTTGTAGGTAGAAGTTTGTAGCGTTCCGGTATTTCCGTATTTTCTTTCTGTTTTCCCATTTTTTATAAATTTCTAAATGGCAACACAGATTTGACATCGAAGGAGATGATGAAACTCAGATGAACTTTAATTCAAGAGAAAACGCTGAAATACCTACAACTCTTATACCATCACCACCTCACCATAATGACATTCCTGAAGGTAAATAGTTATGTCCCTCTTTTATATTATAATGAAGACATCTGGTCACTATATGGGGACATTAAGTATTGAGTCAACGATGAAATTGTGCTAAGTTTATGAAGTCAATAACAGTTGTTTGAGCGTAACTTTAGTATAGTTCTGAGTTTTATAAACGTAGCAGAATTTTTTTACTAACTTGTAGCCATCAGCAGGAGTCAACCCCTCAAGCCCTCAGCGCCAAGAGCAACAAGAAAATGGCAGGGACGTAATTGCTGAGCAGATAGAGGAACACAACATACCAGGCAGAGAGGTAGTTGCTCTCACTAGGAATACTCTCATTTTAGACAACAAGACGTTGGATTGGGTTCTCTTCTGCATGCAGGAACATGAAAGGATACGACCAGAAAAGAAGAGAGCAAGAAAGACAGATACTTCAAATTCAAAGATGGATTATGAGCAGACTATTATTGCTGGTCATGTTTACCAGTCATGGCTTCAGGATACTTCTGACGTTCTCTGTAGGGGACAAAAGAGAAAGGTTCGGATTAATGAACGCTTCAGCTTGCAATGTAACAACTGATGCTTGTGTGGCCTAACATCTGGACTTTTTTCTAGGTTCGGGGAACCATCCCGCAAGCAATGAAACTCTTTAACCGTGTGAATATGCCACCTACACAGCTCTTGGAAGATCACGTGGATAGTTCTTACCCTCCTCAGCTTTACGAGCTTTGGTCAAAGAGCACTCAACTTCTTCAAACCTCAACATCTGGTCTCTGTCTCTTAATCACTGATTTCGATTTCTTTCTTTTTTTCCACCTTATTGAAACGCATCTCACATCTGGAAATGCTGATGCAGAATCTCTACGCCCTGATTTCTGCGGGGAACAATCTCCTGGGTTTGTTCAGGAGGGAATGGGAAACGACCATCAAACAGATCATGTAAGGCGCAGAAGTGTTCTCTTTCCCGAATATTTTTAGTATCAGTGAGGTAGAGGCAGGACTACATATTCTCTCTTACCGAGTGTGGATGTATGCAGCATCAAGGCAGTGAGATAAACTACCAAAATCTTGGTATTCCAGAAAGACTCCGGACAATGCGTAGTGGGAAAGGTGTTGCCGAAAGCTTGATGTCTGGATTTCAAGCAAGCCCTGATGTTAATAACCGCCAGGCTGCTGATATTAGCGTCACACCATTCTATTCCGGTTCAAAGCTTCTCATAATTAAGTCATCAGATAATAGCTTGTGTTTGATAAAGCAATGCTCGTTAATTTCTGTTTTTTATGGAAATTTCAGGAGACGATGTGAGATCCATGACTAGCACACCATCTGCACGAGGAGCAGCTTCAGTTAGCAACATAGAGATCAACTCTAAAAGGTTAAGAACGACATCCAAGTTTCTCTGAGACTAAATCCAGTAGCATCCACAAACAGATTTTGCATAGGAAGAGGATTATTAATTCTTCTTACGGTTACCAAAACAGTCGCAGGTCCAATAACAAAAGGCCAAATTCGTCACCAAGAAGGGGACTCGAACCAGTAGCAGAGGACAGACCACTGGAGCACCGAGAATATGAATTTGAGTTTTCAATGTTACCGGACACAGGTAAAAGTTTTTCATTTGTCTCATGGTTCTACAACATTCCCTGGCTTAAGTTTCTGTAATTTATATACAGAATTACTAGTTGAAACTGGACCTACACAGACACAAAAACCAGTGTGTAATCAATCAGAAGAGAAGATAACAGATAGCATCAAAAGGTAAGAGATTCAATATCATTTGACAAATCCATTTAAATATATTTCCGTAACATAAATAGTCTATAGAGAAATAATGAGATGTATAAACGAAACACAGTCATCTCAAGGCACACTTTGAAACTCCCGGAGCTCCTCAAGTGGAATCTCTTAACAAGCTCACTTTCGGAATGGACAGAAACGCTGCAGCTAAACTCTTCTACCAATCCTGTGGTACTAACCAACTTCGTTCCTAGTTACATCACTTGAAATCGTATGTGTTCTGACTACGTACATGATATATATTTCCAGTTTTAGCCACTCGTGGAATGATAAAAGTGAACCAAACTCAGCCTTATGGGGACATTCTTATTGCTAGAGGACCCAACATGTAAGGTTTGATATCTAAATTAAAAAATTAAGGTTCTTCAGGTTCAATGTTCCCGAATATATTGCTTTTCATATTAGAGCAGTCGAAAGAGTCAATTATAGACTTTTAAGATCATTAAGACTACAGTTTTGAACAACCGTTCCTCTGTTTGGTCTTTTAGTTATTGGTTATTACTACTTCATACATTACCATCCTAGCTTCGTCCGAAACGTTTGTAATTAATTATTATAAGATCCGTACATTATTCTATTATTTAGTTATTTTACTCATATGTATTCATTGTCTTCTTAGAAGAGAGAATAAGCTAATAATAGTCTAATGAGATCTCATAGTTTAATATTTACTCCGTTGACAAAGAAAATGGCAGTCACGTAATAAGCCGCAAGACATGTATTCTTCATAATCAGTAGTTGCACTCACGTCTCATACGTTTGGTCAATTGTCTCTATATGGTTCTATATATTCCCATATTTATCTCCTTTTAAACACACATTAAGAAGAAGAAATAAGACGTTGAAGAAACAGAGTGCATAACAAAAAACATGGACTCACGAGCCGTATCCTTCTCTGTTCTCGTCATCTTCCTCGCCACCGCGGCGTTAGCTAACGGCTACACATCTCCACCACCTCCAACCACCACATACCCGGGCGTGAAAACTGTGGAAGCTGCGGTGGAAGGAATGGTGTACTGCCAGACTTGCGACAATTACGGATCATGGTCGTTGGCTGGAGCAAAAGCCATAGCCGGAGCTAAAATCAGCATTATCTGCAAGAACCATAGGCAACAAGTGACTTTCTACAAAGTCTTTCAAACTGATTCTTACGGGCATTTCTATGGTGAACTTAAAGGTTACAAGATGACTACACATTACTTGGACCATCCTCTTCACTCTTGCCGAGCCAAGCTTGTTTCTTCTCCTCGTGAAGACTGCAATATCTTCTCTAACATTAACAATGCTCTCGATGGAGCTCCTCTTCGATATGAAGAGAAGAGGCTCAAGTGGACCAACTATGAGGCTGTGATTTACGCTGCTGGTCCATTGGCTTTCCGTCCTGACCACTGCCCCACGACTGCACCACCCACTTACTAATTCGGGTATTGATTATTGAAGATCATAAACTGATTATACAAGACATTGTTATTGTTATTGATTTTGCTTTTGTTAATTAATCTTTTGGTTTTATGGTTTGTCAATTGTTTGTAAGAATCTAAGTAATATTGTAATGAGAGTCTTCTGAAGCGTTTGTATTGATCGAGTCTACTCAATTTAAGATCTGTAAAATCACGGGTCATAGCAATGTTGATAAAACATTTCGTAATTCTATAATCTTAAGACACAAACTTGTCTACGAGTTACAACAAGAAAAATATTTCTCACAAATAAGCACATCACAGAGGTACACAACAGGAGTATACACCATAAACTTTGCCTGCTTTGAATCATAAGTTAAATGAGCAAAGTGGAGTGGATTCACATACCATGTTCCTTAGAACTTAGAAGTCCATTGGCATTGAGAACAATTTGTTGATCTCATCCAAGGCGACTTTTGTGCACACAGTTGGCTCGAAGAGATCACGCTCGTTTGATATCTGAGTCGGCTGGATCTTCTCTTGATGTTTTTGCTCAGCTTTTTCATCAACATCGTCATCTTCAAGTATTGAGAAAGCAGGAGCAATACTCGGTTTCGTCTCTTCTACTGATTTTCCTTTGTTTTTAGAGCGTTTGGGTCTAACAAAATCTATTGGTTCGCCAAACATGTTGTTTATATCCTCCATAGCTTCCTTTAGGTTGACTGTAGGGTCCACAAGGCCATGGTGGCAGACGTTTTCTACTGCTGGTTCATCGGAGATGGTTGAACCAACAAACCTATGGACGACTGTGTCTTCTCTGAATATGGCCCCGGGAGGACTGTTTCTGCCTGCTTCAGAACTTTCAGGTGAATGGTCTCTTGGCTGGAGAAACACAAAACCTTTTCCAGCCTCATTGTTTTCATCCGTAGCTTCGTCACTGTTTTCGTCATCGATGAATATCTTAAAGGACTCTTGATTAGGCTGGGATCCCTGAGTGTTACCAGTCTTTGCTTTTTCACTTTCTAGATTCTCGTCCACAAAAACTTCTAAGCCTTGATTTTCTTTGTTCTGACTTCTTTGTTGTGATCTTCTCTGATGTGGAGCAGTTTCTATAGGCTCTTTGAACATGTCATTGATTGCATTCATGGCTTCCTTCATGTTTATTGTGGGATCCACCAGACCGTGATGGCAAGCATTTTCTGCTTCAGGCTTTCCAAGAATGGCTTCATCAACAAAATTAGACACTGGCTCATGTTGTTGCCTCTCAACCTTCTGCTGCCTTCCAGAAAGTCTTAGTTCCTGACGCTGCAAGAGGAAACAAAAGTTTAGACATCTGCAGACTTTTTAAAGACTATACAAGCTGAACAATCAAACTATGAGAACAGACTACCTGTGTCTTTTTCTTTTTGTGCCTCTCCATGCGATTAAGGAATTGCAAGTATGATTTCTGTAACTCGTCCATGGGTTCTGCAAGACTGGCAAAATAAGGGTACATAGTCAATATATATAAAAAATCATCTCTTCAACATCTCATATATGCCAATTCAAACTGTCATTATGTTCCTCATATCCAAAAAATGAACTGAGTGTAGTAGAATTTGTAGTACTCATCTTAAACTTCCACCAATAACATTGTCTAGAGTTTCCAGGAACACTTACTTTTGAACCCCAAGCCTGTACATATTTTCAGCCTCCTCAAATTTCTTCATCTTCTCATAATGGAGTGCATATGCCTGGTAGAACAATGATCTCTTGGTCCCTATACTGTTTGCTTCCATGGTTCTTAAGAGAGCTTTTGGATCGTCAACAAAGTCCATCTAGCCAAACAATTCATCATCATCCATTAGGAATCAAAAGTTCACTAATCAACATATGCTATCAAGAAATTAACTTAAGCAAAAAAAAAACACTCAAAACAAATTATCAGGAATACAACCCTAGACCATTCAAATACAAAATATAGCTCTCTTGCTTCCTTCCTTATTACAAAACTGGGCATAGCTCGGGGTAAGTGTACATTACCAGCTGCAACCAAACACGAATGTATCGTGAATCGTTCTTATATCTCTTATCAGACTTCAATGACTCTGCACATTTCTGCAGAAACCGCGGCAGCTTCTCGTTTAATATCTGATTGGGCAAGCTTTCTTTCATCTTCTTAACTCCTCTGTTTAAAAATCCATTTTAGTTAGGTTTCTGTAAAGTTAATGTATCGATGCTTCAGACTTATCGACAAAAATGGTGTCACAGAGATTGAGACAGAGAGACAACTTTACCGGATCCAGGGAAGAAGATGGTCTTTTCCGGAGTATGATTTGATATCGACGATCAGTGAAGCCAACAATTTCTCATAGCCGTTATCGTTCTTCGCCATTTGTTTTTTTTTTCTTCCTTCACTTCATCGAATTGAAGAAATCTAAGGAGGGATATATGAATTTGAAATTGATTCTACCTTTATGGCAAACCGGCTAATAGAAAAACCGGTTAACTCAATAGCCGGTTAACCAAGGGATTCGGATTTCGGAGGAGTGTAAACGCTTTTGGAGGACCCGTCAAATTGATTCGCCGATTTGCTAATCTCTCAGTTACTTTCTCCTTCTCATGGCGAATCCGGCGGAGAAACCCGACCCGAATTCTTCAACTTCCAAACTCGAAACTGAAGAAGAAAAAGAATTAGAGGATATTAACGGCGGTGAAGAAGAAGAGGAAGAGTATGAGGACGAAGACGACGATACCGCGTCGAAACCTCAAACGCGAGAGGATACGATCGCGAATAGGATCAAGGCGGAGTCTCTGTTTCGTCGTATGCGTGCGGCTCCAGTTCCAGTGCGTGTTCACGACGTGATCGTCAAGGGAAATGAGAAGACAAAGGACCATGTTATTGAGGCGGAGGTCAATGTTGTGAGGCAAGCGACTACGTTGCAGGAGCTTCTCAAAGCCTCTAAGGTTGCTAACTTCAATCTTCAAGCGCTTGATATCTTCGATTCAGTCAACATTACGCTTGATTCTGGTCCTCCCGAGCTTCCTGGTACCACCAATGTGGTAATTGATGTTGTTGAGAGCAAGAGCCCTCTCACTGCCCAACTCGGAACTTTCACTAAAGCAGAGGTATCAGTTTTTCAATATAGATTAGGGTTTTTGGGTGGTGTAATTGATAGATAGAGTTGAATTTGTTGCTTCATCTGGATGTTAGGGGATTCTAGATTAACTGTTTTGGTGGCAATCTGAAAATTTGGGTGCTGATCATTATTTTGATGCTCAGGCTAGATCATCAAGCCTTGAAGGCTCTTTGAAGTACAAGAACATTTTTGGATATGGAGATATTTGGGACGGGTCTCTTGCTTATGGCTGTGACCACTCTGCAGAGGTTGGTTTGGGGATGTATCTGCCAAGGTTCAGAGGACGTCCTACTCCTTTTACATCGCGTGTTTACCTTTCTACCCAAGACTGGCTTAAGTTTTCGTCTTATAAAGAACGAGCTCTTGGTCTTTCCCTCGGGATTCTCTCAGGGAAGTATCATGATCTGGTCTACACTATTGCATGGCGTAATCTGATAGACCCATCTCAAATGGCATCAAGATCAATAAGGAGACAGTTGGGGCATAATTTGGTTTCTGCCCTGAAATACACTTTTAAAGTTGACCAGAGAAACTCATCCCTGAGGCCAACACGAGGATACTCTTTCATCTCGACTTCTCAAATAGGTGGTCTTGCGCCTCATAGTCGGACACTTCGTTTCTTGCGCCAGGTTTTGTATTCTTTCTTCTTGTTCCCAGCATTTACATGGACTATATTTACTGTGTGGGAAGTTGTAGCACATATATTTTACTCAGAAAACTTCCATGGCACCTGGTTCCTCGTATAAGCTTTTGCACCAATCATCCGTAACTTCCCAAGTAGCTCTAGAACTCTTTGTTTTGATGTGACAGTAAATGAACAGATTGGTTAGCTCTTTGATAACATCTGTGGTTCTCTTATTTTCTATACTTCATGTTGAGTATTTTTACCCTTGGTAGGAAGTCGATCTCCGATATGCTGTGCCACTTGGGTTCTACCGTGCTGCTCTGAACTTTGGTGTATCTGGGGGAATAACATTTCCATGGGGAAGCGGATACAAGAGCAGAGCTACTTATGTACCGGAGAGGTTCTTCTTAGGTGGAAACATATCACCTATGTGTTCTTTGGGTGGACCATCTGCGCTATGGGGATTCAAGACGAGGGGATTGGGTCCTAACGAGCCAAGGAGGGAAGTAGAAGACGATGAGAGTGGCGACACATATGAACGGGATTTTGTGGGAGGGGATGCTGCAGTCACTGCATTTGCAGACCTTTCTTTTGATTTCCCATTGAAATGGTTCCGAGACCGGGGAATTCATGGACATATGTTTGCATGTGCCGGGAATATGGCGGAATTATCAGAGAACAAATATAAAAACTTCACTGTTCCAAAGTTCCTAGAGACATTCAGAAGCTCAGTAGGTGCAGGAATCGTGGTACCAACTAGTTTGTTTCGCATAGAGGTTAGTTAGTTCTATTGCTGCTTCTCTCTTTACATGAAGAAACATTGCACTCTTTTAACAGAGATTGATTCACGTTTTGTTATGTGATTGCAGCTTAACTACTGTCACATATTGAAGAAACAAGAACACGACCGAGCTAAGTCAGGATTTTTCCTCACATTCTCAACATCTTAATTACTACCTTTGATTATTTCTTTATGGTGACTTGCACTCACTGTCTTGGCTGAATTTTTTTTTCCCCATAAGCTTCACTGTTTGTTTGGAATTGAAACTTGGGATTTTCAAATGAATTTAAAACAAATCAACTTTTTGTAATTTTTTTTTTTGGATGTAATCTATTTACCTCCCAAGTTTCAATTCCTTAATGATCATAACCTCAAATGGTCCTTATGGTTTAGCAAAAATTAATCATGGCTGGAGTATGCCTTTTTCATTTTCTCAGTATAAAATTGTTTGCTAAAAGTTTTCATATTTCTCGGACCAATAGATGTACACATCTCCAGGCCCTTAGTAGGCCCAGTAGAGGCCATAGTAGTTAGTACTCAAGTTAGGGGACCCTCAACTTCCACATTTTCAGGCTCTTACTGGGCCCATTTGAGCCCATAGTAGTTGGAACTTTTCGTTTATCTCGAACCAAAGCATGTACACATCTTCAGGCCCTTGGTGGGCCCAGTTAAGCCCATAGTAGTTAGTACTCGATTGGGTCGAAAGCAAATACATTAGCTGGTAAATATTTTATTTTATTTCATTTTGGGCCTTCAAATTTTACTTCTTTCCCATTTTTAGAACTTTTTTTATTCTCTAGTTTTTACTTGTATCCAGCACAGAAGGTGTTTGATTAAATTCTTCTGAATGGGCTAAATCTCCCAACGTTCGATACTTCGATGCTGTTTTGAATTCATCTCACATGGCTCAGCTTTGCCTTTAGTATTCTCGGAAATCGTCTGAAACCTTGTGCCCTTCAAACGTAAGTGACAATTCAACCTACTCAGTTCTTCTTTTCGATCCTCTAGTCTAAGAGAAATGAAAATTTCATTTAGAATTTTTTGAAAATAAGAGGGATAGGGTTTAAGCGCGAAGACAACGGGGAAAGAGCGGGAGAGTGCAAATCAAATTACCCAAATCTCCATTGACTGTTCCCAAACAAGCTCTTCAGGGAAAAATGCCTCCAGGGGTTCGCCAACTCACTGTCCTCGGAAAGTTCAAACCATTCGGTCTAATCGCTGAAGCTACCGACGGTAAACCAACCGACGAGAATTCTGCCGATTATTATCAGTATTTACTCTTCGATCCTGAGCTCACTGGCGAACAAGATGATACTGATGGCAATGAAGCCAACTTCTCGCGGCAGAGAGAGCACGAGCTCTTCATTCGAGACAATCGGTAAGCAAGGTTTCATCTAACAACAGTTGTGCAAAAAATACTTTGGATGAAGAACGGATTTGCGTTTGATCAGTGTATACACTGCAAATTGTATACGATTTGCTCTAAATTCTTGTAATTTTTGTAGGATCCCTTATGTAATTTCATTGAATATCGATATAACGTGTTTAGCTGAATTTCTGATCGTATCTGTTCCTCACGATGAAATTCAATTTAATATAGCATAATTTGGACGAGCGGCTCGCGGGTGCTTAAGCGGTTTACGTTGTCTTCTGCCGTCATCAAGGTAATGTGCATAAGAAGTTCGATTTTGTCTCCAATGGTTTTCCGTTTGAAAATTTATGGATATTTGTTTGTGACAGTCGTTGATTAAGTTTTCCTATACTCTGTTGTCTTGGTGGATATGTTGGATAAGCTAAGGGTGCTCAGTTCAGTGAGCCGCTATCTGTTTTATTCCACATAAATTAATTAAATTGCAGAAAAATTATTTTCAGTTTGTTTTATGTACGAGAATAACTCATAGCGTTTCATGTCATAGGCATGCTGGAGCCACCTTGGTCAAGGGACCGACACTTTTCTTTGTGTTTTACAAACTGGTTGCTTAACAATATACAACACTTCAGGTAATTGTGGCTAGTTACCTCGGAATTATAATATTTCTGCACTTATCATACTTTTCCATAAGACCCTAGATTCTTATATGGTTTGCTATGAAAGAACGATCTCATACTGTTGTACATAGTTGTTCCTTTTCTCTACCATGCCTGATTCATTGAAATTGTATTATTAGAAATGAAGTTTATGGAATCGGAGAGTGGATTAGACTTCATGTAGCTTTCTATGTATTGATTACTTTTTGAACGCTCAAGTAGAATGGTTAAGTTTTAGGCGCTATAATTTCTATCTTCCTTTCCTCGGTATTGGAAATAGAAGTTTCTATTTTCCTTTCCTCTGGTATTGGAAATAAATTGCTTATTCCCCTCTACGTGTTGGTTAGATCTGTTTAATTCGTGTGATTTGTCTCTTTTCTGAGATTGCGGGAGCTGAGGTAATTACTCTTTAATCTTTGGCATGTGTTGGCAATAGGAGAAGTTGTATCTATTCCACTTTCGCGTACTGTCAAATCGATATGGCCTCTACCATGTGGTCTACTTCTACAGCAAGCTACTGAAGTGAATTCATCCTCACATGTTCCACTTTCTTCTGTTAGCCCCATCCTTGGTTCGCGTGACATGCTGCGCCAAAGAAAAGAAGTTAGGAATAGTTCACCGCAAAACATCCATTCCCCATTTGCGCATGACTCTATTAGCAAAAGAGATATGCCATACATGTCTCATCTGATTCTAAGGGATCCATTAGAGGAACCTGGGGTAAATGAATTCATCCGTTTAGAGATTCTTTGTAAATTACTCCTATTTCATGTCAGCCTGTCTTTTATTGGGACCTGAATTATTTCTTTATTCTTTTCTCAACAGAACAAAAATGGTTTTCGGTGTTGCAATATTTGGTTATACTTTACGTCTGGTAACTTAACTACTTACTTTTCAGCCAACTTATGTAGAGGAGAGGGGGAAGTTGAACATAATGAAGGACTACGATGAGAGAACAATTTGGACAAGTGACCGTCTACCTCTTATGACATCATATAACAAAGGTTTGTTACTTTCTTCTCTGATCAAGCTGAGCTTGGCTCATGCACTTCTTTTTTTTCATTGACATTTTTTGTCATGGGTTATTCAGGCAAGATGCAACATTCTGTGTGGGCGGCCGAATTTATAGAGTCAAAACTTGAAGCTTCTGCTTCATGTTCAAGTCGCGTTGTTCCTGATGCTGTTCTTCCGAAACGGGTTGCTTTTCGCAGAATATGGCAAGCTAAAGGTGCTAAGAAAGCTGCATCTAAGGTGACACATCTATCTGATGTTCTCGTTTTTGGTTGTGCTTTCTTTATTTGAGGAAGATCGTTTATGTATTTTGCTAGGCTGCTGGACAAGTTTTAGGATCTCTTTTTCTAACATGGGGTGAGTAATCCGTAGCTATGTTCTTCTGCTAACTAAATCAAGGCTTAAATTTTTTTCTTCAACTTTTTGGGGGCCTCCCACCTGAGGGCTGCTCAATGGAGGCACAAATAAAAAAGTGTCCCTCTCAGTTACCTTGAAAAGGATAGCTTTCTAATTATTAAAATTCTAAGACACGAACCATATAAAGTACTTTTGCTTCCAGTCTTACTATAGACGTATGGCCTTTCTCTGTTTTCTTATTACAAAAGTATTTTCTTATTCAAGACAATCCGGGCCTTGGGGCCACAGCTAAATCCCTTCTCCATTATGTTGCTCAAACTCGAGATCCATATCCCTCACCCTAGAGGACCCTTGGTCTTGAGTGCATGCACTACCAATCCTGAGTTTGCTCTTTGTTTTTTTGAGTTCCTTTTTGTTGAATTAATCTTCTTTTAGATGGATGAACATTGTATTCTTTCACTTGCATTGTTGTTTGTTTATGTGAATGGGGGAAAGATATGTGGATCCTGTTTTTAAAGTCCTTACTATTCTTCTTGATTTCACAAGTGCCTCAAAATATATTGCAGGTCTTTTTGGCAACTGATGATACTGTCCCAGTAATTTGCTTTCTGATTCTAGAACAAAAGAAGCTGTTATCGGTCGGACTCCAAACTGTTGAAGTCAATAACGAAATTCTGTTCGACGTCAAGCCTGATATAAGCTGGAGTGTCTCTGCGATTGCTGCTGCACCTGTTCTTGTGACACGTTCTCAGTAAATTCCTATTTACAATTATTCTGCCCCTCTGTCACCCTAAATGAGACTATTCATGTCGTCATGAGAAGAGTTTTACAATGCTCTTTTTTTTTTTTTCACTTCCTTGCAGAGTGAAAAGAGGACTGCTTCCACATTTGGATATCATTGTTTTATCCCCAGAAAATGAACTCTTTCTCTATGTAAGTTCCTGTTATCTACCATACTATTTTCTTTGTTAAATATCTTCCTAATGTAACTATATTATTTGTAGTCTGGAAAACATTGTCTCTGTAGATTTGTATTACCGCCTTGGTTGGGAGAAAGTATTGGTTCTGGGGATGGAGAGTCTGCAGAAACAGATTCAGGTACCCGGGACCTGAAGATTACAGGATTGTCTGATGCTGTGTTGGGATGTATCAATCTTTCTGTTAACCATTCACAGGTATGCCAGACAGATATCAATCCTTTTGAAATTCAAAATGATTAGTTTTGTCAACGACCATAGTAATTCTACCGGTATGAACTCAAATCACGTGATTGTTGCAGCTGAATCTACTGATCCAAACTGTAGTTCTTGTTTTTTTGGTTAGTCAAAGCTGTCTTCTGTTTTGATTTTCCTTTTATATTAAACTCTTGTAGATCTTACGGTGTGCCTTAACTGGTAGACCTTCATCTTCGCTTGCAAATGATTGCATAGCAGCCATAGCTGAGGGATTACGATCCGATCTTTACAATTTGTTTCTCTCTCTTCTTTGGGGAGATGGTCATTCTGACCAGCAAGGTTGCAGTATTCATTTCGAATGGGTAGCGCTATGTAACATTTTTCTGGGGATCTGCCAAAAGCCGACTGTTGTGCATCCGAAGCAGTCTAAAACGCCATCAGAATCCTCGTGGGAGTTTCTTCTCAGTAGCAAATTTCATAAGACCTACTCTAGGTTTCACAGTGTTAATACTTCTCTAAATCCTGTGGATCTGGAAGGAATTGTCCCATTTGATTCTAAGAGTGGTAGTGAAGAACTACCGGGTAGTTCATTGGAATTAATGGTCCAGAGTTTAGATTGTCTCCATGCTGTTTATGAGAGCTTGAAGATGGATAATCTACGGAAACAGTAAGTACATTGGTTTCATAAAGCTTTGTTTCATGTTCCTTGCTAGTTTGGCGGGAAACATAGATTAGAAGAAGAGTTATGATCGAATATTTCTATGACTTACTGTTTTAACTTTTGACATCTACGTGTAGGGATTTGCATCACTTGGCTGTTCTGCTAGGAAATATTGCCAAGTTTCTGGATGAGAAATGTTACTTAGATCACTACGTACGTGATTTTCCTCATCTTTTCAAAACTGTTGGGGTTTGCACAACCCTTTCTTCTAGCAGAAAACCTCCAAATTTATTTAGATGGTTTGAGAACTGTTTAAGATGTGGATGCTTATCCGCAAACGTTGAGGACCTCCCAGATTTGATCCGTAGAGATGGGTGTTCCATAGTAAGCTGGGCAAGGAAAGTTGTTTCCTTCTACAGTGTGTTATTTGGTGATAAGCCTAAAGGACATACACTTTCATCAGGTGTACCCTGTAATATTGCGCCAGGATCATACTCCAGTAACGAGGAACTCACTATCTTAGCTATGGCTGGAGAGAGATTTGGGCTTCACCAACTGGATTTGCTACCTTCTGGTGTATCTCTCCCGCTGAGACATGTAAGTTGTAATTTTTAGATACTTGTGGATCTGAGGATTATTGCAGGTGGAAATGATAAACTGTTGAGAACTTGTACATCATTGTGAAGATTTTCCATAAACAGTGATGTTTAATGTTGTTTTCCTGGGTCAGCCCATTTGTACTATCTTTTGCATATTATTTTGTTTGTATTTTGTAGGCACTGGATAGCTGTCGGGAATCTCCTCCAGCAGACTGGCCAGCAATAGCCTATGTGCTTCTTGGTCGAGAAGATATGGCCCTATCCGTCTACAGAAACTTGAGTTCATCTAAGGAATTTGAGATGCAGTCAAATACGAGTTTGATATCGATGTCCATACCTTACATGCTGCATTTGCATCCAGCTATTGTTCCATCCTCTGTATCTGAGTCGACTGGCTTGGAAAACACTAAGATTGAGGATACAAATTCTGTGGATGGTTCTGTGACAGATGGAATGGAGCATATCTTCAACTCTTACACGCAGTTACGGTATGGCCGGGATCTACGGCTGAATGAGGTATATCTGCTCCCCCATTTAGCAATCAGAAAGTTGTTAGAATAATGATCTTAATCTTTAATGCTTGAAACTGATTCTGTAGTAAGCCATATAGATTTGTCCATCTTTTGTAGCTATGTTTTCCCTTAAGTAGTATGTTGCATTGTTCCAAACTTTTTCACAAGGTAGTATATAAATATAAGATGACGGGACTTACGCCTGTGTCAGCTATATGATTTCGTGCTGTTCTAGTGGAACTTTGTCAACTTTCCCACTACTTTGATTTTCCGTATGATTCAATGATCACAAAGTGTCACATTATGTCACCATCGCTCATCCTGTTATGCGTTGCTGGTTGGCTATACAAATGCTACCATTTACCCACCCTTTCACCTTCTATAATCTTAGGCACTTAAATAATTTTTTTTTTTTTCTTTTTCGTTTCTTCTCATGTTAGGTTCGACGTCTTTTGTGCTCTGCACGACCTGTGGTAATTCAAACGTCTGCTAACCCTACTATATCTGATCAGGAGCAGCAACAGGTACTAAGCTGGATTGTTCATTACTAGATAACATTGTTACTTTCTAAATCTTTAGTACGACTAAAAGCAAATTTAGGTGAGAATAAACAAAGGTTATAATCCAATAAATCTACTACGTGACATTTTAATCATTTATTATGCTAAATTCCCTTCTTTTTTATTATATTTATAAAAAATCTTTGATACAACAAAAAATGTGTTCGGAGAGGGCATGTTACACTTTCTGAACCAAAAGTATAGTTTTTTTCTGAACACACTGTTAGATTTGTGGCTATAAACCTCTTTTTAATGTTTAAATATGTAACTTTGGTTTTGTTGTCTGCTGGAACAGGACCAGCTTTGGCGCATAGCACAGAGGACTGCTGTGCTCCCCCTCGGGCGTGGAGCTTTCACTTTATCAACAATACACACTCTTTTAACTGAGGTATTTTTCTATCTACAGTACAAAAGTTAGACTTAATTCTTATCACTTGTAATTACTACTTGAAGATTAATATCCTCTCTGTAATTTGTTTCAGGCGTTTACTGTACCAAAGCTTGTTTTAGCTGGTCGACTGCCTGCCCAACAAAATGCCATTGTATGTAAATTTGTGGTTATGATTTAGTAGGGAGGCCACTACATTTGAAACATGTTTTTGCTTTGAGTTAGATGAAATGATTTTTGGCAAATGAATTTTGTTATTCTTGTGAGGATGGAGTTACAGTGTGCAAGAAGCTGCAATTTCAAGAAATAGATATACTAAAGACTATTGCCTATATTTTTTCTTTCCAAAGCATTTTGTGATTTATTACCATTTTAGCCACTCTTATAATTAAGGGTGCATGACTATTTTACAGGTTAATCTAGATCCAAACATAAGGAATATCCAAGAACTTAAGACCTGGCCGGAGTTCCATAACGCTGTTGCTGCTGGGTTACGACTGGCTCCGCTTCAGGTTTGTGTTGTATATTCAGGATGACATTTGAATGTATGTAATTTTTCTGATTTACTTTTGCGTCTATGAAATGCTAAAAGAGCATGTGCCCAAATTTGTGGAACGTGATCTCACGATCTATGTTTGTCATGCAACAAGTATCCTTTCGTCATCCCAACCACAGCTCACAGACACCGCCCAATTAATTCAGTTATGTTTCGTCTGAATTATTTGTTCAGGGAAAGGTCTCCCGAACATGGATTAAATACAATAGACCTGGAGAGCCAAATGCTGTTCATGCTGGACTCCTGTTTGGGCTGGGATTACAGGGATATCTGCATGTATTAACTCTTAGTGACATATACCAATATTTTACTCAGGTTTGTTTCATTTGGCTCCTTTTTCCACTTTGTTAATTCTTTTTTGTACTTGCTATTGGCTAAGAGTAATAAGTAAGACGTCCTAATATAGGTCTTATACATTTTCATTCTTTAATGGAGATATATATGTGGTTGCCTGCTGAATTAAGCATCAAGTTACGCTGGTTCTTAGTTGAAGCTATTACTAGTTTTACCTGTTTGCTCGAAAAGTTTGGGTTAGCTCATGTCATGTGTGATTTTGACCATTTCTGTGGCTTAATTGAGGAAGGAATGCAACACTGGAGGCTACTGTAAATTATGGAGATTATATTTCCATGTCTCCTCATCTTATAATTGTGGTGGTTTTATTATTAGCCTTAATTATTGGATATAGAATTACTGTACCGAGGTGAATCTACAAAGTAGATAGAAGAATTTTCATATTCTAATTCTGAAGTGTTTGCTTTCTTCGTTTGATTAGTTCAAAAATAAATATATTCGTTACTACTCTCTACTTACTTTACTTGTGTCCTACCTTTTTCTTGGTCTTTTAGGACCATGAGAGCACCACAGTAGGTTTGATGCTTGGTCTGGCAGCTTCATACAGAAGAACGATGCAACCTGATATTGCAAAGGTAGAGGTTCACCTGCTTCATTTTTCTTGACAATTGGTGCTCGCAGGCTCATATGTTGAATTGGCCTCTTAGGTAATTTGTTGTTGGTTGCGTGTCAACTAAAAACGTTTTTTATAGGATATTTAAAAATATACTTTGGGATCTACCATACCTTCTTGTTAGTTTTAGATCCAGATTACATAAAATGGTGGATGATCAACGTTTTCTGAAGATGTGAACTTTTAATTTATGCAACTAGGATTGAAAATTTTAACATTTAATTCTATAAATTTAGTTCTAGCACTGGAAGATCAAGATGTATTTGGCGAGCCCTGTGTCGGATCCTTTCCCTAAGAATTTGTTTTTCTTTGCACAACAGGCTCTCTTTTTCCATGTTCCCGCTCGATACCAAGCTTCATATGCTGAGTTTGAGATACCAACACTTCTACAGGTACAGATTGCTGTGATATTTTACTTGTTTAATGGGTCCTTGAATTCTCTATTGGAATTCACCTGCATATGCTAATAGTAGGAGTACAGTTAACTAATGATATATTTTGTAACATGCTATCTTCAACTATTCTCCAGTCTGCAGCTTTAGTCTCTGTTGGCATTCTATTTGAAGGATCAGCACACCTGCAGACAATGCAATTACTCCTGGTAATGTCTTATGCGTGTTTATTTCTTTCCCTTATGCTTAAACATCAATTAAGTTCATGCATATCTATTAATAAAAAATTTAATTCTCTGCTATTCTGGTCCTTTATCTTTCGGATCCCTATTTGTACATGTTCTCAGGGTGAAATTGGCCGCAGAAGTGCAGGGGAC
Source organism: Lepidium africanum (assembly GCA_900406405.1). Classification (NCBI taxonomy): domain Eukaryota; kingdom Viridiplantae; phylum Streptophyta; class Magnoliopsida; order Brassicales; family Brassicaceae; genus Lepidium; species Lepidium africanum. The sequence continues at coordinate 63,815 of OVAX01000020.1, forward strand.
AATGTCCTTGAAAGGGAGGGTTATGCTGTATCTGCAGGATTCTCACTTGGTCTTGTTGCTTTGGGTATGTCTTTTTGGTTTTCGGCAACTGGAAAATTCCTCATCTATTTAAGCTGACTCTGTGTTCTTTCTGGCTCAAGGCCGTGGAGGTGATGCACTAGGTTCCATGGACTCCCTTGTCAATCGCTTACTCCAGTATCTAGGAGCAAAAGAGGTTAATTGCTCTGCATTTCACATGAAGTCCATCCCACTCTTAGTTCCTTTGTTAAAAAGGAATGAATCGTATTACATTAAATATGTGAACAGTGTCATTGTTGTACTGAATATCTCGTTGACATTCCTTCAGGAAAGATCTGTCCTTGCACCATCGAATGAAGATCATCGAAGTGCTGCACAGGTTCCCTTCCTGTCTGTTCTCATATATACCTACTTGAAGCTTGTATTGTGCATAAAAGTGTGCTTTAAGCACTTGCTAAATTCTATGATGTGGTTATATATTTTTTTCTTTTGTTTCTGTCTCAGATAACTGACGGAAGCATTTCCAATGTTGATATAACTGCACCTGGAGCAATAATGGCTCTCACATTAATGTATCTTAAAGTAGGTCTTATGGATGGTTTATAACTAGATAATTGTTTGAAGTTCAACCTCCATGGTTTTTGTTACTTTTTGTCATTCATGTGGAGTACGGACTCTTTAAAAAAGCTTTATGTAATGTTTGTCACAGACAGAATCAGATGTCATATTCTCAACGCTCTCTATTCCACAAACACATTACGAATTGGAGTGTGTAAGGCCTGATTTCATAATGCTCCGTGTTATTGCTCGGAACTTGATAATGTGGAGCAGGTATTGTTTTTCTTGCTTAATTATGAGGGCTGCCATTGCTATTTCTAAGATGGTAAGTCTAATAGATTTTGTATTATAGGATCTGTCCTACTTGTGAGTGGATTCAGTCTCAAGTTCCTGAAGTTGTCAAAAATGGTATCAACCACCTCCAAGATGACAATAACGATATGAACGAGGTGGATGTTGAAGCCCTTGTGCAGGCATATGTCAATATAGTGGCCGGGGCCTGCATTTCACTTGGTATATAATTTAATGTTTATGAAGCATCAGTCTCTAATATCTCATGATAGTTGTGATATATATTGTTTTTTCTGATAGGGCTGAGATTTGCTGGTACGAGAGATGGAAATGCTCGTGACCTACTTTATAACTACGCTCTTTATCTTTTGAATGAGGTATATTCTCCTTGTTAATGTTATATTTTTCACTTCTTTTTTCCTCCCTCAATTGTTAGAATTTCTCTGGGTTTCCTTCTGATCATTTCTGTGAGCTTCATATTTGGATGTATGTAGATCAAGCCTCTTTCTGCTACACCTGGAAGCGTGTTTCCCAGGGGAATATCTAAATATGTTGATCGGGGAACGCTTGAAATGTGTCTATATCTTATCATTATTTCCCTGTCAGTGGTAATACTTCTTTTGAAGTCTCTTGTCCAATAGTTTTCATTAGTCAAGTCAGTAGTGTTATGTCGGAGGACACAATTGTGTAGGTCATGGCGGGATCAGGTGACTTGCAAGTATTTCGGTTGTTGAGATTTCTCCGCAGCCGAAACTCTGCCGATGGACATGCTAACTATGGCACACAAATGGCGGTACGCACTTTTGTGCAATATTAAGTTTCATTTTTTTCATTTTTTCCAATTGCCTTGCATTTCATATCTGAAGGCGGGATATAAAAATGTAATTTCTGGAGCAGTTATCTATATCCTTTTGAAGTGGCTGGCAATCTTCAGATCACTGAGCACTCATAAGAACATATGAATGTTGTTACTCTTTCTTGCATTAAACTGATACTATGACTGAAACAATTCATCACTAATGAGCCAGTGAACTACGTGCACAGTGTAAAATGATTTAAAACCTACTGATATTGTTTTAGCTATGCGATTATGAAATGTGAGATTTTCTATAGCAAGCTTAGGATTCCCTATTCGTTAAGGCATCTGTAGTCCAGTATACATATTTATTTTCAGAACATTCTTGTCGCACAACTTCGTTTTATTTTTTCCGAATATGAGACAGCCTAGTGTTCATTTCTTTAGGTGAGCTTAGCCACGGGTTTCTTGTTCATTGGAGGCGGTATGCGAACATTTTCAACGAACAATGGTTCTCTTGCAATGTTGCTCATCACTCTCTATCCACGGTTGCCTTCTGGCCCAAATGACAATCGTTGTCATCTCCAGGCAAGTTCTTATTTACTCAGCAAGAGTTTTATTGCCCTATATAAAATGTTACGCAACATCAATCAGTTTTTTGGATTATGATTTCAAAAACATGCCAAGCTTGGAAGTTTGGTTTCTAACTTTTGCTGTTATATCCATACATCTGACAGAGCGATTTTTGCTTTATATAGGCATTCAGGCATTTATATGTCCTTGCAACAGAGGCTCGTTGGCTGCAGACTATTGATGTTGATTCTGGTCTGCCTGTCTATGCCCCTTTAGAAGTCACAGTAAAAGAGACAAAACTTTATTCAGAAACACGATTTTGCGAAGTTACCCCATGCATTCTGCCAGAGCGTGCTATTGTAAGAAAAGTTCAAGATCTTGCATTCAGTTTCCCTGCATATTTTTTTTATGATAAGAAAAATGGAACGTTTCTCTGATTTTTGCATGGTCACATTGCGTTATACAAAATTCTGAATTTTGTTTTTTGGTTTCTCCGGGAGAAGCACATTTGTTGCAACTGCAATTTGAACATAAGAAAACAAGGGTCATAAATCATTGTGGCTCAGGACTGGTTTAAGTTTTTTCAAGAAATACTTGCTCACCAATTTTATCTGCTTCCTTTGTCCACCTTCACCTGAAAATGTATTTGTGTCCTGCAGCTAAAGAGAATCTGTGTCTGTGGTCCCCGCTACTGGCCCCAACAAATTGAACTAGTCCCAGAAGGTGGTTGATGCATTTGCTTACATACTTCTTTTTTTGTCCTTAATCATCTTGTATAGTTGGTTTAAAGATATTAAATTTTGACCAATGAAACTCAGAAAAAAATTGGTGGAGCTTTGGGGACAAGAGTGATCCCTTCAATTCTGGTGTTGTATATGTCAAAAGGAAGGTAGGAGCTTGTTCGTATGTTGATGATCCAGTTGGGTGTCAGTCACTGCTTTCACGAGCAATGCATAAGGTTGTTTACACCATCATATACTCTTAGCTCAGAATAACTTTCAGTCATGAAAAAACTGGTTCTGATATAGGTCTGTATGCTATCTCTGATACAGGTTTTTGGTTTAAGGACTCCTGGAGAATCTAGTATGCTTGCTAATAGTCATAGAGAACTGGATTCTGATAGTGTTGATCACTTGGTTAGCACTTTCTCATCGGATCCAAGCCTAATAGCCTTTGCACAGCTGTGCTGTGACAAATCTTGGAATAACAGGTAAGTGCTGTTTTATCGGTTGATACACATCTATTTTTGCTGTTAGTTCTCTTTTGCCATAATGTCCATGGTCCGCCATATTGAAAATAGTGTTTAGTACAGACTGACATTGTTTCCTTCGATGTGATGGCTTATTATTTCCTTTTATTCATAGCACTGCAAGTAGAATTAACAGGCTTTCTTTCATTCTGGTGATTGCTCATAAGTCGTATAATAGAGTGGACTTGTTAATTAATAGAAATTCAGAAGGGGAAAAATCACAGAAACCCATTTATGCAGATCTGATTCTGATTTCAAGGAGTTCTGTCTACAAGTGTTGTTTGACTGCATAAGCAAGGATAGGCCAGCTCTTTTGCAGGTGATTGCAACTTTAAGCCACCTAAAACTATTATACATTGAATATTACAGTTGATTTGACATGTGTTCTTATCTTGACTATATGTCACATGCTTGCTATAGGTTTATTTATCTTTGTATACAACTATTACTTCAATGGCTGATCTGCTGGTCAAAAGTGATAATAACGTGTGTGATTCACTTTCCATCTCAAGCCTCAAGGTACTCTTTCTTCAGTAATACAGCTGAAACAGAGAAAATTGATTTACGTTTTGTAATTTGCTTTGAACTCCTATATTTGGATCTATCTTATGTATCAGGTTGCTCTTGCCTACAATGAGGCGGTATCAAGTAGAAGATTGGCCTCTTCTGGTGGCTTTGTACAATCCATTTTCTCAGCATCATTGAGAAAGCGATGTGAACAGATATTGAATTGCTCAACGGAGCTGAAGATTAATTTGAGGAATTATTTGACCTCAGAAGCATGGCCAGATAACTCAAAGTTGCAGAAAGATATAATTATCCTCTCATGGTATTTAAAGTGGTTCAGTGTTCCATCTCCATCAATTATCAAAGCAGCTGTGGAAAAGATCAAATCCAAGCACAAGATCTCAACTTCTGCAATACCTTTGTTGCGATTTTTGTTACCAAGCACGCATATTACTGCCATTAGTGAAATTGATAGGGTATTCTTTTCCTCTAGTGAAACCATTGCATTGTAAGGAGATGATTCTGTTTCTAATTTTTGTGGCTGTTAACTTAGTCAATTTCTAGAATCCAGATGGTTAATCAATGTGTATACCAAAAACATGATACATAAAAAGAATGTTCATAGTTAGCTGATATTTTGGTTTTTTCGATTTTGGAAATGTGGTAACTAATAGATACGGACTAAAAGTTGGTTCGGTTTTTGTTCTAAAGAGCTATAATCGAATTAGATATGAAATTATATTGGTTTGGTTTCGAATTTATTTATAACCAAAGTAATTTTAGTATAATTAATTTTGGTTTTGGTTGGTTTTCGGTTAAGAACCAAACCATATTGAAAACTGAAGTTACAAAACCCAACATTTTTTTTGCCAGGAACTGAAACCAAACTAGATACTTGTTTTCGGTTTGGTATTTTGATATCATTTTTGTTGACCATCTACCTGTTCCAATGAGTGGATGAAATGATAGTAAGTGTACCGGTTCCAATTACACAAAAATGGACCGATTCATTTGAAGGATGCGAAACGAACCGAATTTTATTTGTAAAATTCGAAACCGGTTAAAGAAAACACATTATTACTCGGAAGGATCAGTGAAATTCAAAATTATCGGTCTTCTCGCTGACTCTCTCAAAAATTACATCTGAAGTTTCTTCGATTCTGCGATCAAATTCCGACGAACAATTTTTCTAGCTTTCGCCTTTTTCTCCGTCCCATGCATCATCTCGATTGAAAGTTCTACCATTGTTCAAACGACGGCAAATTGATCACCGGAGGAGTGAGTAACCGGCTCATCTTTCTTGATTTGGTTCGATGTTCGTCAGAAAATTTATGCAGAAATCCTCCGGCAATCAGAAGCCTCCTACTACAGCTCATCCTCCTCAGGTATTTCTACCTCGTCTTTTTTCCTTCTACTATTCATGAGGAATAAAACTCTCATTTTTGATGCATCTAGATCATTCTTCTGATTGAACTGTCACTCGGTATACTAGCTTAGGCTTTTTGCGGTTGGGATCAGCTGTATTGTTCTTTGGAATTCAATTCTCTTATGTTCACGAAGTTATTAAATTTGCATATATGTATTTTTGCAACTGAAATTTTGTTCCACTTTAAAAGTAGTTGATGTCAGCCATATCTGGCCACGAATTTAACATTGAGAATATGTTGAAGACGAGAACACTAGAATAAGTAATGTACTTAACAGAACTTAATTTTATCATTGCGATGGCTTGAGAGGGAGAGAGATAGATATCTCGTTTAGGATTGAACGTATGTTATTAGTTATTACCTAATTAGATGCATCACGAATACCACGGTGCATCACCATGTACTGGCATACTTTCCCCACCTGAGACAGCTCCAAACATTCTTCCATGTTAAGAATGTTTTTTTTTGCTTGAGACGTTCACATGTTTTCTGAATCTTTGCAGGGATGTTTGATAAAAGAAGACTTGGATCCCCATATTATCACTCACTCGGGGATACCTTCAACGGCATCTCTTCTTGCCTTTGACCCTATCCAATGCCTCTTGGCTGTGGGAACGCTGTAAGTTTTTCTTGTCGCTGGCCACTGCTAAAACAGTGTATTTTCGTCAATACTCTTACTTGGATAAACAGTGCTACCTAGTTTAAGGAACATTGGTGCGTGCGAAGAAAATTATGGTTGAGGTGAAGTGTAGGACCTGTATAAGAGTCTGGCTAATTGTATCTTTCTCTACTCTATTTAGCTACAATAATACCTATGATGAGAAACAATTATTCCCTTGTTTCTATGTAACTTCAAAAAGTAATGTTTTTTTTTGCTAATCATGCGCAGAGATGGAAGGATAAAAGTGATAGGTGGTGACAACATCGAGGCGATTCTTTCATCTCCTAAGCAGTTACCGTTCAAAAATTTAGAGGTCTGTCATATTTTCTGTTCACCTCTTTCATTTTTTGAGAGGCATCACTTCCAATTTTAAAATATTGGTGCCTAATTATAGCTCCTGTGTACTTCCGTTTCTATTTTCTGACGTGCTTGCCAGCTTATATCTCTTTCTTCTTAATTATGGTTTACAAGAAGTAAAATCACATAATACACTAACTTTCATGCTCAAATCTCTTTCAAGTCAATCTTGTTTGAGTGCTGTAGTGGGCAGAAATAATATCCTTTCTTGATTTGTGAACTTGGGACATATATAATATAGTCTTCTCGCTTATTGATCCCGGCTATCTGTAACTCCACTTGACAATTTATTTGTATATTTTACAGTTCATGCAAAATCAAGGCTTTCTGGTCAGCATCTCAAATGAAAACGAGATTCAGGTACCAGTTCAGTTTGATGTTATAAATCTCTGTATTAGCTGATGTCTTCATTTCTGTTTGACCTTCTTGACTCTGACCTTAAAATTATCTACTCCTTCATAAACAACCTATATGATTGGCTTCATCAACAAATTCTAATTATTTATTAGGTTTGGGACTTGGATCTTAGGAAACCAGCTTCAAGTTTACAATGGGAGTCAAACATTACTGCATTTGCAATCCTTCATGGCACCGGTTATATGTATTGTGCTTCTTAGGATGACTATTTGGAACAATGTTATTCCATTGGCAGTTACTCTCGTAATTAAAAGTGCTTATGATCTCGCTCACAGGTACGTTGGTGATGAGTACGGTATGGTGTCTGTTCTAAACTACAGTGCAGAGGAAGGGAAACTCATGCAGCTTCCTTATTGTGTTCCAACTAATGCTTTAGCTGGTACGGGGTTCCTCTTTCAGTGTGATGATCTAATGTGTTTAGAAGCTCTGCTGAGTTTAGAAAGTTATAGTTTTCAGGGCTTACTCATTACTTATTTCTAAGTACTCTATTTACCTTAACTAAAAACGCAAAGTAAATCCTTGGAAACATCAAATCCTCCAGTGCTGCGTTTAAGTTACCCTTTTGATCTTCTTTTCTCTCTGTGTAGAAGCAGTTGAGCATTCATCTCCCATTGATTATCCGGTTGTTGGACTTCTTTCTCAGCCTTGTTCAAGGGGAACTAGGTGAGATGAGATTTCTTCTGATAGCTTGACCTGTAGGATGTAAGCATTGTTAGATAAGTTCATTAGTTGAAATTTAATATTTTTATTGAACACAAATGCCTCTTTATATAAGCGTAGATGTGTCCTTAAAATGTAAATTTGAGCTTGTCATTGCATTTGAAGCTAGCTTTTCCTTTCACTTTTCCCTCTGCAGCTATTAATTAATTTATGCTCCAATGTCCCCTACTGCTGACTTTGAAACTGGGAAACCATCTGATAATATCATACCTGGAACGAGTGAAAGCATTTACTTATCTTGTCTAACTTGAGGGTCATTGTTTCATTATATTTTTTGGACTGTAATTTTAGTCCTGAAAAAGCGCAAAGAGTCTTCATTTTGCTGTTATCAGTGTATTTTGAAAAAAGACTTCGATATTTCATGTAAGTAATTTTCATAACGAGCTTGACGGAATTATCCTGCAGATTATTGATTGCATTTTCAAATGGATTACTTTTCCTTTGGGATACATCAGAAGATCGTGTCGTATTACTTCGAGGGAACAAAGCTCTACCTGTGGAGGGCAAGACAGTCGATGAGTCTCTGGAAGCCTCACATGATGAGCTTTTTGATCTTGACCTTGATGGGAAAGAGATAAGTTCTTTGTGTTGGGCATCGACTGATGGTTCAATTCTTGCAGTTGGCTATGTGGATGGGGATATATTATTTTGGGACTTTTCTGATGGGCAAAAGGGAAAGCCATCTAATCATGTTGTTAAGTTACAGTTGTCATCAGCTGAAAAAAGACTTCCTGTCATTGTGATGCATTGGTGTGTGGATGTATCTCGCAAGAGTAGTGGTGGAAAAATTTTCATCTATGGTGGTGATAATATTGGATCAGATGAAGTACTAACGGTAAGAACTCAGCTCAAATCATTATTTTCGTATTGGTGATCTTGGGCTGATTATAAACTTAGCATCTTTCTAAATAGAAATATACGAAACGGACTCACAAGTTTCTTTTGAACATGTTGGGTTTTCATGGTACAAGGAAAACCCAAACATGAATTTTTACCTTGTGTAAGCAAATTTATAGCCTAAAATGATGTCCTTTGCTTATCACCATGTGCAGATGTTAGGTCTTGACTGGACTTCTGGTATGGGTGCTCTTAAATGTGTTGGTCGGGCTGACCTGACCCTCAGTGGTTCATTTGCTGATATGGTCTTGTCTTCAATTGCCAGTTCACGGCAAAGTGGAACGTTTTTATTTCTGTTGACAAATCCAGGACAATTGCAAGCATATGACGATAACTCTTTGGCCTCTCTGATGTCTCAGAAAGAGAATAAGATTTCTATTTCTCCGCTACCATATCCGATGGTTGTACCAACGATGGATCCACATATGATGGTGGCAATTTTTACTGCATTAAACGTGAATGATAAAACGTCACTAGCTCTTTCTGAGGTAGTCCCTCCACAAATATCCTTAGATGTGCTTCCCATTATGAGGCTACTAATTTATATTTTATTACTGATAGATAGTCTTAGCTGCAAAAGCACGAACCCCACGTACTCCATCTGGAGAAACTGCACAATGGCCTCTGACAGGTGGCGTTCCAAGTCACCTTGATGACTACAAGCTTGAGAGACTGTACATTGCAGGATACCAAGATGGGTCGTTGCGAATATGGGATGCAACCTACCCATGTCTGTCTCTTATTTATGTTTTGGAACCAAAGGTATTTAGTGCTTTAAGTTTCTTTTTTTTGAGCTTCATCTTAAAAACTAGTCTGTGTATCAGCTAATTAATGTTTTGATGCGAAGTTTGCCTGCAATTATTAATTTCATCCTTCACCAATGATCAGGCAAATGGTATAGACATAAATGGAGCAGATGCATCAGTAACGGCTTTTTGTTTTTGCTCTAAGACTTCTTGTTTGGCTGTTGGTAACACATATGGTATGGTAAGAACTAAGAAGACATATTCCTGTTGAAACCTTCTTGATTTGAGCTTTTATATTTTAAAGTGCTTCTGATCTCTCTCGTTTTTCTGACTGTAGGTTCGCCTATATAAGCTGGTCGGCCATAATAGTGGGAGCACTTTGGAAGTTGTTACTGACACTGAAACGAAAGGTTTACCTATTGTAACAACGCATCTTAACAAAGTTTGCGCTATAGATTTTTTCTACTTTATCTCATGTTGTAGGTTCATTACTTGTAGCTCATCATTTGCATCAAGAAGATGGTCCTCAATGGTTGGCTGCGTATTCCTTCCTGAATTCTCCAGTTTGTGCCCTGCGATTTGTACAGTCTCAAAAAAGGCTTATTGTTGCATTTGAATGTGGCAAGGTAGGGATTTAACATATATTTCTAAGAGTTGGCATACATCTGCTTTTCTCTATCTAAAAGTTAACAAATATAAGTTTCACCAATGAGTTCAAACCATTTCTATTTTTAATTTCATATTTCAGGTTGCAATGCTCGACATTGGTGCCCCATCAGTGCTGTTCGTTACAAATAGCTTATCTGACTCAGGTTCCCCAATCAAGTCACTGTATGTGAAATCTTCTTCACCTCCAACTGGCTCAAATAGTGATCCAGCTGATCACAACTCCGTTGATTCTGAAGCTCCAAAAGATTTAATCTTGTGTGCAATGACTAAGGAGGGGCAGACCATTTTTTTGGATGGCAATACTGGGAAAATATTCGCCTCTTGCTTGAGACCTCTGAAGAATCCAACTGCAATATGTATGCACATTATAGGTAGTTTTTCTGATTCTAACATATAAGTGTGTTTTCTCTTGCATCTAGTATTCATAAAACTAATTCTATTTTGCAGAAAACTGCTATGAAAACTCTGATACGCCCAATGAAAAACCAGCTGAAAATCCATCTGAGATGGAGAAACATGAGAACAAATCTCATGTAATAAATGCGAATGCGAGTCATTCACCAGAGGGTGATCAGGATGCTGTCACAGAAACAAAACTTGTTGATCAGAGATTTGCGAACTCATTATTTCTCCTGTGTTCTGAGGATGCCCTGCGCTTATATTCCTTGAAGTCTTTATCTCAGGTATATTACAGGATCTACCTTTATTTATGATTCCCGGAATATCTTACTGGATTACTGATAACAAGGGCTTGCTTTCAATACCTAGGGAAGTCTTGAGAGCATCATGGAAGTAAATCTTCCAAGGCTGTGTTGTTGGATGGGAATCCTTAAAAAAGATGAAAGGGAATGTGCAGTACTCCTGCTTTACCGAACAGGCCATATTGAAATAAGGTGACTTTTTAATTGGCCACTACCACAAGTATAATATATATGCCAAGATAAACCAAATAAAATATTTAGTTACTAAATTCTATCTTGTACCAAAGCCATTGATTTTTCTAAGAATCAACTTTAAAAAGAATGAATTACTTAAATGAACAGATCTTTCCCGGATCTTGAAGTTGTAGGAGAGAGCTCTTTGCTGTCACTTCTTAGGTGGAACTTCAAGCCTACCATGGAGAAGACAGTATGTTCAGATGATTTCGGTCATGTCGTCTTGGTGAGACTTCTTAGAACAGAGCTTTAATCTGTAACTTTCACAATAACATATGCATCAAATAAATCAATGAGACCATTCGGTGTTTACCTACTTTATGGGGTTTTGATGGTTTGTTTCTTGAATGCAATGTATCATGTATGCTAACTTAGATCTTAATTAATGAGTTGGCATGTATAAGAAGATTACGAGAGAATATCTATGATCTCAGTTGTTTAGGACTAATACAAAAATTTACAGGTAAATGGTTGTGAAGTTGCCATCATTTCGTTTCTGGCCCATGCCAACAGTTTCAGGTACTGACTTACTGTTTGGTGTCCTGTACTTTGTTTTTCAGTGACTACAACTACGAACTTTTGCATGCCTAGCTAGCAAAGTAGCAGTTAAGTTACTAATACCAACTCTGCATTCATCTCTCAGGCTTCCAGAGTCTTTACCTTTGCTTCATGACAAAGTCCTCGCAGCCGCTGCTGATGCTACCTTTAGTCATATTTCTGCTCATAAGAAAAGTCATGTATGTTCTGTTTTCACTTGTGAACCCTTTTTCATAATCTCCATGATTTTGTTATGAAGTGTATGTGATCACAGGACGGCGCTCCCAAATTCCTAAGTAACATTATTAAAGGCTTCAGATCAAGCGGTGAACAAAAGGTGGACCAAGTACAAGTACCAGATTTCTCCCACCTGAGGAACATCTTTTCTAATCCACCATACTTAAAGCCCTCAGCTACTGGAGGCAACGATGAAAACATTATCGAGCTAAACATAGGTTTGTAATATCTATACTAAGTAATTCTTCACTGGTTTCTTGCCTCTGACTAAATATGGTTTTCTGTAGATGACATCGAGATAGATGAACCTGTGAACGTCTTGCCTCCTACTGAGAAAGACAAAAAAGAAAAGAAAGGTACAACTTATTGGCTCGCCTCAAGTTCAATTGTCATGTGTTTATTATCATTGTGAATGCATCAGACGAATCATAAGGTTTCTTTGCAGATAAGAGAACGGATAAGGAAAGACTGTTCGACGGTGCATCCAGCGATGCACAACCCAAAACGAGAACAGTGGATGAAATTAAATCCAAATACAGAAAAGCAGGGGTGAGCCCAAACCGATTTAATACTTATCCAAAAGAGGTTTTTCTTTTGCTTCCATCTCTGACATGGTTGGGTGATTTTCCAGGAAACCTCAGCAATAGCTTCACAAGCAAAGGACAAACTTCTTGAGCGAGGAGAAAAACTTGAGGTTAAATTTAATGCAGCAGATATAACATCTTCATTTAAACTGGCATGTTCCCTAACTACGAAACGTCTATTTTATTGTTTCTGTCTACTACCAGAGAATCAGCCAGCGGACAGCTGAGCTCCAAGATGGGGCTGAGAACTTTGCATCTATGGCACATGAACTTGCTAAGCAAATGGAGAAACGAAAATGGTGGAACATATGAGCAAGTTGCAGTCATTGTGAGAATCTCAGGGTTCTTCCGTATATAAGTTCATTTATCTTATGGTTTCCACAGGTGAAACTCTCTTTCATTTTTTTGATATCAATCAAATCTGTAAAATAGATAGACCAAAGAGAGCAACCATCTTAACCTAACCTATGAAGTTGCTAGTGAGGTGATGTGATTCTTCTTTCTGAGGCTACTGTGACCTGTCTTTCAGATATAATAGGAAAATAAACTGTGTTTCATTGCTTTCTGATATTTGGACAAAGAGAGACCATTCTGTACTTATTTCATATGCTTTCCCACAATTAAGGTGTGAAAAATTTGATGAAACTATTTGTTATTATGTATCTAATTTTCTTATGTGTTTACAGGAAATTTATTTTGAAGAATAATCTGAAATTTATGTACCAAAAAGAATAAAGAAAAATTAAAAAGGACGTACAATTGTAGGCAGCTATCAATAATTGGACCAGATTTACTTGACCAGTAACGACACACATGGGTCGTTACTTCTGAGGTTATGAACACATTTGAGTTGTAACTAAACCCTAAATCCCGCTTTTTTCTTCTCTTTTCTTTCTGCTTACACAACTCTTAACGGAACACCACACATTCTCATACTTGCATATCTGTTGATAAACTCATAAACAAACTACTGTATAGCTTTTCTCGGTGTCTACTAAAAAAGTAGAGTCTTTGACTTCTGGGTAAAGCTCCAATGGCGAGCTTGGTTTTATCAGAATGTGGTATTAGACCACTCCCCAGATTCTATCCTAAACCCACAACCTCTTTCGTCTCTAACCCAACACCAACTCTCAAATTCATAAATCCACCAATCACATCTCCTTCTTCTCTCGGTGGGCTTTTTACTAGAACCAGAAACTGGGCATTGAATGTGGCCACGCCTTTAACAACACTCCAGTCTCCATCCGATGAACACACGGAGAAATTTGACCCTGGTGCGCCTCCTCCGTTCAATCTAGCGGGCATAAGAGCAGCAATACCTAAGCATTGTTGGGTTAAGAATCCATGGAGGTCAATGAGTTATGTTGTCAGAGACATTGCTATCGTCTTTGGATTGGCTGTTGTTGCTGCTTACTTCAACAATTTGCTTCTCTGGCCTCTCTATTGGTTCGCTCAAGGAACCATGTTTTGGGCTCTCTTTGTCCTTGGACATGACTGGTAACAACTAATCCTCATGCTTTCCTTGGCTACTTCCTTGATACATTTCTGTATCTGGACACAATTGGTTTCTGATATTGACAAACTTGCAAGTGTTTTTGGTCTCCTTCTATATTGTAAACCAAGTCTTCATGTTGATTACCTTGCAGCGGACACGGAAGCTTCTCGAATGATCCGAGGCTCAACAGTGTGGCGGGTCATCTTCTTCATTCCTCTATTCTCGTTCCTTACCATGGCTGGTGAGTTACGTTTCCACCAAACTCTTCAATAAAATACAAACCTTATTATTGAATTACTTGCAGTATCTCACATCGTTCATGAAAACATATCACATTTTTCTTGTAGGAGAATTAGCCACAGAACTCACCACCAGAACCATGGGCATGTCGAGAATGACGAATCTTGGCATCCTGTAAGTTGCACTCTCCATAGCCAAACACAAATGTTGGTTTTCAGGTTTTTTTTTTCCGTTTACTTAGAGAGAGCTTATGTTTTTGTATCTGCAGCTGCCTGAAAGCATCTACAAGAATTTGGAAAAAACAACACAAACTTTTAGGTTTACACTGCCTTTTCCAATGCTTGCATACCCTTTCTACTTGGTAATCTTTCCGCATTTTACTATATTCACTCCCATATTCACTCCATCTGATTATAACAAGTGAAAGAAGTTCATGTTTCTCAACTGATACACTATGTTCATGATGCAGTGGAACAGAAGTCCAGGCAAAAAAGGTTCTCATTATCATCCAGACAGTGACTTGTTTCTTCCAAAAGAGAAGAAGGACGTTCTGACATCAACTGCATGTTGGACTGCAATGGCTGCTTTGCTTGTTGGTCTGAGCATTGTCATGGGTCCAATCCAAATGCTCAAACTATATGGCATCCCTTATTGGGTATCCTCTACTTTTCTACCTCTCCGTTTCAGAAAACACGGTTCTTTGTAAACCTTTAGCTACCTTTAAGTGAAGGTATTTAGTGGCATTTCAAACAAAATTAATGCAGATATTTGTAATGTGGTTGGACTTCGTCACTTACTTGCACCACCATGGACATGAAGGAAAGCTCCCTTGGTACCGTGGAAAGGTATGCAAAATCCACATAAGAATTTGTAATCGGATTACCTGAGAGCCACTGTTCTTGTGAGATTTTCAACGCTTCTATCTACTTTTCTCAAAAACAGGAATGGAGTTACCTGAGAGGAGGGCTCACAACATTGGATCGTGACTACGGATGGATAAATAACATCCACCACGACATTGGAACTCATGTGATTCATCATCTTTTCCCGCAGATCCCACATTATCATCTAGTAGAAGCAGTAAGAGTTTTCTTATAATGTTAAGTAAAGACTCTCTGGGTGTGAACTTGATTTGCTCTTCGTTACAGTGCTTAACTTATTAACTTCCCATATCTATTGCTTTTCCTTTTCCCTATTTCTAGACAGAAGCAGCTAAACCAGTACTAGGAAAGTACTACAGAGAACCAAAAAACTCTGGACCTCTGCCACTGCATTTATTAGGTAGCCTCATAAAAAGTTTCAAAGAAGACCATTTCGTAAGTGATACAGGAGACGTTGTGTACTATGAGGCAGATCCAAAACTCAATGGAAAAAGAACTTGACGACAGACTGCAATGAATGAGCCAAACAATCTAAAAATTAATTTATGTCATTCTTTATGTTGTTTTTGTTTTGATGGAAAGCCTTTTGAAATAGCATTTATTTGTGGAAAGATTTTTGATGTAATGAACAACATGATCAATATATATTTAAACCAGAACCTTGTTCTTGAGTGCCCAATGACATTGTTGTGGCAGCCAAACCAACACTTATTATTTTGGTGATAATTAAGAAGGGCATTATTTTTTATCAGCCAGTTACAATTCCAAACACAATGACATGAAAACAACAAGTTGATGCTTGAAACTATAGTTACAAGATAAATTACATAGGCTTCGATTCTAGCCATTAGTAATGTACAGAGTGAACTGCATTCATAAAGGAACTTATCTTGGACTTGTCCTTCTGAATGCCATCTGTACCGCAAATACCGCTGCTAACATCAATACCATCAGGTTGAAGGGTAGAAAGTGCTTCTGAAACATTTGATGGATTGATTCCTCCAGCCAAGAGCCACCCATTTCTGCTTTTGATGGAGGGTAACTTGAACTGAGCCCAATTAAATCCTTTCCCACTGCAACAATATGTACGACAGTGTAAAAGAGACAAGTGTAATTGAGTCGCTTGAGCCTTTGCCGATATTAATAAAAGGGGACAGGTAATCTAAGCATGAGTACTGGAACCTAAAATGACGTTACGGTCATCACTTTTAACAAACTGTGGTATCTATGTTAGACCTGAGCGATTTCTTAACTTGTTAGTCTAAGGAGTACATTATCAAAACAACATTCAAGAAGACGAAAGAAACTAAAAATATAGTTCAGTACCTCCCACCCGTTGCACTATCCACAAGAATCCAATCAGCAAGTTGACAATCGTCAGGAACTTCATTCAAGAGCTTTCCATCCTCACTTGCATTAAGGACATATATGACTCTCCTCTCACGTACTAGTTCCGAGAATGTAGCACGCGAACCATTACCATGAAGCTGGAAGAAACCATAACCATCATCAGAAGTTTAGAAAGTTGAGGCAATCAACTTAGTGAGAACAAAATTAAGATCGATAAAAATGTAGACAAC
This sequence comes from Lepidium africanum, assembly GCA_900406405.1. Lineage (NCBI taxonomy): Eukaryota > Viridiplantae > Streptophyta > Magnoliopsida > Brassicales > Brassicaceae > Lepidium > Lepidium africanum. The sequence goes on from OVAX01000020.1 coordinate 80,190, forward strand.
CTGCACAAGCTCAAGGTCTGAGGTGTCAGCTGCTCTCAGTATAGTGCTGGCATCATCATCAACAAAAACACCAACAGGTCTGGCTCCACCATCTCTCGCCACTTTGGAGATATCCTTTGCAACAGAAAGAGAAATGGATCGTTTTGAATCCGGCCAAATAATCATTCCGATGAGATCAGCACCAGCTTCCACTGCCATAGCAGCATCTCTGGCTGATGTTATGCCGCACATCTTAACCAAAGGTCTATCCTTTCCTCTGTCATCATCCTTAGGAGCTACATTATCTGTGTTGGACACACTGCAGCTAATGTTCTTGTTCTGAGCATATCCGACTCTCAGAAAAGATACCTTTACATTGCTTAAACCTGAGCAGTGAGCATATCCAGTAGGCAACAAGAGATCAATGGAGAGTACCAGTAATTTACCGAAAACAGAGGAAAAGACACACGCACACACCAGGTCTAAGAAAAACATAAAAAAGTAACCTGATTTGTAGGTTCTGGAGACATTCAGAGCTCTAGGATGGACATGAAGATCTGTAAATGTTCCTGAGGAAAAGAATAAATCGTGTTTCATCAAATGATCATTAAATAAAGCTTACTACTACCAACAAAAACAATACAACAAAATATATCCTCTGAATCTTTCAAGACAATAATACATTATAGATTCCTTTTAGTAAATAAAGATGACAAGCAAAACAAATTATCTAATCAATTTATAAGAAAATGAACCATGACTAAAGCAGACTGATAGCAGAGATTATAACCCATTAACGAACACTATTTGAAGACAAAAGTAAGCTCTTTGAGTAATTACATCGAACAGGTTAACTGCATTTACCCCAAAGGCTCATTAGCAGAATAAGATTAAGATTAATACCTGTCGACATCTAAATTCCACTGTCGGAGAGATGATATGGGATTGATGAAATGAGAAGACGGCGGTCGAACGGCCGTCGAAGGTCAGAGAATGACGGAAACTACCAACTTTTTGTTAGGTATAAACCGAATCAAACCAAAATTTAGGTGTAAACCGAATCAAACCAAAATTTATTGAATTTCTGTTTGGTTTCGGTAGATCCGATTACACCGTTTGCTCTTGCTGCTGCCTACTCGGATAGATATCGGGTCATAATAATAATAACACATGGGCCGAATGGGCCGAGCCTTAATTTTATAATAGACTGCAATTTACAAAGGTCTGTTGGGTTTATTAAGGGGCTGTTATTCATCTATCTATATTTTAATAGTTTAATCAGTTGTTTAATCGGTAGTTTTCCCATTTTAAATAGGTTTAGTGGATTTCGATGGATTGTAAGTGGGATTTTAATGTCATTAGTTATGGATTTCTTTGTATTTGAAAGTCTTGTTTCTTTTTTCTAATAAAGAAAAACAATCATAAACAAGAGCAGTTTTTTTTATTGGCCTTTAAGCAAAAAATAACAAAAATTCGGTCAAAAGACCAAAAAACAGCAGAATTATAAGCAAAACAAAAGCTAAAACAGAGAAACAAGATTTCTGCAAAAAGAGTGACCAATATTGATCACCTACGAGACGAGCTACGATCATTCTCTATAGTTGCACTCAACCAAGTTGGAAAACCTGCAGCCAAATACGACCTTGTTCTTCCTTCTCGGCTAACGCTTTGTGCAATTCTACGGGCTGCTCTATTAGATTGAGTGTTCGATAATCTGAAAACGATGTTAGAAAAATTGTTGCATAACATCTTAACTTCATCCAGAACTGGTGAAAACCTAGGCCATTCCAATGGCTGCCTAATTGCATCTAGAACTAGCTTAGCTTCAGTCCCAACTTCAACGTTTAGACATCGCAGATCCAGCATACTTTTCAGAACCCACACTGTGCCTTTAAACTGAGCACATAGCCGTGACTGAGTTGGGATTATCGCATCTCTGGCGTGGAAGATGACCGTACCCTCATGGTCTCTAACAATCCAAGCTGCTCCACACAGCCTATGTTCATCCAGGCCTTGGACCTTGCCATTTTGATGTGTGTTCCCGTGAAACAGAGGCAGCGGACCTTATCTTCTTGTCCCTTTCGTGAGCATTGTGCCATAGTTCTGCTTCCTCTAATGCGTTTTCAATCACTACATGTACGTCACCATCTTGGCCTGAAACTACCTTTGCATTACGTTGCTTCCATATGTTCCACAAAAGCCACGGTATGGCTTTTCGGAATCGATTAAAACCTGTTTTGGCTCCAAAGCTGTCTAGAGCACACTTGACATAGTCCTCCACCAATGAAAACCTCGATGTGTTGCCTTGCAAAGCCTGTGTGTAGCTCCAAACTTGAGCCGCTAACCCGCATTCAAACAAAACATGGCAAATAGACTCCGATTGAGCATTACAAACTCGGCACATACCATTGACCTGCAATCCATGACGTTGCAAACAATCAGCCACACCTAATGCATTTGAGAGAATTCTCCAAAAGAACATTCTGATCTTCGGCTCTGTTTTGATTTTCCACACTCTTGTCTTAAGCTCATTTAGACCACGCTCTCTATCTGTTAGTGTTTCGTGTCCAGAACCATGTGTAATCAATCCACATCCACTACGGACTGTATACTTTCCTGATGTAGTGTTTGACCAACACCAACTATCTGCTTGTGTCGTACAAGGGGAGTAAGACATGATTAAGTCAATGTCCTTCTGCGGGAAAAACTCTCTAAGCCGGTCCGTATTCCACATTCCGGGATTATCAAGTAGTTCCGCCATTATTAGGTCCATCCTCATGTCTTCACCAACGCTTGCAGGTATACGTGGTTCAATATCATGAATCAATCGATCTCTCCAGACCATTGTGTTCTTGTCGTCACCAATTATACGTAGCAGACCCCGATATAGTAAATCACGACCAAACAAGATGCTACGCCAAGCGTATGATGGACGTAATCTGTTACTTGCTTCGAGGAACTCCTTTTTATCAAAATAACTTCCTTTGTATAATCTACTAAGCAAAGAATCTGGTTCCACAAGAATTTTCCAAGCTTGCTTAGCTAGAATAGCTTGATTGAAGTCACCTACATCTCGAAATCCTAGTCCTCCCTTATCCTTCGGCTTACAAAGCTTCTCCCAAGACACCCAATGCATCTTTTTCTTATCTCTTGAGTTGTTCCACCAAAAACTAGTGACAGCACTAGTAATTTGTTTGCATTGGAACTTCGTCAATTTAAAACAAGACATAGCGTAAACCGGTAAAGAGGAAGCAACCGATTTAATCAAAATCTCTTTGCCACCAAGCGATAAGGTCTTCGCATACCATCCATTAAGTCTCGACTTGAGCCTTTCAGTAATGTATGAGAGGAGTTTCCTTTTCGATCCACTAAAACATTCGGGAAGGCCTAAATATTTACCCTCTCCTTCTTCCGAAGAAATTTCCATGAGCAGCCCAATAATTCTCTTCATTATCGGGTCTGTTTTATCCCCAAATGTGATTGCCGACTTTTCAAAATTAATGAGTTGACCCGAGGCCTTCCCATATAGAGCTAAGCACCTTAAAATTTCACTCCCTTCCTGCAAAGTAGCCTTACACACGAAGAGGCTATCATCGGCAAACAGCAATTGCTGTATCGCTGGACAATTCGGAGCAATCCTCATGCCCGTTATTCTCCCTTATTGTTCAGCCCTTTTCATGGTATATATCAAGGCTTCAGCACATAAAATAAATATGAACGGAGACATAGGATCACCTTGGCATAGGCTCCTTTCTGGAACAATGAGACCATACGAATTGCCATTTAGCAAAACCGAATATGTGACTGATCTAATGCAAGTCATTGCCCAATGAATCCATTGCTCCGCAAAACCTAACTAGGTGAATAAGACCTGCGGGAAATCTCATTCGACTCGATCATAGGCCTTAGACATATCTGTCTTAATAGCCATATACTTTTTATTGCATCTTGTGTTCGTCCTCAAAGCATGTACCATCTCGTGAGCAACTAGTATATTGTCCGAAATTAACCTCCCGGCAACAAATGCACCTTGAGTCTCAGATACAATACTAGGCATAATCTTTTTTAATCTGTTGCTCAAAACTCTTGAAATGATCTTGTACATTACCGATTAAAGGCTAATAGGCCGCAGGTCCGACATCTTGTTCGAGTTCGGAATCTTTGGAATTAGATATATTTGTGTGTAATTCCAGTCCTTAGGCAAATCTCTTGACTCAAAGAAAACTCTTACCTCTGAAGTAACTTGTGGCCCTACCACATCCCAAAATTCCTGAAAGAAAGCACATGTCATTCCGTCCGCACCAGGTGCTTTGTTTGACTTAATACTAAAGGCTGCATTACGTATCTCGTCATCCGTAACCCGTTTCGTGAGCTCCTGATTCATAACCGGAGTTACTCTCGGATTTAGTCCCTTAAGAATTGTTAAACTAAGCAATGAAGTGTGAAGCAAGTACAGACTCAGCTTGAGTGTTGAACAAGGAACGGATGACTTGACGTGAGAAGCAAAGAAGAAGTGACTTGAAACATACACAAGGCCGAAGTTGTCTCACACAAGGAAGAGAGGTAATCCGAAGGCAATAGAGCCGTTGGATGCATTTGGTATTGTCACATGTGAAGATAAAGAAGGGAAGAAGTCACATGTGAACACTCGGGTTCATTATGGCCGTTGGATAAAGAGCCGTTGCATTGGAGGAGTTTGTGGTCATTGGATGTAGAATCTTGAAGGATGAAGAGNTCATTGGATGTAGAATCTTGAGATGGATAAGGTCACATGGGCAAATAAGGAGAGGACCGTTGGAGCTAAAGTAGAATAAGGCTCCATCTACTTTTCTCATAAAGACTAAGCAAACTTTCTTGTATATATATGTGTGAACCACAAGTGTAAAGATTAAGAGAGAATACTCTCACTCTCTTCACATACTCTCTCATTCTCAGCCACTTATACTCCTCAATCTCTCTAAATCTCTTGGTTACTAAATCTACTAATCTCAAATCTCACATACTCTCAATCTCTTTATTCTTCAAACACTCTCAATCAAATCTCACCATTTCTCATTATTTATTTTCACAAATTCTAACAAGAATCTCTTCTACTTGGTCGGGATTCGAAGTAGAGAAGAGAGAACGAAAGTATTCCACCGCAATGTTCCCTTTTGAGCCTTCCGATAAGTTCTCACAACCGTTGTTATCTATCAAAACCGGAATTGTGTTTTGAACTCTTCTCTTCCGTACACTATTCTGGAAGAAGGAGGTGTTCATATCCCCCTCACGGAGCCACTGCTCCTTGCTTCTTTGTCTCCAATAAATCTCCTCCTCCTTATAAGCATCAAATAGTTCGCCTTTCAAGTATCGAAGGAGATCCCGATCAGGATTCAAAGAATTCCCAGCCTCTTCTAGCCTTTCTTTTATCCTCCTAATTTTGGATTCGGAATTTGTCTCAGCAGTCCTTTTCCAACGAGATAAAGCATAGCGGCAGTCCGCTATTTTTTCCATTACTGAGACCACCGTAGATCTATTAGCTTTGTTCCAAGCGTTCTCAATCAAGCTCATCACTTCTGGTTTCTTCCTCAATCGGCTATCGAACTGAAACTTCCCATATCTTTTACCAGGATCAGTCACCAAACGGAAGAGTATCGGCCTATGATCGGATCCAACTCTTTCAAGATAGCTGTACCGAGAAGTAGGAAATGAGCTAATCCAAGACGTGTTAGCCAAGGCTCTATCAAGCCTACATTAGACATAATGGTCATTACGCTCTCCTGCCCAAGAGTATTTGTTACCAGTAAAGGCTAACTCGCCTAAGTTGCAGTCCGCTATCATTCTTCTAAAAGGGAAGAAGGTGGATTCATCACGAGGTGGACCTCCTAATTTCTCAGAATTATCCACCATTTCATTCAAATCGCCAATCACTAACCACTTTTTCATTCCTTGCTTGACCAATAACCGAGAGACTATTCCAAACCTCTTGACGGTAATGTCGAACCGGTTCTCCGTAAACAAAAGTTACGAAAAAACTGAGAGAACCCAACTTTATTCTTGTGTCAATAAACCTTTTATTTGATTGTAGGATACAAACATCAAAAGACGCTTTCCACATTTAAGCTAAACCCCCACTAAGACCTTCCGGGTTAACTAAATGACAATGTTCATAACCAAGAGACTCTTGAACGTTCACAACAAAATTGCTAGGATTCTTCGTCTCCATGAGGAACAGAATATCCAGGAAATACACACGGCGCATCTCCCGAAGCGTATGGATTGTCTGGGTGTTCCCCAGCCCCTGACAATTCCAGCTCAATAGACTCATTGATCCTCCAGCAGTTCCTCCGCCGGAACCGCCTCAAAGTTGCAGCGTTTAGCCAATTGTTCACTTCCATCCTCGTTAGCATCATCAGCAGACTTTCTTTTTGCCTTACTTTCCTCTGATTCAATTGCCTTTTGTTTTTCTCTATAAACCATCACCATCTGCTTTGCATTCTGTTTCCTCTTCCACTTCCGTCTCGATCATAACACTGCAGATTTTACTCCGGATGAGCTAGTTCCCAAAGAACCAGCTTTAAAAACCGTCGAGTAATTCTGGCCACTCTGACCGTGTAGTAAATCAAGACGTGACAGTAAGTCCTGTGACTTGAAGGGCTCGAGTAGATGCAGACATAAGTCGTTCTTTAACTAGTACCAGACTCTGTTCTTCTGCAAATTTGAAAACAAGGCCCTTTCCTTTATCAATGTTCAAAGTAATCACGATCGTAGCGTCCAGCGCTAACATCTTATCCTAATCAGCCTCCTCTTCATCCAATTTCCAGGCTTTACGACGAAGTCTCATCTCTCTAGCTTTTCGTTCCGATGGGTCGTCCACAGATAAGTAGTCTCTCATCACATCTAACACCTCCTTTGAGATCTTTGGTTTACCTGTTTTTGGATCAGTGTCTACGTCAGAAGCACATAGAACACCATTCAAAGGATCATCATCACTAAAGGGCTTGTTCCTTCCTCCTATAAGTTCCGACGGAACTACCGTAGCACTTTGGTGCCGGTTACCAGGAAGCAAAGGACAATTAATTTTATCATGTGTCAATCTTTGACACGAATAACATCGCTTTCGGATCCTTTCATATTCAAATTGGATCTGTACCATACCACCAAGCGGCAGCTCAAACTCCAGAGAATTTTTTAACGGCTTGGTTAGATCATGTTGAATTCGGGCTCTGATATAGCCTCTGTTCTGAGATTTTGTTAATTCAAAAGGCAGTTCCAAGACTTTCCCAAGCGCTCCTGCAATCTCTTTTAAAGGCTCATCTTCATAGTACTCTGTTGGGATATTCCTCATTCTGACCCAAATAGGAAGAAACTTCAGAAAGTAACGATACACCAATCATTGTAAGTCCATACACCTGCGCCTAAGACTCCTTCTAAATCTGCTTCAGAGTCAAACAGGAATTGAAATTTCTCCAATGATAATGCATAACCTTTGCATCTGTCTTGTACATGCCAAACTCTAGGTATATCATGAATAAAGTTTGCAATTTTTTGGCTTAGCGGATTAAGTAACCGCCCAACCAAACTTCTTTTATTCCTCTCCAAAACATTCATCTTTGGAATACACTTTAGCTTGATAGGTTTGTTCTCCTCGATCGTCATGTTGTTCATCGCTGTATCCAAAGAAGACGACATGACATACACGATCACAACTTTTCACCTCCACGCCACCACACGTTCAAACTGAGACACCAACTCTAAGCTTGATAGACAATAAACAAATCACTCTCGAAGGTCCAAAAGAACCACCGAAAACACAGCACAACACAGGACTAGAGCCAGCGGCGAGGATTCACAGTAGAAATTTAGGTTAACCAATACCAAATTTAATGACTTGGTATTCAAGAAAGGAAAGAAATACCACAAAATAATGGGAAACATAGAGAAAAAGGAAATATCTCTGCTAATACCAAGCTCTAAATACTAAAGGCAAAGCCTCTACTTGATTTAGAGATTCCTAAGCCTCACCTAGAGGAATACGATCACTCCGCCAATTGACACAAGAGCAGTTTAATATCGAGTTTTGTATCGGGACTTATGTGCAATTTTAATCTTATCTTCGAAACTAGAACATACACCACCGATAATCAATACATACGAAGGAGAAACAGTTTATCCCTTTTCCCGAATCATCAAATCCAATAAAAGCATTAAGGGCTCTGCTAAGTACAACACATACTGCCTTGATTTGATTTTTTAACCATCACAACTCTATCTGCTTCTCTAGAGATTTCATCAACCACTACCATACATTCAAAGATCTTAGCATAATCTTTTACAGGCCAATGATCATGCCACAAGAATGAGTTTTCACCTATCATATGAATCACTTCAAACTCATCAATTGACTTGTTACGAGCGGATTGTTTCAAATGTTCCAAGTCTCTTTCAATAGTCCATCTTCTTCCACTACCTTTCTCTAGATTAAACACATGTGTTCTGTTTCTAACATCCGAAAACCGAGCAAGCTGTACAAACCCATGACAGAGAGAGTTGAATCTCTCGAACTGAAACACTTTATCAAACGGATTTGGACGCAGCTTATCGATTTCATTGTAGAACAAGGAAGCACTTAGACTAGGCATAAGAAGCGTTCTGTTCATCATTCTCGCTGTCAAGCAAGCTCATCACTCAACCTAATAATGATCAAACTCTCCTAATCTCACTAAAGGTAACGGAGAATTGCATTATATATAAACTCAATCACATTTGAAAACAAATCATTCACCAAAAACAGAGAGATTCAAGAGAACATTCATTTACTTCTTGTACTTTCGAATGGTTCAAAGTAAACTGGTGTGCGTATCGCCTCCATCACTCGTCTGTAACCACCGACCGACTTTGTCGACCAGAATCAATGTCACTGGCCGTGGTTTTCCATCAACGGATCTAGGCATAAGCCACAGAATAGCTCTGGAATTAATAAGAGAATTGCTTTAATTTTTACTTCGACTATGGATCTCCCTAGAAAAAAAATCGAAAGAAGCATAAACAATTTTGCAGCGAAGGTTGAAGAAGAAAGAGTAGCAATCTTTTGTATGAAAAAAAAATAATAATTTGGATTTGAGAATCTTCTACAAAATGGTAGGATTTGTTTTTGTCGTGAGAGTGAAGCAAAATCCTTTAAAATCCATCCTGAGTGAGATCCAGCAAATTTTTAATCGTTATTGAATAACAAGTGATTTCAGTAAAGATTTTAAAATACAGTGTTGAATAACACTTGATTTCAGTAGAGATTTTAAAATACAGTATTAAATAACACTTGATTTTAATGAGAATTTAAAATCCATCGAACTCCTTAAAAATACATGATTCAATAACTTCTGCAAACCCAAGCCCACGCCCTTGTTATTACACTTTTAGGATAAAATAATTGTAAAGTACTCCCACTCGCAGAACAAGCGCGTGTCCACAGAAATTTGAGCGATTTCACTTTTTCAAAAAATTAAGTAAGCAAGGCGCGTGAGACCTTCATTTTCCATTGGACCTATCAGCACTGGAAAATTTCAACATTTTTTTCTGGCCAATAAATTAAATTTCACCAAAATTGAATAAAAATATCCTATATATTAAAAAATATTTTCTAAAATTATTAGTTTTAAATATTTATAAGTTAAACCATACTGAACTGAATGTTTAACTCTATTTTTTCAAACTTGGCATGTATTAATGAATGAATATAATTGATGTTGAGGATTAAAAAAGTTTAATAATGTATCTTTTTCAAAGGAGATTGAAAAAGCTGTTGGAGAAACTCATTTTGTTTCTATATATGTAGTTTTTTCATAAACTTAAAAATTCATGAAGTTCGGTCTTACCATACGTTGGTGTTTAATCTAAATATATCAAATAATTTTCAAAAAATAAAAAACTTTTTTTTTTGTTGAAATTTCAAATTTACTAATTCAACAAAAAGATTTATATACAAGGAGTATAAGTAGGTAAAAAACCTACTAAGAAAAAAGAATTAGATATTTTTAATTTCAAACCATCTTCTAAGCAAACTCTCTAATCTATGAAGTGCTTTATAATTCAAAGAGGAAATGTGACTCCTCATAGTCTTATGAAGGATGCGGATTAGATTCGAAAATGTATTCCAAACACGTCTATGAATCATTGAGTTCCTTTTTCTCCAAATGTGATAAACACAAATCTGGAAGGCCATTTTCAAGAGCACCGAATCTAAAAGACCACGAGATGGCAGTAGGAGAGAAGAGACTGTGTCATGCCAATCAGGAGTAATAGTGTGAAGAAGCAAACCTGCACAAAGAGTCATCCAAACTACAAAACTGTAGGAACAAGCAAAGAACAAGTGATCACGTGTTTCATCACACCCTCCACATAAGATACAGATCTGATTCAGATCCCAAGACCTCATACAAACAACAGTTGACGAACGATCCTTCATGGCAAACCATGAAATAAAGGAGAATCTAAGAACTCTTTGAGGAAACAGATGAGACTAAACCAAGGGACTTTGTCATGAGGAAGATGGAGTTGTTGCCAAGTCTGCTTAGCCGAGAAGCCCGGCTTAAAAACAGAGGAGGAATGGCGCCAGAGAAAAACATCACAATCACCATTAGGATTTGGAAAATGTTCAGCGTGAAGAAGATTGATGATAAAAGGGTAATGTCTTTCAATAGAAGTACGAGTAAGCCACTGCAAGTCAGAGAAAGCTTCGCTCACAGAAGCATTAAGTCTTATACCAAAATATCTAGTGCCACAAATGCCAAGATATTGCAAGAGATTACCTGCAACACTCCAATTATCTAACCATAATGAAGCATTCCTACCATAATGAATATCAACCTCTATAAAATCATATATTGCTGAACAGAGCTTCAAAAGCTTTCTCCAAACCCAAGAGCCTTTAGAGGTAGCTTTAATATCCCAAAAAGAACTCTCATGGAGAAGATAGCAACGAGTCCAAGCAACCCAAAGAGAATTAATATGGGAAACTAACCTCCAAATCAGATGAAAGGCAAAGACATGAGCAGAAAGACGAAGAGATCAAATTTCAAGACCTCTTTTATCTTTTGGGAAGCAAACATCAGACCAGCATACCTTAGCTTTATGAACTTCATTCGGATTGCCAGACCAAAAAAAGTCATATTATAAGCTCTCTATCTTCTTTAAACACTTACTCGGAAGTTGAAAAACTGAAAGCCAGAAATTTATTCTGTGAATTATAGATTTGATGAGTTGGAGACGCCCAACATAGGAAAGAGATTTAGCATACCAAGCTAAAAACTTATTCTGAATCTTGTTAATTAAAGGCTCATAATCCAAAGGATTCATCACTTTGGTAGTAAGAGGAAGACCAAGGTAACGAATGGGTAAAGAGTCAACATAGATACTCGAAGTCTGAACAAAAGAAGTAGCAGCAGGAACTTGTCTTCCACCAAAATAAACTGAGGCTTTCAAGATATTAATATGAAGACCAGACACACGAGCAAACTCTGACATGATATCAAGAACGCCTTGAATTGAGCTGGCTTGACCATCAGTAAAAATTAAGATATCATCCTCAAAACTGAGATAAGTAAGTTGCACTTTGTCACATAAGGGATGATAACCTAAGCAAGATCTAGCAGCAGCCTGATTTAACATTTTAGACAAAATGTTGTTTATGATGATATAGAGATAGGGTGAGAGAGCACAGCCTTGCCTGACTCCACTAGAGCTGGAGAAGAAACCCTCAAGATCACCATTTATTGAAACCGAGAAAGAAGTAGTGGATATAAAAATGTAAATCCAATTGATGAAAATATCAGGAAGATGCATTGTCTTCAAGATTGAAAGAATAAAGTTCCATTTCACAGTGTCAAAAGCCTTTACTATATCAAATTTAATAGCACATCTAGGTGAAATAAAGGGACGATGATAATCCTTCACAAGCTCTGTAGCAAGAAGCACATTCTCCAGCAACAATCTTTTATGCACCAATGTTATTTGATTCAACACAATCACATCATGTAGGAAAGTCTTAAGCCTATTTGCAATAATCTATGATATGACTTTATACAGAAAATTGCAACAAGCAATTGGATGGTAGTCTTTCGTAGTAATTGGATCAGATTTTTTTGGAATAAGGGCAAGAGATGTAGCATTGGCCCCTGTAGGAAGAAAACCATAAGCAAAGAAAGATTGGACAGCTATGATGAAATCCTTACCAATGATCGACCAAGCTGCTTTAAGGAATTCACAAGTAAATCCATGAGGTTCTGGGGTCTTATTAGTGGGCATGGAGAAAGCAACTTGAGTTATCTCCTCAGAAGTAACATGCTGAACTAGTTTAGAGGCCAAGGAAACAGGACAACGGTAGTCAATTATATCATCAAGAGGCGTATTGAAAGCTGTAGACGAATCTGAAGATTGCTGAAGAAAATCCTTAAAATAATTAACAGTTTCAGCTTTAATAGCATCAATATCTGTGAGGAGAGTACCTGAAACAGTAGTAAGATTTTTGATGGCATTCTTTGAAACTCTAGATTGAGCAATATAGTGAAAAAAGAAGTATTTGGATCATCAACCTTAAGCCAATTAATACGAGATTTCTGCCTCTAAAATTCTTCTTCAATATTAGCCAGCAGGTGTCAATTGGATGAAGCATTAGTAGCAACTTGAAGATGATAAGGGTCAAGAGTATCTAAAGCCTGAGATTGTGCAGCACATAAAGCATCAAAAGCATTTTTAGTACGAATAGGCAAATTACCAAAACGAGTTTTATTGAGATCACGCAAAGCTGGCTTCAATAACTTCAATTTCCTATGAAAGATATGAAGTGCAGAACGTGAGTGATATAAGGGTGGAGAGAGATCCCAAATCTGTAAAATCCGAGGCAAAAAGTCATCATGTGAAGCCAAAAAATTAAAGAATTGAAACAGCTGACGATTTCCAGCAACAGGAGGAACAAGATGAATTATACACCTAGCATGATCTGAAATACCACCAGCTTGAAAAATAGCATAAGAACGAGGAAATTTGCTATGCCAATCAGAATTTACCAAGGCCTTATCAAGTTTTTTGCCAATCGGATCTGTCGAACGCTTGTTCCACCAAGTAAATTGAAGACCAGAAGAGGCTAAGTCAGAGAGATCACAATGTTGAACCATATTCTGAAAATGAAGCATCCCAGTTTGGTCAAACCTGTAATCAACATATCTAGAATGCTCAGAGGATGATAAAATTTCATTAAAGTCGCCAAGGATGAGCCAAAGAAGTCCCATATGAGTCAGTCTATCACGAAAATAGAGGAGATCATTCCAAAGCAGGCACCTATTCATTTCAAAATCTGAAGCATAAACTACTGAGTAGACAAAGAAATCCTTTGAGTTGATAACATGTATGCTACATGAAATATGTTGTGCACTTTTAGACAAAACAGTGACAGAAACATCATCAGTAGAACAGAACCAAATTCTACCAAGTCTATGGCAATCATAATTAGTAACAATGTTCCAACCAGGAAAAACAGAGTTCATGATTGGAAGACTAAAAGACTCCTGAATCCTAGTTTCAATAAGATATCCAATAGTAGGTTTAAGCTCCTTAATCCACGATGTCAGAGCCGTATGCTTGCGTGGAAAATTAAAGCCACGCATAATCCAGGAGAAAATCGACATCATAGCTTTTTAAAGGAAGCAGAAATAGATGAAGAGTGAAAAGGCAAGTCCTTCGAAGTAGAGTTGATCATTTTCTTTGAAGCTTTAGCCTTCTATCTAAGGGAAGTTCGAGTAGGATTGGAAATAGTAGGAGCCTCTAAAATTTTCCTTTCTTCTTGAGATTCCAGAACTTGAAACCGAGAAGGAGAAATAGCAGCATAAGCAGTACTAGTAGGAGAAGCAATACTCTTAGAAGGACTCATAGCAGCAGTATTAGTCACTATAAAATGAGCCTTAGACTTCTTAATAGTAATCCATTCATCATTAACAGAGATAGTACCATTAACAGAACGTTTATTACTTAGTTCAACAGAAACCGAGTCCAAAACAACAAGAGCAATTACAACATGAGCATCATCTGCAGTGACCGGAACAGGAGAAGCAACTAGAGGCACAACAACATTAAGTGAAGATGAAGGAATAATCCCATCATTAGTAGGAACACAAGACAAAGGCTCACAAGATACTAAATCAGGAGCAGTAGGAGAAACATGAGTAACTTCAGGGCACTGAGAAGACAAAAGACTATTATTTGTAGAAAAGTTAAATTTGGAGCTACCACATTTAGCACTAACATGACCCCATTTAAAGCAAGCCTCACACCTTGGAGGTAACCAAGGATAAGAAATCGGAATCTTGACATCTAGAAAATGTACCCTGAGGGAGAGCAATCATCTTAGGAAGAGAATTATTGAGATTAACATCAACAAGGATACGGGCAATAACAAAACGCAAACATTTCTCTATTTTTGGATGAATTTTGATAGAAGTACCCACATGACTGGGAAAGAAACTACGGTCTTTGTATGAGAAAAGATTTGTAGGAACATTAGCAAAATCAACCCAAATAGGCATAGAGGAGAGATCAGGATTAGTAGAAGCTGTAGCAGGAGACTATTTACGAACCGCAACAGGAACATCGCCAAAATGCCAGAAACGGCGACGCAAAACCCATTCCCGTACATTAGCAACATCAATACGAAACAAAACAGTAGTGGAGAAGATGAAATTGACATCAATTTTAAGATCTTTCTTACTGTTTTGCCAAATTCGATTTGCAGCAGCATAAACCGTTCTGATGTGAAGAGCATCGCCAATGAAATGCCCAAGAATGAAATTGCTCCACAGAGGAGAAGAGTCCTTAAGAACATCATCTGGAATCGGAGCAGTGACAGTACCAAGAGAGTAATTCAGGTCAAGACCATAGCTAAACACCGAGTTGCTAGAATTTCGAGCCGTAAAAATCCAATCCACCTTCTTCTTCAGAATCGCAAAAGAGGAAGAAAGAGGAACTAGAGGAGCAGAGGAAGAGGATGGTAAATCCGTCATGGAAACCGTCAAAAAGAAGCCACGGCGGCAAGAGAAACGAGAAACCACCAAAAGACAGCAAGGAGAAACCAAGAAACGGTGAGAGAAAGCCAGAAAAAAACGCCGTGAAAACACCAAACGAGAAAATTTCAGAGATCACCTTTACATGCACACCAAAACAGTTACACACGCCTCTTTTGATTATTTTTGTTCAAAAAAAAAAAATTTTACATTGTACAGTAGATTTCTTTTTTTGTCAACTAGCCTAATGGCTTTTAAATCTTGCTTCTACTACTGTACGTAGAGGATTCGATCCCTAGTACTTTGAGGATTTGTAAAGTGACTACACCACTGTGCCACCTGTCCTCAGCACATTGTACGGTAGATTAAGTAAGGAAATGCAAATTGGAAAAACAAAAATATAATGTAATAAAATAAAAATGAGCTAAAATTCGTCGGTTTGAAGTATCGAAAACAACATTTCAAAATGATGAATTTGAGCTCATTCTTGAAAGAAAAGGGAAAATCAAGCTTAGGAGTTCTTTAAAAAGAAGATAAGAACTGAATCGAACTTTCAATAATCGATTTGGGTTTCGAATTTAGATCAATTTTTGATTTGGAATTATCGGAATGTTCAATTGGCCGAGTCAACTCAAAGTTTGATGTTTTTCAAAAGTCAACACTAAATTGAAAGTTTAATTGACCAGATTTGAAGTACATAGTTAAATCAAACAAATATTGTAAGTTCGCAGGTTAATCGACAGTTTTCCCATTTTCATTTTTAAAAAAAAATTAAGTCAAGCAAGGCGCGTGAGACCTTCTTCATCTTCCACTAGGCCTATTAGAGCACTTCCAACGGGAGGTTCTAAACTTTATTAAAATAATAAAAAATTCAAAAAGTGATTAAAAGTATGAGAGATTATAGAATTTTTGGAAACAACTCTTAAACCAATATTGACACATGTCAATGTTTAATTAGACATTACATTTCAAATAATTAAAAATTAAATTACCAAAAATACTATTATTCTATTATTTAGAAACTGTTTCTCCACCGATAGAAATGATCTTAGCACTAAAAGATTTCAACATTTTCTTCTGGCCAATAAATTAAATTTCCCCAAAATTGAATATAAATCATCGTAAATATTTAAAATATATTTTTAAAATTTTAAATATCTATAAGTTAAACCATACTGAACTGAATGTTTAACTTAACTAAAAAACTCATGAAGTTCGGTCTTAACATATTGGACTTCAATAATCTTTGTGTAGTGATTGCTTGATTGATTATTTTTGTGACGTCAATTGATTAATTGGTTGGAAGAACATAAGTTGGTGTTTAATCAAATCATATTAGATACTTTTCAAAAAAAATTACATTGTACGGTAGATTAAGTAAGGAAATGCAAATTGGAAAAACAAAAATATAATGTAATAAAATAATAATGAAAAGAAGTGTGAACGCAGTGTTATTCCAAACACATGTTAGAGACATACGACGACAACATTTGCCGACATCTCTAATAACACGGCGATTCTCATACATCAAACTCAATGTGAGCCCCAATTTGTCTCCATTCTTTTTAACCACGTGCTAAATGTGATTATTTTATTCAAACTTACCAAACTATTTCGGTTTTCTAATTGCAAATTTTGCTGATTTATTCGAACAACTAAAAAACAGAATGCGTTTTTTCCAAAAATATATACACAAATCTAGTTTTCATTGGTTCGTCCTTGTTAGGCGCAATCAAATTCATCTCATCATCTCTTTAACTCTATCTTTTTAGGCTTTAAACTCATCTTTTTGACCAAACATAAACAACTCTTTTGTCTTCTCCTTCGTCTAATCTCTTAACTCAATCAATGGTTTCGTCCTTTCTCACACAATTGGATAACAATATCAATCTAGCATTTGTGCTAAATTTTTACTACAGATAATATAAAATAATTTGAGTGACGAAATTAAATGTTTGGGCCTGTACCCATCTAATTTTATCTATGAAATTAAATGTTGTTTGACAAAAAAAAATTGAGTAACGAAAGATTTACAATTCTAGAGAATTTTCTAGTAGCTTTATGTTAGATTTCTGGTCCACATTGATTAGTTAAATGTTATTTTAGACCTTTGAATTAGTTTTTAGTTGTGAATCAGGTCTATGATAATATAGAATTAGATGTTATACCAATTCTAATTATGGATCACTTGTGGATATATATTCTTACAATCTTCACGTTACAAATATTCAGCTATCAGTATGAGAATAATGTGTTCACATCAATTGAATTTATGATTTTTAGACATTATATAAATATGTGATAATCCTAAGTGGTAGATAAGGGCTTACTCGAATCAGCAACTACAATTTGTAAGGTTTGATCAAAGTTCTTAATGAGTTATTGGTGCATTGATAAATGTGTTTATAATTAACATAATGTATATAGAGTATCATTGTTATTGTCTACCATTTAGAAGCTAAATTCTACTTTCATAATAATGGAAGCAGTTAATGCGTTTCAACTATTATTACCATTCACAGATCACACCATTAGAATACTGAGTCGCATCAAAGTGCAATACTCAACTTCATAATTAATTGTTATTTAGAAAAAATCTATAAAGGACCAACTCAAACATATCTTTATACAAAATCAAAAATCATTCGGCTGATACTCTCATTTGATTGTCAACAAACACGGCCGTGACATATCTTATATATATAAAGAATGTAGAACAGAGTTGTAACAGTACTTATATGATGATTCTAGAAAATATTAAAATTGATTGAATTAACTATATCATTGAAGTGTATAAGTAATAAATGATTGTGGACTAGTTGATCGGTTGTCCAAACAAAATTAAGGCCCACATGTTTGGATGCGGCGGCTTACGAGCAAGGCAGTCAGTAAGACTGTTATATTGGAATTGCGATATCAGAACTATGATCATCATCACATTGTCATGCTATCGTTTATATCATCATATATACATATCATCATCAAAATATCAGCCATCATCATTATTAGAGAAAGCAACTATTAACCATTCATCAACATATATTCATTAATTACTATGCTATCACCATATTATATATGTATCATATGTTAGATTATGTGTTTCAAAACTTCAAACCAGTTAACAAAGAGTTGATAGATTGTTTACAACTTCCGATGTAGATATAAATCACATTTAAACATACCTCTTTAGAATATAGTTGTATAATATATTTCATATTTAAGGCATCATTCTTGTTGAACCTAATCTTGAGCTCTAATACCATACTAAATTATTGGTTTCCAATTCAAAACCAATTAACAATAAGTGAATTAACCTTAGATAATATATATTAGATCAGAATGAAACATAATATAACATTTAACTAATTAAAAGAAATTACATTGTTTCATGCGTAAATAATGACAAATTAAATACATAAGAAAACAAATTATTTTATTATTGCCAATTGACAAAAACTTATCTATAGATCAAACTCATTCCCTAAAATGTCAAACAATGTTATTTTCTAAACCGAATACTGGTTGAAAAATAGCATAGGTAAATTTAACTAGTTGATCAAAGATCCATCCTCATAATTAGTTGTTTTTCTTTACATTAAAAATATTATTCTGATTACAACGTAAATAACAAAAGTAAGAACAAAAAAAGCTGTGCAAGATGAGAGAAACGATTGTTTCTTGAATGTTTCTTTTATTTTTTGCATTAAAGAGAAATCTGAGCCGAAGCTCAAACCAGTCTACCAAATATCGGGCCAGATGTAATTCGAATTTAGACATTTGGTAGTTAAAAGACTTGACTAGGAATTTTTCACTGGGAAGTTACCACTAGACCAAAACACTTGGTTACATTTCTTGTTTTTGTTTTTTTGAAAAAGGAAAACTATTCTCGTTACAAGTTAATAGACGAACAAAGTGGATAGTTTGGATCATCCCTCTTAACACAGTCATTATCTTCCTTGGTCACGAACGGATAAATCTTATGAATCAGCATGGTTCGATCGGATCCATTTATTACTTATTTATTGAATACGGTTCAACTATAATGAAACCATAGAAGCAAAAAGACTTCTAGAAAGGTTGTTAAATATATTCATGACCGTTTAGATCGTACTGAAGCATTATCACATTAACATATATGTATTATCGACGGATAATATTTGATATTGTACGTCAGCAAAAGTTACTATTTATCGATTTTATATAAGATCTTCTAAAACTGTCTATGGTAAAATTTTTATCAAAAAGAAAAAAACTGTCTACGTGTAAAGAACTCTAGAAGAGTTATCTACAAACATTTATTTACTCCTTTGAAAGCTTTACGTCATTACCGACGTCATCGTTTCATTATTTAGCCCACGTGGTAATACTATTTAAACAAAATATTCATTTGATTCGCTTGCAAAACACAAAATTTGTTTACTTTTCTTCTATGCGTCTCAATACATTTATCCAAAGCGTTGACTAATTTTGTGATGATTAATAACTAAATGAAGCTAAAGCTCCGTTGACTAACTAGTTGTAAAGATCAATACATATGCTTAATATTAATTTCTTTGTTCTCAATCGTACTATATTCTCAAAATAATTTACTAATAATTCTTTTTTTTTTTTGTAAATGACTAATGATTCTTTCATCAATACATCAGTTTCTGTGACTGTGTGTAAAACATTGGTTCGAACCCAAATATAAGAAGAAACCTCCAAGTGATTCCCTACTGATTTAGTTATGGTAAAAAAATTATATATTTATGTGTATATATATATATATGATTTAGCCGCAAATGAAAAATTACAGATAGATTACACTTACGAAAGTAGTCACGAAAAATAATTAAATAACCAAAAAAATAATTAAAAAATCATAAATCAACCATGAGTTTTTTTATAACGACTATAACTAACAATTTTTTTCATGACTACTACAGTAGCTATATAGTTAGGACAAAAAACAATTAGAAGCATTGAAAAGGTTCACTTGATATGATAATAAATAGCGTTTATAAAATGTTTAAGTACCGTTCAAGTTTAAGTAAATTTTAAGATATTTCACTGAAATGTAGAATTTAATATCTACAACATGTAAATAAAAGTAAAATAGTTATTTAAAAATACATATGCTATATATACTTCCTCATTATTTCTCTTTTTATTTTATTTTTCTTGTAGCGTCACCAAATAAATGTCTATTTCTCGTATCTTTAAATATAATGCATAATGTTTATTTCTATAATATAACCATCATCTCATTAGACACCTTAATCCGTTAATTCATTTGCACAGAAGTCGACACGTGTCATATATGGAGCTAGATTACTTAATTAGCTATTTAATAGACTATTTATCTAGACTTAGTCTTTGTCGACATGTTTAATCATTAAAATACTAAAAACTATTACTCCTAAGATTGCCTCAAGCTCAAAGTAATGCATAGTGTCACATGTCGATTCAATATTTTTTCTGTCTGTCAATTCCCAAAAAATTTTAAATAAAACAATCTTTTTCACACGTTTCATTAATAAACAAAAAAATCACTTTCATCGTCTTCGAGCCGATTTCTAGATTCTCCTCCACCACCATTTTACTCTTCTTTTAAATTCCTTTCAACTCAATCAAATTTTACATTATTTCTCACAAAAACTCTTCTTTATCTTTACATGAACATAAGCAAATAATTAATCAAAATTACAAAGAAGATGAACAAGACCAAAGTTGATGTTAAGATCGAGACAAAGAAAGGTTCAATGGATGAGTGGCCTGAACCAATCGTCAGGGTCCAATCCTTGGCCGAAAGCAACCTCTCTTCTCTACCAGACCGGTACATCAAACCAGAGTCTCAACGAGCCACAACAATCAAAGACGCACCAGCAGCAACCAACATACCAATCATAGACCTTGAAGGACTCTTCTCAAGTGATGGAAAGTTAGTAGATGACGTCATCATAGCTAAGATATCAGAAGCTTGTCGTGAGTGGGGATTTTTCCAAGTGGTTAACCATGGGATTAAACCGGAATTGATGGATGCAGCTAGAGAGAATTGGAGAGAGTTTTTTCATTTACCGGTTAATGCTAAAGAGAGTTATTCGAACTCACCAAAAACTTATGAAGGTTATGGAAGTAGATTAGGTATTGAAAAAGGAGCTTGTCTTGATTGGAGTGATTATTATTTTCTTCATCTTCTTCCTCCTCATTTGAAGGATTTCAACAAGTGGCCTTCTTTTCCTCCTACCATAAGGTTCCTTCCTCCTCTCTTCCTTTATCATTTTTTTCAATATTTTTTTGACTTTTTTTATCGTTAAAAGTGTACGGAAAAGTGGTACAGAAAATTATCCTTCATTTATTTATTTTGATAATTTAAGTTTTTGGGAGTGTAAATAGACTAGTTTCCGATTAAGGACAACGGTAATATGTAATCTATGTTCGAATCTACTCTAAATCATATTTGTAAGTATATCTCAAAAGAATATTTACATAATATTATTGGCCTGCAGGTGATTTAGAACTCAAGATAGCAATAATACATTATTTGAGATTGTCACCTGAATTATGAAAAAAAAAACAACTGCCTTTTTTTCCTTTGATAAGGATAAAATTATGTGATATCTAAAAAAAAAAATTGTATAAGTGATTTTTTAACGTTACTTTTTTGGGTATGAGTGATCTTTAACAATTTTGGGAAAATTCATAAATTATCAAATTAATGTTAGTTTTATTTGTTGCAAATATAGAGAAGTGATAGATGAATATGGTAAGGAAATAGTGAATCTAAGCGGGAGAATCATGAGGGTATTATCGACAAATTTGGGGCTAAAAGAAGATACGTTTCAAAAGGCATTTGGAGGTGATGATATAGGAGCATGTTTGAGAGTTAATTATTACCCAAAATGCCCTCAACCAGAACTAGCTCTTGGTCTCTCCTCACACTCTGATCCTGGAGGTATGACAATTCTATTACCGGACGATCAAGTCTTCGGTCTTCAGGTCCGTAAAGACGACACGTGGATCACCGTCAAGCCTTGTCCTCATGCTTTCATCGTCAATATTGGTGATCAAATACAGGTAAATTTATATTTATTGCTTTTTTCTTCACGCGTTTATATTTTAAACATTTCATATATTTCTTCTTTCTCTAGAAATAACTTAATAAATTATCAAGAACCACATGAATTTTTTAGCACGAGATTTCGTTTTAACTTTTCTGCAGATTATTGATAAAATATCTACTAGATCCATTGCCATAAAAGAAAAACATTACCCCCGTGATTACTAATTTAAACATATCTCCTAAACTAGAGCTAAATCTTTTCTTTTTCATAAGTCTTATAATTTATAAATTATTTTTGTAACCCTACAAAACTATGTATAGATATAGTATTAGAATGAAAAAAGAAAAAAAAACAACTTTAAATTACCATTTTTATAGATTTAGACATTTTGTCTAACAAAATATTTCAAAAAGGATACTTTTACAGATTTAGACATTAGTTAGTATTTTTAACTTGATAAAATTACACTTTATACAAATGATTACCTTAATATCCACAACTTATTAAACATAAGTGATTTGTTGTATAAGTTTTATTTTCATTTTATATTTTGTAATTATTTATTAATTTTTAAATACATGAATTCGTAAGCATTTATTGAAAATAATTTTTTCAAAGTTTTTGAAAATATGTGTTTTCTTTTTGATAATCGCAAAATTCAAATCGAAACTCTAATATCTATTGATTCAAAAATAACTTTTAGATTCTTTTTAGGAATACTTTTTTTTCTCGGATAAGCTGAAATTCAAATTAATGATCTCTTAGGTACCCACCTGGGATAAAAGTTGTGGTTTTTAATAATTGATTCTCTATATATCCCTACTATTTTGTGTAAAATTTTTAAAAGGAAAAAATTGGTTGTTAAGAAAAGGACAAATGAGAAAGTTGTTAATTTAGACCCAATGGATAGAATTATAAGCTAAGTTACACGTTTTAAATACGTTTTAAAATACAAGTATGATAAACAGTTACTACTTGGTGCCAAAATGCCTTTTTGAATATTCTACAAAAATATTGTAAATTATAAAGTCATTATTCCGACAACTGATATGTCCGTTTAGCTCTCTCCTGTCAACCAATTTTAATGGACAATTTTTATATTAAAACGACACTTGCCCATGTGTACGTTTGGCCCTTTGCTCCATGTTGCAGAGAACGAATAAAACGATTTTTAACAAAACAAAAACAAGTCACATGAGTATCCACACATAATTTCTCAAAACTTAGAATTAATTTAATTTGTATGTTGAACATTAACATATATACATAATTCTCTTTTGTGATTAAATTATTGTTTTCTTTTTTTCGACCAAAAAAAATTATTGTTTTCTCTTTCGAAGTTCGATTCCAGCAAAACCGCTTAGTTCTCATATAATAAATAATATATCTTAATTATTAAATGAGAAGCATTATTGGCAAACAAACATCACAATTGTAGAAAATTATACAAAATGTCATTAGCTTAAATAACAAACGGAAATTATTGATGAAAAGTGTCAAATCACAAAAAAGAAAAGAAAGATTTGAACCAAAATTAACACATATATGTTAAAACATTTAATTTGAGCATATATTAAAACATAAGTTTAGACTAAAATTAATATATTAAGAAAAATTATTTAAAAGAAATATTATTGAAAATATTATAAAACTAAATATAATAAAAGTTTGATGTGGTTATTTATCACAAAATTATTTTATATATTGTAATATTGTATAAAATATATTAATTTTGTACGAATGCGTTGTAGCACATATAAATATAACCTATAAAAATATGCATCTATTTCCGACGATAATATATGTCTAAATTCCGTATAAATATTGTGAGGATTAATATGGGTGTTAAAAATGCAGATATTAAGCAACTCAGCATACAAGAGTGTGGAGCATAGAGTGATAGTGAATTCAGAGAAAGAAAGAGTATCGCTTGCATTCTTCTACAATCCAAAAAGTGACATTCCAATTCA
Source organism: Lepidium africanum (assembly GCA_900406405.1). Taxonomy (NCBI): domain Eukaryota; kingdom Viridiplantae; phylum Streptophyta; class Magnoliopsida; order Brassicales; family Brassicaceae; genus Lepidium; species Lepidium africanum. The sequence continues at coordinate 104,211 of OVAX01000020.1, forward strand.
ACCATTAGAAGAACTTGTATCCGCTCATAATCCTCCTTTATATCCTCCTATGACCTTTGATCAATATAGACTCTTTATCAGAACTCAAGGTCCCAAAGGCAAATCTCATGTTGAATCTCATTTTTCTCCTCGTTGATTATTTCTTTCTTATATATGCATCAATGAATTTACATCTGACTTGTATATCTGTACAACCTTTCTTTTTTACCAAACATGATTTGTTGTCAAGCAAATAACTATATTGAATTATCGAGATATTTATACAATAATATCTTCTTATATTGTCTTTGTCATGCATGTTAAAGATCTACTTATTTTGCAATCAATATTTTTATATGCATTACACGTTAATTACTAAGAAAATCATTCATTGTTTAATATGGCCTCGTCATGTTTGAAAAACGTGGTACTGGTTGAAAGTGATCATGGTACAGATAATTGATAAAATAATACAATTGTATAATTGTTAAACACTAACGTTACGTGTTATATAATGGAATATATATATATATATATATATATATGACCTATCATTGAGTATTAATTAGCGCTTAATCAACTAATTTAAATTTATCATCCGTATGGTCGACTAGTAATTTAAACGCAATGGTTGGTCTTAGTGATTCCTAAATTTAATTATCAGTTGAAGAGATGTTTTACACCATGTCAATATGATCCTGGACCAGGAGAGATTAGAGCTTAGAATCTGAATCTCCCGGTTAAAGAAAAATAATTAATTTAGAGTAAGATTAATATGTTGGACAACATGATAATTTGGTTATGAACTGGTCTTTAAAGAGACATTGAATGTGGTGGCTTTGGACATGCCATGAGTCATGTCACAAACTAATGCATTGTATTTAATAAGAAGACTTATACGAGAGTCTGCCTTTAAACCCCCCACTAGATCATATAATAAGTACAAACCTCGTCTGATATATTGTGTGCCTCTCATTTCCAGTTTGGTATTCTTTGGACTAATCATTAGATCCAATTATGTCAAAGGTTTGAACTATATAAATATTATATTTTATCTACTCTCTATATAAAGAGTAAGAATATGTACAGTATTAAGGTACAATAATAAGCTTGTGTTACCACTTTCTAGTGGTGTTTTGGCCCAAAAGTGTCGAGTTATTCAATTGCCATAATATCTTATATTATTTTAAAAAATAAAATTATAAATATGCAACTTGCATTCCCTTCACACTATGGATGGTTGAGTATCGAATTTATTTAATAAAATGTGGCCACTTATGTTTTTCGATTCTTATAACTATTTTAAAACAAAAAGTTCAGATAATTTTGATTTTGGGTGTCATCTAGCTCGTCAACTGAATTCAACTTGTTTTAAATTCGGATATTTAATGAGTTAACTCAGTTAATTTTTTAAATGAGTTTCAATATATAAATTTGTGTTCATATTATTTTGATCATTAATTAAATTATAAAACTTTGAACTAATACCAAATAAATATAATAATTAATTAATTAATTATAATAATAATATTATAAAATTTTAAAATATTGAAAAGAATATAATAACATAATTCTAAATAAGATAATTTTCATTATATTATAAGATAGTGTTTTATTTTCTAAAAATATAATTTCCAATTTATTTCTTTTTGGCTTAAATAATTTCCATTTAAGTTTTAAAAAGTGTTGGCCGAGTCTTTATTCTGAAATCAGAAATTCAAACTCTTTTCACTATGGTAAATTTTAGACTATAGATTAGAATCACTCAACTCATTTATTAAATGAGTCTAAACAATACTTCACATAAAATTAAACAAATTTGAGCCTGCTCATGAGCAAATAGCTCACACCCTGAGTTTTGGCCACTGGGTGACATCATTTATGAAGATGCAATAATTGTTTTTATATCCTAATTAAGGTGATTACACATAAACGATGAAAGTTCGAGTCGGTACATATACAAACATTTGGGGCATAATCAATCAAAAGTTACCATAGCTGATGTCTTTTTGACTCTATATCCTTTTTTTTTTCCCGTAAAGAAGAATTTTATTAGCAAATTGCAAAGGTTTACAAGCATGTAAGAAACATAGCTCACATATATTTAGATTTAATCAACCAAAGCCTAGAGTACAAAAGCTATTAGACATCAAATTCATTGCTATTTGTTCATTTTTTTGTTTTCTCTTGTGAGTTATGTAGACTTGAAGAGATTATACTCATGTGCTTCCTTCCCTTTTACTTTGATGGTTACGGAGAAGCAACAACTTAGTAAAACCATGTGATTTTCTCTACAAATTCCTTAGAAACAGTTGCATTTAAATATACTCCAACAATGAAAAACCATATGTGAATACCAACTCAGGCTACTCCGACATAGTAGAGATTTACTTCTCCTAAAAGTACGTAAAAATCACAGCAACAAATAGAAACCAACAACCTTGATGGAATTTTGACGAACTGATACATGAATCAGATCTAAAAATTGGTAGAACGATGGAAAGACTTGACGAGATCTGGATGATGACAAGCCATACCTTATTGAAAACTAAATATAAGACATACTTAGACTAGAATAAAAGAGTCTTTGCGATGTGCTCCAATTTGTGATTGATGGAGGAGAGAACTAAGCAACTTCAGGAAAACTCTTGGGAGAGAAACCAAACATCTTCAGGGAACGCTTAGGAAAAAACCCTCATCCAGAGGGAAGAGAACCATGAGATTTTAGATGAGAGGGAAGAAGGTGGTAAAAAACACAAACACCATATCAGATCCTACACTGCCGTCCATCAATGTACAATGGTGGTCACAAGGCGGAGAAGACATAACCTTAGATCTAGGGGGCGTAAGGCAGAGGTAACAGTGAGAAGACATATGACAGAGAGCTACAGGCGGTGGCCTCCCTTTTCTGGTGGCGGTGAGAGACACCGACCGCCAGAAAAAGGAGATCGGTGATGATGGTGGTGTTTTGCGCAAGAGAGAGGAGAGAGTTGGAGTTAGCTTTACTAGGATTCCGGCCACCAAGTTAGATCTCCACCTAGAAATATGCAGTCACAAACGACTCTAGGTTTACTAGGATTCCAGCCACCAAATTAGATCTCCACCGTACAAACCCTAGATAAACGAGTTAACAACTCCTCTGCCAAATTTCAGCTCAATTAGAAAAGTTCTCACCGTCAGATTTCCAAAACACCAAGACAACACCTACAAAAATCTGCGAACAGCCACGCTAAAACCCAAATATCTGATAAACCAGCCATCGAAACCAAAATTACACCGTTGGATCCGAAGATCATTGAGCACAAAGCTTCCCACAAAATTTCAGCCAGATCAAAATACGTTTGAAGGTTCAAACACTGTCTTGTAACAAACCCGACAAGAAAGAGAGGAAGGAGAGAAAAATATTTATGTTTTTTTGTATTAGTAAGGTTTTCTGACCCTATACCTCTATCAATTTACAAATACCAATAATAATTTCCTAAAAAAGGTTGATATATTGCTGAAAAGGAGAAAAATAACTCAATCTCATCGTCTTCTTTTCTTAGTAGAGCAAGGTGGGCAATTGTATTGTATAGAGTTGAACGACTGTTTGAAAAAAAATGAGCGGTTGAAACGATCGTTTGAAAAAAATGAGCGGTTGAAATGAAAATTGTTTGAAAACGACTTTTTAAAAAGAGCGGTTGGCAAAAAAGGTTTTCAAACGAAAATCGTTTAGAAATTAATGTTGATTTGTAATACTACTACGGTTGAATAGTGTAACGAGATAAAAATTAGTATGTAAAAGTTGTTTTAAATAATTATTTTTAAAATTATGGAATAGAATATAGTTTAAAATTTTTAATATAAAAAAAATATATAGATTACAACTATTAGTTTTTAAATAATATTTGAATCCTAACAAATGATTATTTTTCTAATATAAACAAATAATTTTTCTTCTCAAACCATAATATGTATCATATATTGTTTTTTAAACCATAATTACACATAAAATACAAAACAAAATAATCGTTTGCATTTATAAACGGAGGTCATTTCCCAAACAACCGTAAATAGCTCCGTTTGCAAATGATCTTTTTAAATGACCAAAAATAAAACCAAACGACTTATTTAAAAAAAATTGTTTACATACGAAATGTTGATTGGTAGCAAAATATACATGTCGTTTGCAAACAACTTTTTATTTGCTACCAATGAAAGTAATAATGGTTTCTGCTTCGGTTGGTGTTATCTTCACACACTTCCCATGGTACCAACGTTCATACACATCACAACATATCCAGAATTCCACGGTCCTGGTACGTCCTCCACAGCTTCCACACGTAACTCCTCCACAGCATTTACATGGTGAAATTCCATGCTCGTCTTCAGAGTTCTCGTCCAATAATTCCCGTGTGCTGTTCGTTTTCCCTTTACTTGATCTCTGCAACAATTTAATAACACCAAAGCCAGATATATTAATACTGAAGGAAGACTGATAAACCTTTCACTGTCTTTGAGTGGAAAACACTGTTTTGGGACGGTAAGGAGTATTAGAGAAAGTTCATTGTGATACCTTCACGCCATTTCTGGATTTGCTAATAGTTACTACTTCAAACAGAGTTGGGAGATCGTTCATCTCTATACAGACGTTTCCCCAATAGCCTTGGTTCGGCTAATATTTTAAATGTGCCAGGCCCATCTTACTAACATTTACCCAAATAGCCTGCTAATAATTCAAATGGGCCTGGCCCATTTTGTTAAGTGTAACCCAAACCCAGCTTTGACAGTTAAACGGTGAAGTCAAGTTAGGTGTATGTCTTCGTCAACAATAAAGAACCCTGAGGTTTCTTCGTTTATCCACTCTGTATTTGGAAATTATAGTTGTCGAGGGGAACTAAACTTCTGAAACTCGAACAACAACACCAATTCTAAGTATTGTTACTAATCTCTTAAAGTGTAAAGCTCTTTCCTCTTTGAGTTTCGAGTAATCTCAAGTTTTCAATTTTTTCATGTTCTCTGTTTCTCTTTGCTCTGTTCTAAGTAAGTCGAAGCAAATTCCTTAGCAGTTTCCAAAAGTCTTTGCAAATCTTCTACATAGCTCTACAAGTTCCCATTCTCTATGACTGAGCTATATTCATCGAATCTTGACTCTGCCATCGGTAACCTACCACCACCTGCTCCTCCTCACATGAGCGTAGGAGTCATTGCCTCTTCCGGTGATGCCCCTCAATCTCCGGAGACACCGATCAACAAAATCCGTAAAATATCAGTACTGCCACTAGTTTTCCTGATCTTCTACGAAGTTTCAGGTGGTCCGTTTGGGATTGAAGACACTGTAAATGCAGCAGGACCATTATTAGCCATTGTTGGATTCATCGTCTTCCCTTTTATATTGAGTATCCCAGAAGCACTCATCACAGCTGAGATGGGAACAATGTTCCCAGAGAACGGTGGTTATGTCGTGTGGGTCTCCTCAGCAATAGGACCTTACTGGGGATTTCAACAAGGTTGGGTTAAATGGCTAAGTGGCGTTATCGACAATGCTCGTATCCGATTCTCTTCCTTGACTATCTCGAATCAGGAATCCCGGTTCTCAGTAGTGGAATACCACGAGTCGCTGCGGTTCGTGCGTTGACTATACTGTTGACTTACTTGAACTACAGGGGTATGACCATTGTGGGTTTTGCAGCTGTTCTGTTAGGGGCTTTCTCTATCTTACCCTTTGTGGTGATGTCTCTCATCTCGATTCCAAAGCTTGAGCCTTCAAGATGGCTTGTAGTTAGCAAAAAGCTGGAAGGTGTTGACTGGAACTTGTATCTCAACACTCTCTTTTGGAATCTCAATTATTGGGATTCAATTAGTACGCTTACAGGAGAAGTGGATAAGCCGAGTAAAACTTTACCGAGGGCTCTGTCTTACGCTCTGGTTCTTGTTGTGCTCTCTTATATCTTCCCGATTTTGACTGGCACAGGAGCTATACCTCTTGATCAGAAGCTATGGACAGACGGGTACTTTGCTGATATTGGTAAAGTTATAGGAGGAGCTTGGTTGGGATGGTGGATCCAAGCTGCAGCTGCAACATCGAACATGGGAATGTTTTTGGCTGAAATGAGTAGTGATTCTTTCCAGCTTCTTGGAATGGCTGAGCGAGGGATGCTTCCTGAGGTCTTTGCCAAGCGATCACGCTATGGAACTCCATTGGTGGGGATACTGTTCTCAGCCTCTGGTGTGATTCTCTTGTCATGGTTAAGTTTTCAAGAGATTGTAGCTGCAGAGAACTTGTTGTACTGTTTTGGAATGATTTTGGAGTTTATTGCGTTTGTGAAGTTAAGGATAAAATATCCAACTGCTTCACGGCCGTTTAAGATACCTGTAGGGGTTTTGGGATCGATCCTTATTTGTATCCCTCCAACCATATTGATTGGTGTCATCGTGGCATTTTCCAACCTTAAAGTTGCAGCCGTGAGCCTTGTAGCGGTTGTGATTGGGCTTGTGTTGCAACCGTGTCTGAAACAAGTGGAGAGAAGGAGATGGCTCAAGTTCTCAACAAGCTCTCACCTACCAGATCTAATGAACTAAATGAATGTGGTGATGCTTATGCGAAATTTACCTTTGATCATACAGGTAATGATCATTCCTGTAGAAGAACAAGAACTGGACTTGGAATCAGAGCTTCAAGTTTATTCAACGTAAATTCAGAAGACAAACAGTTGTGATAACAAGAACAACAAGTACAACAGCTTTTAGACGCTATTTTGCTGTATCTAAAAAATATCAAAAAGCTAAACAACAGAAAAATGAACAAACTGATGATCTTTCTAAACTCCTTTGTAATATTTTAGACGATCATCGAGTAAATAAAAAAGAAAGAAAAAAATGTGTAAAAGCTAACTGTGTTGTAGTTGCGCAGTATCAGGTCAAAAGCTTGAGAAGGAAGAATTCTCGAAACGAATTAGAATCGTGGATACCTTCTAGACTTATGTCTTTGTTCTTCGAGTTCATTCATCCAATCAGAAAGCCACAAGAGTCCCTTATAACCATAGTATGAAACAGCGACTAGCATAGCCATTAACATTACCACCATCAGTACCCTCTTTGTAGTGGCAGCAAGTTTCTGCAGAGAAGAAACCAGAAAACCAGGTGGTGTCTTAAGGAAAAGATATGGCATGAGCACAGATTTTAAAACCAAATAAAGCAAGACAAATTACCTGCAGCCTTGTAGTCTCTTTAATGTCCTGACCCCGTTCACGCCTTTTCCTTCGCTTTGTTGCATTTTTCCCGGTAGGCTCCTCCTTCTCCTAAGATGTTTAATTAGACGAACGTTTCGTGAAAGTTGCTTTGCGAGTGAGATTAATTCTGAGAGACAATTATTGTTTCTGCTTACCTCAGTCTCTTTGACATTGCGTTGTTGTAATACCGATTCTGCCACCTGTAGTTTGCTCTTACAGTTAGAATCGCAAGGGAGGAGGCCGACACCAAACTGGTTCTTTGGTACTTCTTTAGGATCAGAACCTGTGACCCTATGGGCTGCTTGAACATCTTGGCATATCCATTCTTTCTTCAAGGTTAGGCACTTGCAACGAACAACCACCTTGATCCATAAAAAATTGAGACAAGTAAGATCCCACTTGTAACAGAGACAATATCCCAAATGGGTATAAACTGGCAAACGGAAATCTTTGCAACACAGTAGCATCATGGAGTCTCGGAAATATTACCTTTTTCCCACACTTTTCCGGCAATGGACACTGGCCAGGATGACATATCTCCGGACACAGATGCGTACAGTTTGGCAATTTCCTGCAACAATAATATCCTCCAATATAAAAACTCTGGTATTCTAATAAGTTACCAAGTAAAAAATAATTATGAAAGCTTGGGAACAAGTAAACGCCCACAAGGAAACCATCACTTCTTAAGATATAAAGATTGAAACGCCTAAAGCAGAACCAGCATGTTCGTTACCTGTGACAAGGCCCACGGCACGAGCGGGCCTTTGATTGGCCTTCCTCAGACAATGTATTGTAGTTAATACACTCAAATGCATGCACCATCGCGCCACAGTGACATGATCTCTTTACTAGAGTTTTGCAAGGTGGACAATCTCCAGGATGGCATCGTCGAGGACAGGGATGTTGGCATTTTGGTGTTCTCTCCTGTAAATTTAGTATGGATAATAAGGAAGTCTTTCCTCTGATTAACTGACACCACAGACTCACATAGAGCTTTTAACATCATCATAATTAACATGTTTTTCAATAAAAAACGCTATCAGAAACATGAGTATAAACTCATATTTTGAAACCAATAATATTTAGCAAATATGTTTAAAAAAACATTAAACAAATAAAAGATTCACGTTATTGTCACAACTGGTTACAGTGCAATCAAGATCTGCAGCACAAAGAAAGATAATCGAGTAAGTGGTGAGATATAAAACATAACCGAAGTACCTTTTGGCAGCGGAGATCACACTTTTCACAGGACTCACTTCTTCTATCCAATGATGAGCTTTTTATTTCCAAAGGATGACATGCAAACGAACAGTAATGGTTCCCACATGGAAGAGGGTTTCCACATAAATTATCGCATGCAAATTGAGTTCTGTCAGAGCAAACCATCTAAGCCAATGAAAAAAAAAAACATATCAAATTTCGTGAATAACTATAAAAAAGGATATTAAAGTCTTACAACAAATGAAAGAGAACTGACACTCACCATTTTCTCTGCTGCCAGGTGGTGGCCTACACAAGGCTTCCAGACAAGCTCTGGACAACTAGGGCAGGGAGAACCTGGTGTAGACTCGGGCTGAATATTCAACATCTTTTTCGTTGGTTTGATCATAAACTCACGGTTAGGTGGAGGTCTAGGTCCATGACACCTATGTCATAAGAAGCATACAAAAACCAATGTTCATAAGTAAAAAAGTATCAGAAAGTAGAAAAGATAAATGGATGAGAAAGACACAAGCATGAGAAACCTTAGTTGGCACTTGTGCCCACATGGGTATTCTTCATCACAAAGGAGTCGACATGGGGGACAAGCACCATAGTGGCATTTATGTGGCTGCATAAAAACATTACATAAATTTCGCAAATTTCAAACATGAAATCAGCAATAAGAGTAATATTATACCTTTTGATTTTGCCCATGCCTGCACAATGGGGTTATGCGACATAATTTACGGCATCTAGGAGGTTTCTGATTTGTTTCAGTGCCACAGGGTACCTGAACCACATAAACATCCAACTGCGGTTTTATACAGGTTTGACAGACTGTAACATATTAGGTATCAATGGATACAGAAAATATTAGAAGTATCAAACATTCAAAAAAAAAAATCAATAACAATAGGCAGGGAGTCATCAGATATGGATGTCAGGCCTAGACCAAACAAGGCCTCAGGATCACTCTTTTTCTAAAATAATAAGGAAAGTAAATATAAACTTATGGTCTCGCTTTTTAGGTGTCAGCAAATATTACGACTTGACAGAAACGAGGAATATTCACATTCAATACTAATTCTCACCTCAAAATGCGTCTCACCACAAGCACATGATATTGTTACCATAATTGGACAAGGAGCGCACGGACCTCTGCAATGAACACATCATTAAGAAATGTCATTCCACGTATATGAGTAGATGTCTTACTACCAATGTTGAATCATTCATATAGTCCCAAATTTGAAACCAGACAGACAAAGAAAGTCCAAAGCAACCCCACAGAGAGCTACTTAAGAACATACTGGTGACAAGGCGACTGGCATTTATGGTTCCTGCAACGGAGCTTTTTTCCACAAATCTGAAAAGTTCGAATAAAAAAAATTAGGAGCAAGAGTGAACAATGACAGTAGACTAAACTCAAGAATGGATGGCACAGCAAACCTCTGAGCATGGTGGACATTCACCATCACAACATCGACGTCTACATGCATGACGTCCGCAATCTCTCACTCTCTGGCATTTCCTCTCACACGCCAATTCTTGATGGCATGGAACCTACTCTAGATTAAGTTCCCAAAATCTTTCCATCAACACTTGATTTGACAATAACGCATCATGAAGCATCAAAAAAACTTTCTTTCACCTGTTTTTTCGTTCCTCTGCATCTGCAAGACTTAGTAACCACAATCCTGCAAGTCTCAAGGCATGAGCCACGGTGGCACCTCTCTGGACACCTATGGTAGCCACAACCAAGTACTTTATCACAGGTGCCACCACATAAAGGCGCTTCAACATCACAAGACAAGCCTTGGTAGAATCTCTTGCCACAGGGACAACTCCTCTTTCCCTGATATGGGCACAATCCACATTCTTCCGAATGACATCCTCTCTCGCATACATGTTTGCCACAATTAAGCATATTCTCACATGGAGCCTCACACCTAAAAACTCTCTCGCAGCAATCCTTCTCCTCCTTAACCTTACCACAACAGCACTTGTAAACTGCGCGCTCCCTGCACGGAGGGCACTTGCCATCATGACAAATCTCTCTACACTTATGAATATCACAGTCTAGTAATCTCTCGCAGACATCTCCGCAAGAGAATTGCTTGTGCCCACACCGACGAACATCTTCAACACCTCCACAGAAACATTTAGCTTTCACGAGCTTAGGACAAGATGCACAAGGTCCAGGGTGACATAAGAGCAAGCAGCAGTGACCACAATTGTTACTCAACGGCCGCTCACACACCTCGCCGCAAGAATGAGGCAAAATCCATGGATTATCAGCCGGAGGATCCTCTTCCTTGCCGCAGTAACAAAGGTACCGCCTCGGAATCGCCGATTTCTTATACGACGATCTACATTTTGGACAGTTCCAGACCGCCTCCGGTTCTATCGAATTTGAAGACGGTCGCGTAACTGCACGTGCAGCTTGTAGATCTAAACACTGACGAGCCCATGACTGGATGCAGAAAAGGTGGAACACTGCAAAGCATAAGGAAGTGCAGGACCATGTCGGATCGGTCCGTTTGATGCGTTCGAGACAGATAAGACACGATACAGCACCAGATGAAGATGAGGCAAGAAACGATTGGATCTTAGCAAGATCAATTGAGGAAGGAGAAGAAGAAGAGTGACAATCGAGGTAAGCCTTGAAGATGGAGTTAGATAGATCATTGTGACGGTGCTGATGATTCTCTGAATCTGATCCTGAATCTGAGTCCGATTCAGAAAAAACGGTTGCATTTTGTGGCGGAGGCTGTGGTGGTTTTTTCCACCGGAACTCGGTAGTGGCGGATCCGGCCATATAATCAGACATCAGGCTTCTTCCTCATATCCTGTTTAAAGGACAAAGTCACGGAATTAGGGGAAGAAGAAAAAGTCACGTGATGTTCTCGTGAGCTTTTTAATGACCAAAATTGCCGGTTCAATTGGGATTAAACCGGTTCAATTTTAATGTTACCTTTAAACATTATAATGGGCCGGGCTGAAAGCCCATTATAAGTCACCCAACGTAGTTTTAACTGTATTTGCCTCTTTGCTCCGTCTGGTTTGCTTCACTCTCTCCGTCCTCTTCCCGCTCTTCCGCATCTCCGACCGACCAACATTTATACAGTGAAAGAAATAAAGTATGAGATTCAACTTCGACAAATCAGAGGATACGCCGGATTCAAGGCGATCTCCGCCTTCTAGAGAGCCGGTTCAGTGGGTTCCTCTCCAGAGCCACCCGATTTTCGCTTCTCTTCCTTCCTCCCAGGATGAATACGCCGCGTCGCAGAGGTTTCCGAAGAATTTCATGGCTTGGGACGCAGACTCAAGACTATACTACTGGGATTCTAGACGATATCTCCTTCACCGATTGTCTCTACGCTTAGGTGAACCTGAACCATCCTCCATCCTCGCCGCAGTCCCCTCTAAGGTCTTTTTCTCTCTTTCTGTTCTTTTCTTAGTCAGAGAAGTATCTGAAACGGAATTTTAGTGCATCGTGGGAAAATGGGTTTAGGAAGAATTCGAATATGAGAATGCCTAAAGCAATTTCTTAGTGATTGATAATAGTTCAGATATATTCTACTTGCTGTGTATTAGTGTCAGAAACCTTTTGTTTACCTCTGCGGGCTGTTACATGGATGAATTATAGTGATTCATCATGTAATTAAATGTAAATCTTACTGATGAAATGTGATTGTTTTGTCAGAGAGACTGTACCAATGTGTGAAAGTGTCTTGTTTTTATGGTCTTTGCTATAAGGTGATGATTTTTTAAATGAAGAGTTTGACTAAGTTCTAAGAAAAATGATATTTATAGGTGATGCAACCAAATATCCAGCTGACATTTTCTGTTAACAAAATCTCCATCAATAAGTCTGGATCAGCTTTACTTCTTGCTGGTTCAGATGGGATATGTGTGATGTACCTTTTTGGACGTGCTTCTGTAATAGAAGACAATGTTATTTGCAGGTAGTGATCAACAGTTTCCCTAACAAGTTGAATCTATGTGCATGATTATCTAATTATGATGTTAATTGATGGCCTTCTTATACGTTATCAATTGATAATCTATGTGTTGCAGGGTAGTTTCTGTTGGTTCAGACATATATTCAAGTGGTGACAGTGTCATACACTTGCTACAAGCATCGTGGCACCCTGATAGTGACACCCATTTGGGAATTCTATCCTCGGATGCAGTTTTCAGGTAACTATCTAATGGGTTGATAGTGAATGTGCATAGACATGCTAATAGATTGATAAATATCCTTTTGGAAAGATGTTAGAGAAACACTAAAATTAATTTAGTAACGAAGGTTGTAGATTCTTAACATCTTGGCATGCAATGCTATACTTTGTTATCATCTGGCTCTATTATCTATGTCTCATTGGAAAAAGGTAATTTCAATTGACACGCTGCTACAAATGTTTTTGCTAGACTTTTCGATTTTTCTTCTGATGCTGAGATACCAGAGCAAGAATACTATCTACAGCCTGTTGAACCAGGAAGATCTAGAACAGCTTCATCAATTTATCCTGCTGATTTCAGTTTTGGAGGAGATCATCTGTGGGATAAATTTACTGTAAGTTCAGTTTTCTAGTCAAACAGAGCCGTAGGATTAAATGTATGGTTCTTGACCGAATCCTTAAAATTGTGCAGGTCTTTATATTATTCAGTGATGGTTCAATTTATATCCTGTGCCCAGTTGTGCCATTTGGAAGGTTGGAAATTATTGTTCTTTCTGCATTTCATTTCTCTCTGAGAATACTTAGAGATGTTTCTATTAGGATATCGCTTGAAATTGTATCTGGTATGCTGAGTTACCAAAGACAGTTCAATATCTAATCTCTTTTTGGTTTTGTGAGATCTTGAACAAGAAATTATTGATTCTCATAATTTCAGCTGGGTCTCATGCTTCCTTTGGTATATCAATAGTTTGCACCCGCTGAAGCACTTGTGGACTAGTGCAGTACTTTCGCTGACTATCATCTCTCATGCCAAAACTTTATAAATCATGGAAACCGTTTAGTACTTTCTCTCGTCTCGTGTTCAACGATTTTGATTTACTAAGTTGCTTCTTATGTTTATTGCAACAGTATTTACAAATGGGAATCAATAATGGAGATTTACAATGATGCTAATATGTTTGGGGTTAAATCACCCAACTCTATAGCTGCTAACAACTCCAGTCTGGCAATTGATTGGTTGGAAGCTGTATTTCCAGATTTGACTGAACAAGGAACTAGGGGTGATAATATGACGGTAGTGAAAGCCCATCCTTATGCTTTGCTTGACTCATCATTGGCTTTACAGGTAAAGATTCTTCCTCTCTTTAGGGTTTGTTACGTGAGAATTCTGAAGTGCTCCTCATCATAGATATTTAGTTGACTTACCAATATTCAAAGTTTGTAGTTCATTAGCTAGCGGCCCTCATCAAAGATTGATACCCTACTTGCCATGATTTCAGAACATTGATAGGGCCAAAAAGTTGATACCCAATTCCTAAGTGTCCTTCGTGCATCTACAGCTTGCCTTGGAGTGCTGATCCCTGATTTCCTTGTGTACAGGGCCCTTTATACAAAGCATCAGGTGGTGAAGGAGATGAAGATTTAAATGTTCGGGAAGCAGAATGTAAAGGCCGGGCTGTGAGTCTGTTATATAATCTTGTCAGCAAAGATTCAATTCTGGTAACTGCCTGGAGTGGTGGACAATTACAGGTTGACGCTTTGGTTGATGAAATCCAACCAGTTTGGATCTCTGGTAGCTCATCTCGTCTTCGCATGAACTCCCACGACAAAATTCAAGGGGTTGCAATGATTTGTGAGTCAAACGCAGGTGAGCTTCCAGTAGCGACTTCAAACCTACCGCTTGATCACACTGTTTGGTTAGGGCATCCACCACCGCTGTTAAGGCTAGCCGTGGTTGATTTGGCTCTACCCACAAATCGTGAAGGTGGTTCTCTTGTTACCTTGTTCGCTGACTCTCTTTTGCCAGAACGAATATACTCCCTCCACGACGGTGGCATAGATTCAACAGTCTTACACTCTCTTCCCTTCACAAGTCAGGCCACGGGAAGAGATGAAGCTCTCAAAATACCATCTGTTCACACTGTTCTAAGTACATGCCAAGAAGATTCCGCTGCATGTTCTCTGTTGGGATTTGTACCTTTGTCAGATTCGTTTGGGTATGCATGGATCATTGCAGTCTTATCCTCAGGAGAATGCATTGTAGCAGAGATGAAAACTTGGGATCTCTTGCTTCCAATTCATGTCAGTACAGATAAGACAGAGTCCTCCAGCGTAACAGAACAGAAAGAGCAAGATTCCCCGTGCATCATAAGCAAGGACCTCCTTGCTGGTCCCAAAGTAAGAATTGCTCCTCATGCGTTACCTAACCAGCGTTCAGCTCCAGCCAATTCCGTAGAAGGCCGATCAATTCTGCATCACTATGTCAAGCTTTTCCATGAAAACTACGTCGAATATGCGCACAAGGTGAAAAAGAAGTCACATAAACCCCGACACAATAGCTTCGGTCTGTTTTCTACTCCTTTCATGGTCAATAGTGATCGAGATCTTATTGTATTTTTGGCAGGTCTTCTTCGAATTGCAGCATCATGCTCCTAACGTGAAGAGAATAGTTGATGACCAACACCAGCGGCTTTCAGAGGCAAATCAGAAAATGTCCAAAGTCGAGAAGAACCAATCCTTGCTGGAGAAAAGGATTGACAAAGCAATTCAAGTACATGATTCTCTTGAGCAACGCTTGCAACGTCTCCGTAGCTTGCCTAGTACACACAAGAGACCTCTGACGAGAGCAGAACGAGATTTCAAGTTGGAGCTCGGTAAGTCAAATAAATCTCATACAATTCTGTCCTCTAGAGATATACTGAATCCATCTCGTCATCTTCTCTTTTTTGTTCAAATGCGAAATGGCAGATCAATTCGCGGGAGTTGAAGTTGATGCACTTCAATCATCCATTGAAACACTGAGAGCAAGAGTAAGAAAGTCGGGTCAAAAGTCTCCCAAGAGCAGAGTCTTTGCAGGTACTCAGAAAAAGCAGTACTCAAAGAAAAACGACATTCAAGATACAGAAATGTCACAGCTTCAATCCACACTCGCCAAACTATCCCTCATGAACAGTGATAACTCCAAAAAGGTCAAGATCGTAGAATCAGCACTGAAGTCACAAGAGAGTTGAACGATACACATCTTCCCATCAGATTATAAACTGGTGTAATGTAGTTTAAGCTTTTCATTGTATCAGGATTTCGGAACTTGTTAAAGAGTAGTATGTAAAGGTATTCAGTTTTACAATGCTTTTATAAAGATCTCATTGTTCTTACTTAGTTTACACAACGGTCTATTAATCAAGCTACAATATTACTTAACCTTTTGGTACTGTAAATGGCCATTCTCTGCAATGATAAGTTGATTGCTGAAGCTACTTTATATTGATACCATTGAAGCAGAAGAGATATATGCAAACTTAAGGTAACCAAAAGTTTGATATATATTTACAGTAGCCAAAGCTTTATAAAGTAATGGCAAATTTATTGTCCAACTCTAGAACCAAAAGGAACAAAAAAAGAAGAAGTTAATCAAGAAAATTGCTGTTGTTCTATAAATAAAATCTGCTGGTTTCTTCTTCTTCAAGTAGCTGATAAGCTACCATTACGACGCTTCACAATGATTGGATAACGTTTCTGTGTTCTCGTTGTTGGAAAGAAAACCAACTTGTCTTGCTCTGCAGGAACCCAACTGCTCAGAAACAAAATCAAATTAGTCCAATCTCATCTTTCTGAAAAAGGAAAAGAGTTATTATATTGTATGTGAATTAGGTATGGACATATTATCCGAACTATAATCCAATATTATACGACCTGAATCAAGAACCAAACCGACAAAATATCTTAATAATTCTAGATCTACGTGTCCAAAAAACTGAACTCGGATCTGAATCGAAACTGAATCAAAAACCAAATAGGTACCCGGTATATTTTTGTTAAATTTTGGCTTTTGTATCTTAATTTAGATACAAATACTCCAACCCGAACCCGAATGTCCAGACTTTAATGAAGGTATACCTGAAGCCGGTCACTAGGCGGTGAAGGAAAACAGAGAGTGCAACTCTAGCCAGCTCGTAACCAGGACATAGCCTTGGTCCTCCACCAAACGGTGTAAACACATTAGAAGGGCTTGTAGTTACTGACTTGCTCTATTCATCAAAATTGCATCATTCAGTAACTCAAAATCCAAAATCCAAAGAAGATAGATAGACTCAAACCAAGCTCAAGCTTAAAATCCAAACCTGCCACCTCCAAGGGTTGAAAGTACGAGCATCTTTGAAGTGGTCTTGGTCTAAATGAACAGCTCTAAACGATGAGAAAACCTTCCAACCTTTTGGAATTTTATAACCTGCAAGGTTTATTACCAGTTTTCAAATTGTAAGAACTTTAGATTTCACTCATCTTCTAGTTTTACAACGTTTGATTCTTTTACCTTTGATCTCAACATCTGTCATTGCCCGTCTGAAAACACCACCAATGATGTTAGCCACACGTAACGTCTCATTAACCACCTGAATCAAAATGAGACAAATGAGAAAAGTTGAGACAAAGACTAAAAGTTTTACCAATTGGCTCTTTGGTCTATTCATGAGTTCAAATCTATTTGGAAAGTATGATTTATGCCTTAAACATAGTATTATCAACGGCTTGTCCCAGGGATCGGAGAAAACTACGGGTAAAAGCTACACTTACACATTGTGTGAATGGCATTGACTTGTAATCACTCCATTCAAGACTTTCTGAATCACTCTTCCTTGCCCTAATATTTTCATGCTCTTCCTGTTACAACCAAGCAAGTACCAAATCAATCAACAATACAAAGAAACATGGTTTTAAACCAAAGTTTAATTAGGTAAACCGTTATTAAACCGGTTGGTTTAACGCACTGATGACTAAACTAAAGTACTAACCTAAAAACAAAACTAGTGACATCAGAACATAATTAAAATATAAAGAGCCAATAAATTTGGATGGAGCTTTGTCGGTTGCACGTAACACAAACATATATTATATGATTAATCTTTAATGTAA
Organism: Lepidium africanum; assembly: GCA_900406405.1. Classification (NCBI taxonomy): domain Eukaryota; kingdom Viridiplantae; phylum Streptophyta; class Magnoliopsida; order Brassicales; family Brassicaceae; genus Lepidium; species Lepidium africanum. The sequence continues at coordinate 121,705 of OVAX01000020.1, forward strand.
AGAGAAATGTATTGGGGAGATTTGGACAAATATGATGAAAAGAAAAATGAAGTTGTTGGCAAAAAAGAGAAGATGAGGTTTGGTGAAAGTGTAATTATGCATGCAGTTCAGGAGACAAACTAGTCAATCTGTGAGACTAACTCTTTTCATTTCAAACAACAATTTTACATTTCTTATAACAATAAAAACAGAAGTGATGATGTTGTCTACGTTCGAGAATGACTACTTTGACTTTTATTGTAATTTCTACTTTTTCCTTTTACACTTTTCAGTTTTCACCTTCAAAGTTTAAACTCACTAATTACTTTACTTAGAATTAAAGTTATAATTTTGAAACGAGTTCAATACTGCCTACGTTTTAAATTAATAGATGTTTTAAAATTTTACACATATTCAAAAACTTGTGAAATGACAAAAAAAATATGTACTAAAAGTAGAAAAAATGTACATTTTAAACAATTTTTTATGGAGATTATATACAAATGCAATAAATAGATTCGTCTAACCCGGCTACTGTCGCGTATTCTTATACTACTATGTTAATACCTAATCATTAATTAAGGAAGATTAAGACTATATTCAAAACATTATCGTAAACCAAAAACCAAAAAAGTTATAATTATTTCACTAAATTATGTATATATAATAAATAAATTGTACGAACCGACTAGATTGAACTGTAAACGAGTTAGTAGTTCATTGAAGACAACAACAACCCAAGAGATAACGTAAGCAGTATATCGATGTCATGCGTGTGCCTATGTGTCATTTCAGCTTTTTTTTATAAATGGAATAATAATAATAATAATATGTAATATCATTTTATAAATACAAAATAGAAAATTAAGACAGCCGTGTGAAGTGTAAATGATGAAGGAATTAAAAGGCCAACATGCACATATCATTATTTATTTCCATTTTGTAGTGTCTGACCTTTTTTATTTCTCTTTCACCTTAAACTTCTATTTATTTATTTCCCAACTACTTCTTCCCATCTCATATTTTATTTTTTTCATATTTATTTAAAATATATGAAATTAAGCTCAAAACGTAAACTCATAAATGATAAATTTATAGTAAATGACAACAACATATCAACCAGTTCTAATCAATCTCTTTTTGTTGGTCTAAGTTTTTAAAGTTTCTTAAATATAGAAACCAAACCTAAATAAAGAAGCAAGTGAGACATACGCGTGTGGTCCTAAAATTTCGGCTTGCATGCAATGGAGTAAACACTGAAATAATAGAATCTATAAAAAAATTAATAAATCTTTTTCCAAAACACTAATTTCGATGATTTGCAATCAAACCAACCACATAACACCTAAATTTTCATTCTTACGTGGCGTATTTATAATTCGTTTATGTATATTATTTGTTTTCATAAATTTAAAGTCGATCAAAATCGAATTTTTCTTTACATGTTTCTTTTACATATTCTTGTAGAGAGTTTTGCAAAATAGTTAATGTAGTTTTCTTTGCTAGAGTTCAAAGGTTTGTGTTATAAACTTATAATCATATATCGAATTTTAACGATCTAATAATCGTTAAAAAAATAATGAAAAAATTATTAGACTTAAAATAGGACAAATACCTTAAGTTGAGCAAGAGCTAAAGGAGTCTCAGTGAGAAATTTAACGGCAAGAGTCATAATTGTTGAGGTTGTTTCATAACCGGCGACGAGTATTGCAACCAAGAAATCAACAATCTCTTCATCGGAAAATCCTTCCTCCGCCGCAAGTAACGCCGCAAGCATATCCTTTTTTCTCTCCGCTCCATTTTCTTCCTCCTTTCTCCTCTTCATCACAACCACCGTCAACGCCTCCGCCACCTTCCCACGAGCCTAAACATAAACACATAATCATATTAGACAATATTATATATACATATATAATTAGTGAAAATATGATTAAAATAAAAGAAAAAATACAGTGATGGCTTTGCGGTAAGTGGTGGAGAAGAGCGGAAGAGGAATAGAGAAGAAGCCTTCAATAACAAGAAGATACTCTTTTCTTAAACTCTCACTCCATTCTCCTGGATCAAAGCTCATCAATTGCTTTATCGTTAGCTCAAACGTAATCTGCATCAATCATCATAATTATCAAAATTAGCATCATCTATATGCATGCTGTGACTCGTTCTGACCCACTGAGTCACATAACTCGGTCCGCTTATTTCATTTTTTCTATACTAAAATAAAAATAACATTTAACCAGAGTTCGAATTTAGAGAATCGCATAGCAATATTGCATAACGTTTAGTCAGAGTTCAAATTCAGAGAATCACATACTAATCTTAGAATGATATTGCATAACGCTTAACTAGAGTTTGAATACAGAAATCACAGTCTTATATATATTGTATAACGTTGAATTCAGAGAATCGCGTATCAAAGATATTATGTGGAATTTATAAAATTTGAGTTATGGATTGGAACTTATAAGATAAAATTATATCATGGTATTTATAAAGTTACCTTTTTGGCTTCTTCCATGAGGAGAACACGAGAAGACCAAGAATCAAGATTAAACCGGACTAACCGGTCAATATCAAGCATAAGATGATCTTTGATAACCGAAGAATTAGCAAAACTCATGGTGAGTGAATGCATACGTTTATGAAGAGAACCTTTCATAAGAACCAAAGAATGTTTTCCCAAAAGATTACAAATAGAAGCTGGATAAGAACACTCAAATAGCTTCCCTTCATTTTGAAGAACAAACCGGTTTGTTTCCGGGTCAGTTGAGAAAACCGTCGGTTCACCAAATAAATGAGTCATGAAAACCGAACCGTACCGAGCCACTCTTTCATCAATGAAAGGTTCAGGATTCTCTGTTTTGTAAGCTCCGATGAGTTGCAAAGTTTCACCTATTAGAGGAAGTCCAAGACTTCCCGGAGGTAAACCCATACGACGGTAACGTGTACGGCGGAGGAAGAGGAGGAAGAAAGCGGCGGCGATGGAGGAAAGGAGGAAGAAGGTGAAGGAGATAGCCATTGAAGAGGATGAGAGAAGATGAGGGAGAGAGAGAGAGAGTATTAATGGAGAGAAGAGAGTGGGCACACGGATGGTTTCTGCATAAAGGTAGGACCTTGCATCATTATTATTTATACTCTTTTGCATTTTTCTTCTTTTTTTTTTCTTGTTAAATTCTCCATTTTTTCATTATTATTGCATTTATTTATTTTTTGAATTGATATTCTTTTTGGGAAGAACATTAGATTTTTTTGTAAGAAAAGAATTAGAATTTAATTATTCTAGATTTGCTTGGAGTTTCTATAATGAAAAGATTTTCAATTTTAGAAGAAAATTGATTCTATAGTTGAATGATTTTTCTATTTAATAATTTAAGCAGATCTGGTATGTGAGAAATTAGTTTTGGTAAATATAAAATATTTTATCTTTTATGTAAAAATATTTTTATTTTTTACTTTTGTAGCTTTTCTTTTTTTTTAATCAAAAATAGGATCGATAATACTAAATCTATAGGTTAAACTCTATTTTCAGTAAGAAGTGGTCGAACCTCTAATACCAGAATTATAAGTCATCTAAACCACTAAATTGAAAAGAATTTGACTTCTATTTTTGGAGCTATATGTAGAATTCTTAATATTTATTTGTTATGATATACCATTTGCTAAAAAATTGTTTTATACATGTTCAAGATATGTAATAAATAAAAAATTATCAAACAAAAAAATTTGTCAACAATTATATATGCAAATTTTAGTTACATAGTTGAATTGTGGTTGGAAACCTTTAATTTCATACTCTTATGCAGTTTGATAAAATTGAACTCTGGTGAAAAACCAGTATAAATGAATTTAACCACTTAATTAAATACATTTTTGCAATATAAAATACTTTCAAAAGTGGGATTTTTTTTTTGCTGTAACATGTTTTTGTTTAGATTGATATTCTTGGACCCAACCAAAAAATTAAAAATACATATAAATCATAATATATCAATTTGATCCTTGTTGATTATTATAAATTTTCACTTTTTATCGCTCATTGGTCTTTTTTAATTCAGACAACTGCTGAGAGATGGACTTTTTACTTATTTATGACTTCATCTTGTAAAACTTACAAACCCAAATGCTTTTATTTTAACTTCATGTCTTGGGTCTTTATGATTTGGTTTTATTTGGACTTTGGGGTTATGAGTTTGTAATTAGACACTTGATAAAAGTAAGAGGTGGAGAAATGGATGAATCATAGTCTGAAAATTTTGTTGTATAATTACCTTTTTAGTTGATTATTATGGCCCATATTTTGTTTGGTGGTAGATTTCATAACATCCAAGCACCTCAGTTAAATTTTTTAGTTCCTTGTGTCGGTTCGTATTGATTTGACTCTAATTAGACTTGAAAAGTCATCAGAATTCCTAGAGATGGAATCAACCTCGTCGTAAGGAATATAAGATATTTTTCAGTTCTACAAAAGAAATGTTTTGACATATTTCTCATTTATCTTCTAATAAGAGTTTTTATTTTTGGTTCTAACTATCCTTAAAAAAGTTAAACGTACAAATATGTTCGATGAGTTGGCCGACGTTTCTATTTTATCAAACTTCTTTTTGCAAAACTAAAGAATTTGTTTCGATGTTTTTTTCTTCATTTGATTTGTAAATCAGTGAATCATAAAACAGATTTCCTCATTTTTACTATTAAAGGACTAACTTATAATTTATTTTTGTAAGATTTCCTTTTCTTGTTCAATGAAATATAGAAACTGACAAAGAAATACAAATATGCCCATGTTCAAATATATGATATTGCAGCTGCCTGACTCTACTTATTAGTTAAGCGTGTGGGATTCAAACTTATTTTTGCTTGATAGTTGCATTTTTGTTTGGCTTGTGAGTTATTCAAAACAATAATATGAGCGAAAGTGAAAGTAATTATACTACAAAAATGTAATTTTGGTCTCAAATTTTGTTGTAAACTAAACAAAAGAAATACTTATCAACAATTGGATTGATAATATATGATGTATAATTTATTTTCTAAATTTTTAACAATATTATATGAAGTAAATTTAGAGTTAAACTCGAATAGAAAGGTAGAGATGTTCAACATTTAACCATTTGACATACTATAAATTATTTTAGTAAAATGTGCAAAGTATGGTTCGATAATGATAATCACTAGTGGATCTAAAATAATATAATAAAGTATATATTAGTTTTCCCCAATATCAAACATGGTTATTTGAAAAATAGATATCATAAAACATTACCTTATTGTTTTAGAAAACTTGGAAGAATGAGGAAAAAGTTGAAGAAAGAAGAGAAGAAGCATGTGCATTGCTGGTCCACAAATTGGCTATGAACACTTCACATGTCTTCTCTTTCCCTCACCCAAAGTCCCCATTTCATGAGTTTCACATCATCTCTTTTCTTTTATAAATTTATTTATTTTCTTCCCTTTTTTCTGATAAAGTTAGGCCTCTTGAGAATTTATTAGTGATAATACCAATTATATTCAGTACTTCATCATGAGTTTTGATGTACTTACATGTGACTTTTAAGCGTTATACTTTTTAACGACATGATATAGAAAGGTGGGTCGATATATACATTTGTATTCAATAATTTCATAAATGTTTTTGGACTTAGTCTTAAATCAAATATGGTTGATTTTGGATATATTTAATTAGATAATCATCCCTTTGGATAGTATCATATTTTCTATTATATGTATACATATGTTTCGATCATTCAAAAAAGAATGGTTGAATTGGTTTATAGACCTATAGGAAAAGAGGCAAATATTGAGTCAAAGGGCAAAAAGAACATTGAAGAGTAAAGAAAGCAAAGGAGTTATAGAAGTAGTGATTAGTAACACTTGCCTCTCTTAGCTCCAAGTTTAATATTTGCCTTTAATCTTATATATATTTCTTATGTGCTATGGAATCTTAGTGAGTCCCTACCTAAGGTCACATCTTCAATCATTTTTAACACATGCAATTAGTATTAAATTTACTATATTGAGATCTAGTTAAACTTATTTACATAAAAATGGCATTAATTACCAGAATTTTAAGTGTTAAGAATAAAATAATCTCGATCAGAATAAAAGAAGGAAAGAAAAAACCTAGAAATAATCTCATGTAATTGAAGAATTGTCTTTGGTCAAGTGGTAAATGTCCATCTATGCTGTATTTTGCATCTGAATTCGACTACATGAATATTTGTACTATATGATATTGGTAGGGGTTTGGACTATGAATCAGTTTTTTTCTGTCAATAATTGAATCAACAAAGTATGATCTATAGCTCGAGATTTACTCTTTAAATCCTTTTTTTAACTTTTTACTTGTGGTTGGAAAGGATTAAACCTCTAATACCAGAAATATTAGCTAGATCACATGCAATTGTTAAGAATAAAAGTTGTTGACAAAAAAAAACATTCAATTGAATGTAATTGCATCATATTTTGTGTAAATGTGTGTGTATATATATAGTAAGAAAAGAAAGGAAAAAGTTTTGAGTTATATTTCCTTCCTCAACAAAGCAAACATTTAAAAGCGAATTGCTAAAAGCAGAAATAGTCTCCCAATTGTCTTCTTCTTTTTTTCTGTAAAAAAATCATATAGCATATTTAAATGCTAGTGGTTTTTAAAATTAGTGGTTGGTCTCAACTGCTCCTAAACTATTGATAGAAATTTTTATATCCTTCTTTAGCTCTCATAGTAAGTTCCCAAACTTTGGCTCGATGTATTGGTGAAGTTACCACTAGGATACATTTGAATTAGGTAAAATATCCATTAATTCCCTTTATCCATCATTTCTTTAATTTTGTTTCCTTTAATTTGATATACATAATTCTACAAAACATCTATTAAAAATTAATATTGACTAAAAATAGAGCAAATCACAAATACTAAAATTAAAAAATAAGATATCCCAATTCTTGTATATATAAAAAAAGATACTAAAAATTTAAAATATTGAACAAACAATATTGTTTGAGGTTTTGGAAATATATTAGATTCTAAATCAAATCTTATCGATTTAATTGTTGAAAAAATAATATATTATCCTAATTTTAAAAAAACCAAAACAAAATGTATTAATCATTTACTTTTGCGCTCGTAACTATACATAATTTATGGGATTAATTATACACATGTTCTAGAGACCCATAGTATACCAATAAACTTTAATTATTTACACCTAAAAATTAACTTATTAACATATGATGAAGCAAATTCATCAAAATTAGTTTTACTTACCGGAATCTTCAGAGAGTACTAGTTTAGAGGATTCTCTTTGCCAGAGAAGAAAAACTGTCAAACCGACACAAAAGAAGTAAGAGATGGAATGGACAACCATTCAAGGAAGAAAAGGGAAAAAAGGTAGAGGGAAATGAGATGAACAGTTAACTCCTTGTCTTCTTCCTTATCATTAGTTGCAGTGTCTTTCATGTAACTTTTTCTACACATGTTGTGCTTAGTTGTAAGTTTTTGCTTAGCTATTCTATTATAATGTAAGTTGAAACATATTCTGTATGACTTGTGCTCAAGTCATAGTTGCTGTAACTTGTTTTATTTAAATTAAAAACCTTTTATCAAAAAAAAAAAGTCATCAAAACCTTATTTGATTATTATCGTTATCATTTTAGTCTCTTCCAAATGGCTGCCATAGTAGACATTGTTCAATTTTATGGTTGGAGAGAGGTGATAGCAATATATGGGGATGATGAGTATGGTTGAAATGGGGTGGCTGCCTTGGGAGACAGGTTAGCAGAGAAGTATTGCAGAATCTTATATAAAGCTGTTTTGTCCCCTTAACCTACAAGAGAAAATATCATTGACTACTCATTAAGGTAGCTTTGAGTGAGTCAAGGATCATTGTCATTCACGTTTCTTTCATCGAGGGCCTACATGTGTTCCAGGTGGTTCAGACTATTGGTATGATGACCACAGGTTATGTATAAATTACTACCAACTGGCTTTCTACAATCGTAGACACAAACTTTCTTCTGCTATTAGACACCATAAATAACATTCAAAGGGTCATTGCCCTACACATGCACTCTCCTAACTCTATTATGAAGATAAACTTCGTTGAAAGGTGGCATAACATAACTTATTTTGGACTGAGTAGTTACGGACTGTATACTTATGGCACTGTGTGGCTGCTTGCTCTTTGATGATTTCTTCTGTAAAGGTGGAAACGTTTCATTTTCAAAGAATCCAATTATATCTAAGCTTAGGGGGTGAAAACTTGCACATTAATGCTCTAAAAGTCTTTGATGGAGAAAAGATATTTCTTGAGAGCATCTTACAGGTTAATAGAATTGGCTTAACTGGTAGGATGAAGTTTACTAGAGATAGGAACCTTGTAATTCCAACATTTGATGTGCTTAATGTCATTGGCACTGAGTAGAAGACCATTGGTTACTGGTATAAACATTTAGGCTTGTCTGTGATGTCAGCTGACGAATTACAAAACACATCTTTTTCATGAAAAAAGTTTCATAGTATTGTTTGGCCAGGATAAACAACCAAAGTTCTTCATGGATGAGTGTTTTCAAACAATAGAGGACGTTTGTGGATTGGAGTTCCAAATTGTCATAGATTCGAAGAGGTTATCTCAATGAAAAGAAATGTGATGAGCTTTCATCAAAGTCAGTGTTGTCATTTGGTGTCCAGAGTACAATCACAATGACGAGTTTAAAGGGCCTCCCTGTAGACAAGTCATCACTAATTTCTAGTGAAAACAGAAGAAGCTCTAACTCAATGCACTCAGTTTCCCTCTTTGCTTCTTTCTATTTTAAATCGGGTAATAAGGTGTCCAATGCTCTTTGCTAATTTCTACAGGAGAAACTATGACCAGCAACCTTGAAAGAATAGTTCTGATAATATGTTTATTTGTTGTTCTCCTAATTAACTCAAGTCATACCACGAGCCTCACATTAATCCTCTTAGTTCATCAGTTGTTTTCTCCAATCAAAGGCATAGAAAGTTTGCAAATAAACAATGATCCTATTGGGTACCCGGAAGGCTTCTTTGTCAGAGACTATCTGGTTCACTAACTCTTTATCCATGAGTCAAGATTGGTTCTAAGTATATATATTGTTGTCACTGATGTTAAGAAACTCTCATCTTATTTGAATGAAACAATATTTTGCAGAATTAGTACAAACATGATAGTGATAATGACAATGATATATATTTTGTTTTCTTCCACCTTTCAGGCATTTTTGCGTAACTCGCCTTTGGCAGTGGACGTCTCTGAAGCAATTATGTAGTTATAAAAAAACAGAGATATGCAGAGAATACGAGACACATAGTTGTTGAGGAAAGCATGCTCTATGCAAGGTGCAAAGATAAACGAGGACATGCTGCAGCTTTTGGGGAATGTTATGGTGTGTGGAGGGCATGCTTTTTTGCTCTTGTAGTGTATATAGTCTTGATGATAGTTCATGTTCTGTAGAAGCAGAGGGGTCAATCACGAGAAAAAGCTCACCATTTGCTCATATCCAAGAGAAGGAAGAAAACATTAAGGCTCGAACATCGAGGAAAAGGTAGCTTGAAGATATCTCAGTCAATGGTTCAAGTCACTGCAACTAAGGTGTTTTAGCGATCTAAGTGCACCATATGGCTCTAGTATGTATTAATATTTCTTTGTTACTACACTTAAGATCAAACTCTATTTGTATTTAATCTGATGGTGAATTTAACTAAAGTGTCTACAACATAAAAGAAAATCTTGTAAATGTCCATTTATCATATCATGGTTACAAAAGTGAGGAGCTCCCAATTTGCACCTACATCACCAAGAACAAGGAAAGCTTATATAGCCTAAGGGAGCATAATAGAATCCCAAAATGTGGTATGAATTGGTTATTGTTCAAATACAATAGAGAATTATAAAAAAAAAACATAAAAAAGAAAATTATTCATCAGAGAGAAAAGAAGTTCCAACATCTTGTTGTTTTGCACCGACGGAGAAGAACTCAGAGATAACTTCAAGGGGCATTCCTTTTGTCTATGGTACCTTGAGGTACACGAAAAACCATGCAACAGTGCAAACACATGCATAAATGCCAAAGACTCCGGCGAGGCCAAGGGATTTGAGCAAGACAGGGAGAGTATAAGTGACGATTATATCACAAATCCAGAAAGTGAGGGCGCAAATGGTGATGCAGAGACCACGCACAGAGGTAGGGAAGATCTCTGAGCATAACATGTTTGGGATTGCCCCAAAACCCATCACAAAACAGCTTAGGTACACAATGACACTGGCTGTCGATATCAATGCGTTTACACTGCCTCTGAGATTCACCAAGCTTCCTATCACCAGTGTTACCAGCGACAATATTAGAATAGGGATTGTGGAAAGCGTCAGAGACCTGCTATCAAACTTTTGGTATTGTTACTTAGTTTTCATTTTTCAAACTATAGCTTGAAAGAAAAGAACAAAAAGTAGAGAGAACTCGCCTTCTCCCAACTACATCTATTAACCTCATGGAAACAATAACGCAAGGAAGCATCATGAGTGTTGTTAAAGCGCTTATGAGGAGTGATGATAACTCTGGACCTAATCCTAGGTTTGTCAAAAGACTTGACACGCCTGTTTCCTCCAATATTTGTGGTGTATAATACATCACACCATTTATTCCTGCAAACTGCACACATACTTCCTCTCCTTTATTTAGTATGTGTTTTTTTTTACCTTAAGATAAGATTTTAGAGAAAAATACTTTTTTTTAGAAAAAGAAGCACAATTTTACCTGTTGCAGTATCTGAAGCCCAACTCCAACCATCAAAGCTCTCTTCACCCTTGGCTCCATCAGCTCTATCTAGCCTGGAGCATCCTTTACCTCCCGTGGCAACATTGTAGTCTGGCCTTTACTTCCAGGCATCATTGAAGCCTGACTGACAAGTGCAGCAGCTTGTACATATCCACTCCAGTGGTTTGGATTATCCGCTTCAGTGTGGAAGGAGATAAACGACCCACGTCGTGAAGAAGGATTGTTGTTGCAGATTCCTCGTGAATATACATTCGCTGTAATCCTCCATTGATTTTCTTACCATCTGCACCAACTTTGTCGTTGTACTTCCACGCCAATTGCCATCCACCACCTATGCTTGTAGCTGTAACTGTTTCACCCATGTTTGCCATAAACAAGCTGTTATGTCGCCTTCCAATGGTCTGTTGGTTGCATTCATCCAAATTAGTGGTCTCTGGAGAAAGCAGAGGACTGTTCAAGTTTTCTTCATGGTCTTCGTTGTTTCTCTCTGGATCCCATTGAACCTCCTGCCTTATTCCCATTATACTTCCCATATTAGGGAAAACCATACTGCGAGATGACGCGTTCATGTTCTTTGAAGGCAAGTTCTCATGAATGCTACCAAAAAGAGTGACAACCGGATCAACCAAAGATCTGCCACGCTGTAACATACTGCCTTGCCGAGATGCCAATGCCAGAGAACTATGTCCTTTCACTGGCTTAGCCATCCATGACGGTCCATCCTCTGGACCATATAACTTTATTTGATCTTTCCTCGGTAGTCCATGTTCGTCCTCGTTTTCCTCATTGTCTGGTGCAATTACATATTCTTCTATAGATGTGTCTTTTCCCACTCCAAGCCCTTCCACCAGCAGAGCAAGCTCGCCTATTTCACACCCATAAGTTAGTCTCTCGATGTTCAAAGTCGACAATATGAGGCTTAGAGTTTATCAAGACAAACCTGAAACATCTTCTCTGCAACGAAGTCTTTGCAGAATCTGTCTTGCTTCATTCATCCGACCTTTGCTGACAAGCCACCTTGGAGATTCAGGCAAAAAGAAAACCGCAAGTAAAAAGTAGAGAATTGATGGAATTGATAAAACCCCAAGCATGAGCCTTTAGCTTGGCGATTCTTCAAGTGACATCCCAAACACTAGAAAAAACGACAAAAACATCCCACTGGATCCACAAAATTGCGGAAAAGTGTTGAGTAATCCTCTGATTTCAGAAGGTGCAGTCTCAAAGATGTAGACAGGGACTAGAGTAACAACTAAACTGATCCCAAACCCATCAAGCAGCCTTGCGAAAAGGAGAACATAGACATTGAGTGACCAAAACATGACTATGCTACTCATAATATAGAGACGAGAAGAGAGTACAAGCATCAACCGCCTTCATACTCTGTCAGAGACGGGACCAGAGAAAGTTGTAATCAATGTTGCTCCGATGAGCGACATTGCTACGATTATCCCTTCTATCTTTGGTTCTTTTTCCAAATGAAATTCTTTCTTTATATAAATTATAGCTCCTGTCACCAAAATAGATTCATCATCAATTGTTGTGCGCTTTCGAAATAGTTCTATGTAAAGGAAAGCAAAGACAGAAAGAACAATAAGAGAGAAAGACCTGCAATGGTAGCGTTGTCCCAGCCCTGCAACCCATTCCCTATTGCAGCGGCTAAAGCAACTAGCACTACACTTCTCATAATTTAATTTTTAAAATATGATTTTGCTTCTTACATTTAATAATAATCAAATCGATAAGTCAACATCATATGTTTCTTTCTTACGAACAGAATAATATAATATTTTCCTAGAATCATTTCTATCTTTACAAACAAAATATGGAGAAGAAAAACAAGAGTCTATGTTAATCTACTGGTTTTTACCATTCATGAGAATTTAACAATGAAGACATGTCTTGTGTTTTGTCTCATTACAAATAGAGAAAACCAAGTATTAAAGTGATTAATCAAAAGCATGTAGAATTTGAGAAGTGGTAATAACGATGGGAGAGAGAGTTGGTCAAGAAGAGCGATCAAAGGAGAATGTGACATCTTTGTTTTGACCACTTCTTCTGTGTTTTTAGTAAAATTACGTCCAAGTTATTATTTCAGAAAAAGAGTATCAAAAACTCACCTAAAAATGGTTGAAGTATTAATAACTAAATAAGTAAAACTGAAAAAAAAAAAAAAAAAAAAAAGAAAGATTATCAACAATGGTTTAGGCCCATTGATGGTCTCTAAGTGAGTATTACACTTAAAAAAAATATTAAAATAATAGAAAGGTAGGAAAGAGAAGAAGAAGGGTCTCTCATTTGAGATACCCGCACTAGAGACTCAAATCAACATGTTTTTATTTGATTGGACAAAATTTAGAAAATAAAATAAAATTTAATTTAAAAATTAAACTCTTATAAAAATAATAATGTTTTATTCTTAAAAAATTTTAGTGGGTATCACTCCATTGGAGATGCCCTTATAGATTTAACACCCTCATTTATCTATTTTAACATTACACTCTTTTAATTCTTCTTTATTTACAATGGTTTGTTTAATTAAATTCAACAGATTACACCACTATTTTTATTTCATATTTTTAGTTACAATTTTATCTTATGATTTTATATTATTATTATTTAGTTATTAAAATTAAGTTAAATGATTCAAAGTTCTATACAAATTTTAAATAATTATTTTATTATATATTTAAGATTATTATATTTATTTCAAATAATAAGTGAAAGACATCGAAAAGAAAAATTACTAGAATTTTGGATTATGAAAAGGTTATTGTTTAAATCGATATTACGAAAATATATTCAAATTAAATAAAACAAATTTCTATTTATAGAGTATAAAAATGATATAAAAATTATATAAATTTTACCAAAAACAAATTGTTAAATCGAAAACAATTTAATTGGAATCATTTTGGTTAAACAAAAAACTCTTGAGAATTGAATATCAAATGAGAAATGAACACATGTTCAATCTCATTTCTCTCCTCTCCAATTCTATATCATGCGCCGAGACCCCACTTTTATTATATTTTATTTTTTTTTCACATGTATTCAACAACCTAAAATGCCACATCATTTTTTAAGGTTTTCAATAGCCTCATTGTAACATCATGCTCCCAACCTTGAGAGACAGTGTGTTATTCCTTGGTCTTGCCAAAAATCACCTCTTTAAAAAATCTTTCGTAACTAAAACTTTTAATAACACTCCTGAAAAAGAGAGAAAAATAAGGGTGAACAACGAATTACTCAGTGAAGAGATCATATTTGCCCACTGAAATACAATTACATATTCCTAATTCTACCTCCAATCAACATAATCATAAAATCCAACACAATCACATAATACACATATCCATTTATAAGTTATTTGAGGCCACCAAACATCCTCAGTCCGCCTCTTACACATAATTCATGGTCACCGAACGTCCACGGTCCGCCACTTTATATTTTAATACATCTAGAGGCCACCAAACATCCACGGTCTACCTCGAATCCATGGCCACCGAACGTCCACGGTCCGCCACTTCATCTTAGGATTCATGACCACCGAACATCCACGGTCCGTCGCTGGATCCACGACCACCGAACGTCCACGGTCCGTCGCTTCACCTCCACACATCACATATATCACACAATGTTATATACTACTTAACATCACACCACATCAAACATATCATTCTAACATGCATCAAACAATGTATCAGACAATATACATAATGCATCATGAAGCATTAAAGAAGAAACATGCAATCATCTTTCCACATATCACACCCTCACCTTAGCCTATGCTGAAAATAGATGAGAAATGTCACGTCAGACTGCAAGTCGATTCACGGATACGGTTTAACTCCAAAATCAGATCGGTCACCAGATCTAGAAAGTAGATTCTCAGGGATTTCCAAAAATAGGTTCACCGTTTTCTGGCTCCTTGTAGTTCGCCAGGAAACTGCTTCCCAATATAGGGTTCGCGCGGATTCAATCTCCAGATTTTTGTCATGGGAAGAATCACCATAACTTTTGAAATACTACTCCGAATTCAATTCCGCTTTCGCCTACACGTGTATCATTGTGTCAGGAACCAACACACCAAATTTCGTCCAATTCTGAGTTGTTTTCGTCCTCTGTTTCTTCTTTCTCTTTCACGTGGTCAGATTAGATGGTGGCTAGAGTTTTCTCTCTTTATGGTTTTCTAAGGTTCTTCTGCAACTTTAGATATATATATCTATATATATACACAGATACCTAGAGTTTAATTACTTATTGGGTATAATGGGCTGAATTAATCAATACCCTAATCGGGTCCAAAAGGACGGGTCTCACACTCATTGCACCACTTAAACAAGACTTATTGTAGTCTAAGAGTTAAAATCGACTCAAAATAGGAGCAAATAACAAATACTAAAAAACAAAAATTGGATATCCCATTTTGGTATATATAAATATATATTCATATATAATAAATTGATACTAAAGATTAAAAATTTTGAACAAACAATATTTTTTGAGGCTTTAAAGATATATTAGATTATGAATCAAGTAT
This sequence comes from Lepidium africanum, assembly GCA_900406405.1. Classification (NCBI taxonomy): domain Eukaryota; kingdom Viridiplantae; phylum Streptophyta; class Magnoliopsida; order Brassicales; family Brassicaceae; genus Lepidium; species Lepidium africanum. The sequence continues at coordinate 137,009 of OVAX01000020.1, forward strand.
TGTCCATTTAATTATTATAAAATAGCACATTATTTACCTAATTTTTAAAAGATGAAAGTTGTTTATTTTTGGTCATAATGCTTAAATTACGAAATGTATTATTCCCTAACGTTTTTGCTCGTAACTATACTAATTTATGGGATTAAGTTAAATGATTCAGAGTTCTATACAAATTTTAAATAATTGTTTTATTATATATTTAAGATTATTATATTTATTTCAAATAATAAGTGAAAGACATCTAGAATTTTGGATTATGAAAACGTTATTGTTTAGCGCGACATTACGAAAATATATTTAAAATAAGGTTTTGTGGAATAATAGTAGAAAGTTTATAGGAATTTTTTTTTATTTTCAAATTAAATAAAACAATTTTCTATTTATAGAGTACAAAAATGATTTAAAAAAAATTTATATAATTTTTACCAAAAATAAATTGTTAAATCGAAATCAATTTAATTGGAATCATTTTGGTTAAACAAAAAACTCTTGAGAATTGAATACCAAATGAGAAATGAACACATGTTCAATCTCATTTCTCTCCTCTATTAGCTTTGGGCACGGGTCGGGTATTCGGGATTTTTGTGATACCCAGATCCGAATCCGGATCCATATTTTTAGTACCCGGATCCGGATCCAAACAATAAAGATATCTGGAATTTGATATCCACAGATATTTAGATCCGGATCTGCGGGTATCCAGATCCGAACTATTATTACATTATATAATTTTTTAATAAAAAAAAGCATATCATATTTGTAATAAAAAAATAGTAAAAAAAAAATATGTAAATTTATAGTATTAAAAATAAATAAAAATTATTTTCTAATAAAAAAACCAAAATATATTAATTTTTCTTATAATTTATGTTAACATATCGTTAAAAATTTAGAATAAAATATTTTTATATGTTAGTTTTCAACATTAACATCTAAAAATATTATATAGTTCATGATTCAAAAATTGAAAATTAACAAATTTTAAATTATAATAAAAATAATACATATTAAAAAAATATACACTAAATATTCTAAATCGGATCGGATCCGGATATTCGGACAAATAATATTATTACCCAGATCTGGATCTGTACTCCTGGATCCTTAAATTTTATTACCTGGATCTGGATCCGTGTATCCTGGATACTCGAAATTTTGGTACGGATCGGAACGAATCGCGGATCGGATCTCGATTCCCGGATAATATGCTCAGAGGTATTCTCCATATCATGCGTCGAGACCCCATTTTTATTATATATTTTTTAACCCTGTTGAATGAAGAGTAATTTTGAAAAATAACTTTTTTGACATATCATTTCTCAAAAAATATCCATTGATGTCTATTTTTCTCTCCCAATTTCCTAAAGAAAAAGTAACTTTTGAGAAGAAATATGTCAAAAAAACATTTTTTGAAATTCTTTCTTGAATAAAATCAACAACCTAAAATGCCACATCATTTTTTTAAGTTTTCAATAGTCTCATTGCACCACTTAAACAAGACCCATTGTAGTCTAAGAGTTAATATCAAATCAAAATATGAGCAAATTACAAATACTAAAATAATAAAAATGGATATCCCATTTTGGGATATATATATATACACATATATAATAAATTGATACTAAAGATTAAAAATTTTGAACAAACAATATTTTTTGAGGGTTTGAAGATATATTAGATTATGAATTAAATATTATCGATTTAATTATTAAAAAATAGCACATTGTTTCCTTAATTTTAAAAAGACGAAAGTTGTTTATTTTTGGTCATAATGCTTAAATTACGAAATGTATTATACCCTAACGTTTTTGCTCGTAACTATACTAATTTATGGGATTAATTTTATACATTTCACGATCTAAGGACCCATAGTATAGCGATACACATTATTTACACCAAAAAATATTGTGATTAACATGTGATGAAAGCGAAGTCATCATAATCCAATATGTGCCTTATTCTATTATATATGCCACTTTTTTAGTCTTCCGAATATTTTTGACACGTCTCCATGCCCGTTAATAGTTAAGATTACAATCGTTAATCACAATCACACTAAATTGTTAGCGTTGATGTACTAATAATAAGGTTAAGTAAGAGACCAATTCAAAGTGATAATAGATGAGAGGGAATGAAGAAAGAAGTATGATTTGACAAATCACAAGACAGAAGACATAACCATATCTTAAAATCCACGTGTGAAGTGACAGTTTTCAGCTTCTGTCCAAATATTTTAGATGTCTCTCTTACTCTTCTTTGTCCCCTTCTGTTTTGTTATTTTGTTATCACTCTCATAATTTGTACTTGATTGTGACCCGTACACACATAATTCAATTATCACATCTCAATTTTACAAATCTCTACGTATCATTCTCGCAAATTGATTTTTGTCATTTACCCTCCAAAATATCATTTCACTTTTCTTATATTGGGAGTTACACATATATACATTCTATGTTTTCGTCCTATGGGAAAGAGATTTTTTTTGGGTCAAATCGATAAAAATCTGATTCATAACCAAATTACTTCTATTGGAGCTGACGGGATTTGAACTCACCATCTAGTACTAAGATATATCAGAGACAAGCCAACTGGATCACCTGCTTCTTGGCACGAGAAAGAAAGATTAAAAAATTAGAAACAAATAATAATCAGTCCAATAAAATGATAAACGATTCAGAAATTTCCTAAATAATGATATCTCAAGAAGAAACAATTAATTATCGAACATTGATAACTGAAACCAAGAAGCCAAAATAAAAACTTTGGCTTTTATTTGAGAACTCAAAAATATATTAAAAGAATCCAATTATTTTCTTCTACTTTGAAACCAAAGTTGTCTTCCCTTCATGAATTCTAACTTGGAAATTGAAAAAGATCAAATTTGAGTCCTTCAACAAAAGTGAGAGAGCCTATTCTGAACTAGAATCTTATGAAGTCTTTATAGCGAAGTATTAATTAGTATAATAGGGGAAGTAGGGGCAGTCAAAGGGTCAAAACAGATTACGGAAGACGAGGAGGAACACACGTGTGAGTTGTGGTAAAAGTTCTGCAAAATCCTCTGAGAGTATAAATATGTAAAAATCAACTTCATTCTTCCCAATGTCCAAAATCTGCTTTGTTCTGTCACTTTTCCACTCGTGTGGGCCTTATCTTTCTCTTTCACTGTCAGGCCTCCCCACGTGCACTTCCCTCTTCTCCATCCATTATTCTCTTCCACATCTCATTCTTTTTCAACTATTCATTTATAGCATTCCCATAAATAAACCAACCACTGTAGTAATAGCGGTTTGAAACTTACACATAAATTTCATTTGGTCCTTACACAAACTAAATTGTTGTTACTGTTTAGCTAAACAAAAATAAAACTGTGTCTTAACTCAGAGCTAAACAACAAGTTAGTGTTGTTTATTTGAAAGATTAGTTGGACTTTGATCAAGATATGATGCCATTAACCAAAATAATATTTCTATAGGAAAAGATTTGTAAGTAGTCCTAGACATTCGGTTTGGTTCCTCTATTTGATTCGAGTCAGTTTTTTAATTTTGAAAACTTGGTAATTTATGGTGACGAATGGCAAACCAAGTTTTGATTTTTAAATTTTGGTTTTTAGTTTTTAGTTTTTCCTTTTTTTTTTAATTTTTGGTTTTTACACTAAATTTAGTTTTTCAAAAACATGAATGACAATTTTTATAGTTTTTGGTTTTTAATTTAATTCTTTTTCTTATTTAATTTTTTTTTCTGTTTTCTTAAATTTAAGTAATAAAACTTTTGACCTCAAAAGTAAAATAATTTAAAATAAAACATTTTCAAAATTTTGATGAATAATATTATAAATATGGAAATTATGCATATAAAAATATTATATAAAAATATGAAAATGATGCATGTGGCCTTTAGCATAGTGACAGATGGTAAGTCCATTAAAGTCAGACGCACTTGCACATTCCGGGGTCGAGTCCCATCGCTTACATTATGTAGGAATTTGACTAATGCGCCGGCCAATTATGGCCCAAAGTTGATAATATATATATATATTTAAATAATATATGCCTCCCATTTATAATTATAAGTCATTATCAATAACAATATATCTCCTTTAATGAGACCCTTAAAAAGCAGTTCAAATAAAAGGTAATGTACTATTTTCATGATTTCAAACTTCAAATAGAAGGTAATGTATTATATGATTTGCGATTTTGAACTCCAAATCGTATGGTTTTGACCGAATCGAAATGAGTTTCTAACATATTGATATTGATTTTGTTTTTCCTAGGGTTTGAGAGATTTCGAACCCTAAGCTTACAAATCTAAGGATTCAAAGCATTATTTGGTCAAGGTAAATGTTGTATTCCAAGTTTGAGGGTTTAGATTTTCTGGGTTTAGTCTCGATTGTTAGTTTGTCATTTGGTAGATTTTGGTTGATTTTCTAGGTTTTGCCTCCATTCTTAGTTTGGTAGTGTGGTATATAGTTTGGTAGATTTTTTGGGTTTGTCTTTGGTTACATGTTGATTGTAGTTTGATAGATTTAGGTGTACTTTGGTTTCATGTTGGCCGAGTTTGTTTGTTACTTAGCAGAGTTTAGGTGTTGTATTTTCTTATTTCGCAGAGTTTGATCGAGTAAAAGTATATTTTGATGGTAGAGTTTGGTAGATTTATTTTATAGTGTGGTAGAATTTGGTAAATTTATTTTACAGTGTAGTAGACTTTGGTATTAGTTTATAGTGTGGTAGAGTTTGGTAAATGTAGTTTATAGTTTGATGGAGTTTGGTAGAGTTAGTTTATAGTGTGATAAACTTAGTTTATAGTGTGGTAGACTTTGGTGGATCTTTTAATAGTATGGTAAATGTTGGTAGATTGATCTTATAGTGTGGTAGACTTTGATAAATGTATCTTATAGTGTGGTAGACTTGGGTAAATTTATTGGATAGTGTGGTAGATTTTGGTAGCTTTGTTTTATAGTTTGGTAGACTTTGGATGATTTGTTTTTGAAGTATTTTCATGTTTCTTTTTCACAGGAACACATCTATGAGGGAGGAGCAGAAGTACCCTCAGAGGGTGGTATCAACGGGAAGGCTCCCAATGAATAGTCTTATTAGCGCTGATGCATACGATGACATAGAGAGGTGTATCTTGTGGTAGTGTATGCATCAGTTCAATTGATATGTAACTCAATTTTACCTTATAAATCTGTTGATTTAGATCAAAATTTTCATGCACTATCCTCACAAACTCATCATAACATACATTTTCACTCACTTCCATGATTGTACAACTAAGATAAGTATCCACTATAAAGAACCAATGAATATGGTCGAATTTTCAGTTCCCACAAACTAATATGATTTGATCCATAGATCCAAAATCAAGAAAACGAGGTAAAAAAAAAGGAATGAGGTCAAGCAATAATGGTGATTTGTATTATTCAATGGTGTTTGGCTGCAATAAGTGAGCGAGAAAAAAGGTAGGTGATGCAATAATTAAAAGCCAAACAATCGCATACAAACTAGGTTAAATGAGCTAACTCTACCTAATTCTACCAAACAATCACTCCTAACTCTGCCAACATCTGCCACACTATCACACAGTGGACGAACTCAACCAAACTCTACTACACTGTCGTTACTAACTATTGCTAAAATCTACTACACTTGCGTTACTAACTCCACCACAATCTACTACAAAAGGTCCAACGTCTACTAAACTCTACCAAACTGAAACAACCTCGTACACTTTGTCCCCAAACAATATGACTTCTTAATCACAAAAAAGTTGGTATGGTTGTTCTTTGATAATGTTTGGTGGAGGTAAAGTATGACATGGTAGAGTTTGGTGGAGGTAAATTATGACATGATCGTCTTTTATGGTAGTGCATGCATGAGTTCATTTGATATATAACTCAGTTTTACAACCAAGAGAAGTATCCACTAGAAAGAACTAATGATTTTGGTCGAATTTCCAACTCCCACAAACTAAAATGATTTGATCCATAGATCCAAAATCAAGAAAACAAGCTCAAAAGATAAGGAATGAGGGTCAAACAACAATGGTGATTTGTGCTTCAATGGTGTTTGGCTGAAATGAGTGAGTGAGAAAGAAGGTTGCTGATGCAATAATTAAGGGCTAAAATCATCATTCTACAAACTAGGTTAAATGAGCCAACTCTGCCAAACTCTACCAAACTGCCGTAACTAACCCTGCCAACATCTGCCACACTATCAAATACAACTCTGCCAAACTCTATCACACAGTGGACGAGTTCAACCAAACTCTACCAAATAACTCTGCCAAATTCTACTACAGTAGCGTTACTAACTCCACTAAGATCTACTACAAAGGGTCCAACGTCTACTAAACTCTACCAAACTGAAAAAACCTCATATACTTTGTCCCAATCAATATGACTTCCTAATTATGAAAAGTTAGTATGGTTGTTCTTTGACAGTACTTAGTGGAGGTAAATTATGGTGTGGTAGAGTTTGGTGGAGCTTGGTTGAGCTTGATGCTGACGTGGTGGCAGACCTACGCAAATGGCGCGTGCTGATGTGGCATATTTCATTAATGGCATTTTTGTTATTACGTTTTTCCTTACATATCTCAAAAAGGCAAAATGGTATTTTATGATTTAATTAGAGTATATGAGTAATTATAGATTATTTTGAAGTATTTCTATCATTACCCTATTATTTTAGAGTATTCTAGCTAATCATTCATTAATAAAAACTGTTTTGGTTTTGATTTAAGCATGGCCCAATTGGTCTTTTCCAAAAATCTGTAAAACCCATTTCCAAAGTGACTTTATACTCCGATTTCTCAATACAATTTTTGTGTAGTCTTAATTTTGCTAATTAACAAAATAATTAAGATAAAAGCATTACTCAAAAGATAAAGTTTTTGTTTTTATCCTCAATTATCTTAGAAAGCAGTTATCCTCCATTACCCACGTCCTCAGTAATCCTCAGCTTCCACACCTTCTTTTCATTCCCACGATCATCTACATGTGTTTACCACATCACTTTATATTCTTCACCATTTCTCCTCACAACACAAATTTGTTGCACTCAAGCCGTACAAAACTATGTGGACAATCAAAGCATAGATTCTCCATTCTTGGAGACAGTCTTCACCATCCCATGGTGAATCTCTTGAGTTGATACTAGCCAATGAAACTGTAAGACAAAAGAATTTTTAGCTTATGCATTATAAAACAACAATCAAAATTATATGTACACTACTTCTACTAATGTTATAGCACATCTTAATTGACAGGGAGCCATAATTGGAGCAGTGGTTAGAAGAGGGTAAGTTAATAAATTTGTCAACATATTGAAGGCTAGACAGTGGAAGATAATCAAAACCTTCCTATTAACCAAAGAGTATGGCCAATATCGACCATCCAACCTGCTGTATAAGATAATTGACCACGATTTTGATCTGTGACACTGAATCTGAAGAATCATTTATTAGATTGGGGAATTAGATGATATTTTGTCTGGTGAATTAAAGAAGAACTTCCTGATTGGTACATTATCTTATTCCCAATACTAAATATTATGATCTTTGTAATTGATCTGATTTATATTATTATAGTTCTCCATACATATGTTTTGTTTTTCTGCAGATATAGTCAGACAGATTTTCAAAATTGGTGAGATGGGTGATGTTTATGTTCAGGGGAAACCAACAAAAAAAATGAATTTGTCTTGAGAGATAATGAGAAAGTGTTTAAGGGTTTAACTTAACTCTTTATGACTTTTGATTAAGTCACGTTGATCTACTCATATTTCTACATTATTTTCAGGGAAAATCATGTGGATTGCACTATGTGGGGAAAATATGCTGAGTTAGTGAATGGTGCATACCAAAACGCGAACAACCAGAGTGTGTATTGTATGATTCAGTTTGCTAAAATTCATGAGTATCAAGGTAAATTAGAATTTTTTATTGGATAATTCTGTAACCTCATAGACCGAATGGGTTGATGTTCTAACATAGTTTGTATTTAAACAAAATGGTTTTCCAGAAAAGAGAAGCATCTGCAATGCGTTCGATGCGTCAATAGTGAACACCGATGAATCAATTCAGGAGATAAAGAATTTTAAGACTCTATTAAGTTCTTCCTATTTCAAACTATTTTAAATGCCATTCAAAGTTATCTTTAGTTATTAAACTTATTCAAAATGCAGCTTTCCTGATGAAGCTCTCAGTATTACTCCGATGTTGTCTAAAACCAACACTTGGGAATTAACCTATGTTAGCGAGGACTACTATCTTCAATTTCCTAGCAAAACTGTTTCAGAACTTTTGGAAACCGATGAGGTATGCATATATATATATATATATATTGGTTATACTGAGTTTGTTTACTTTGATTTTTAGGAAAAAAAATTCATAACATATACACGTTACTATAAAACTGTTTTCAGGTCGGAAAGTGTCGTGTCTTATGTACGATAAAAGGAATTGATACTGATCTTGGGTGGTTATATTTTGGATGTAAAAAATGTCACAAAAAGGTTTACTGGAGAAACTCCTCTTGACAACTGTCCTGTTTTGACTAATCTGAGTCCTAAATTTTACTGTGACAGCTGCAAGGGGTACTGCAAGTATGTTAGTGCAAGGTAAATGTAATTATAATTTGATTAACTACTATAAACGCTTTCTCCTAATTTTTTGATTTAATAAATGGATTGCACATCTATGTTCAAGTTTAGCTTCATGTTCAAATTAAGGATGACACTACTGAATCAAGGTGCATGATGTTTGACAATTTTGGTGTAGAAGTTGTTGGCCAAACAACTACTTCTCTTCTAGGTGGATCTCTAGATGAGGTATTGTTACTTATTGATATTACATGGATGCATTAACAAAATATTTTGGTGTACTAATATTGTTAACGATTTTTTATTAGATTGAAGATCCAGAAGCACTTCCTGAGCCTATACTAAACATTGTTGGGAAATCTTTCAACTTTCTGTTGACCATAAAAACATTGCAAAACACGATGACACTTTTAAAGTTGCTAAGGTTTTGGCTGGGGATGAGATGCTATGATTGAAGGAATTAAGACAGAAGTTTCTGACAAGCCTTCGAGTTTGGATGAACAGGTAACACCTAGCCAATTACTTAAAATTTAGTCATGTGATCTATATTTCATCTACCTTATCTTATGTGTAAACTAAGTTGATTATATATTGTGATGCAGCATGTTCTACACTTAACTAATAGTGATGAAACATTTGAGGTTATGATGTCTACAAGCACTACACCTAGACAACAAAAAACATTGTGTCGTGAACTTAGGTGTACAGGTCAAAGATGATGCACAAGATGGTCCAAATCTGGAGATTAAGCCAGAAGGTGATTCAGGTGACCTAATTCCAGAAAATTTTGAAAGAGGAAAGAAAGAAAATATTGAGACTAAGAAGATTAAGTTCGATCGTTCAAAGGTTAAGCAAGAGAAAGGTGCAAAAGTTAAGAAGGAGCAGTAATATATCTATTTTCTTCTATGTATTTTTACTAACTTCAGTTTAGTAATTTCTTATGTTTTTTTAATATTATTTGCTTAGTCTTATTTCGGTCTGTTTTAAAACAATGTTATCGTCTTTATTTTGTAAAATCTAAGTTTATATGTGTTTCTTTTTTACGATTACTTAACCTTTATTATTCAAACACTTAAAAATTCATACTTGGTCGAGACTCCATTTGTTAAAACATTTCTGTAAACACGAATTCATGCATGGATTTGAAGTTTAAAAAACTCACTTAAACTATCAATCTAGACATAAGTAAAAAGTAAACTTACCTTTCTTTTTCCTCCGTGACTTTCTGTTTCCCAAATGCTTTTTCCTTTGGTTCTTTAGTCATTTTAAATTTTATCTGCCTATAATTGTATTTAACTCTTAGATACAAAGGTAATATGATGAAGGCAGTTTTTCAATGGATTATAAAAATAAGGACACAATTTAAAGGGTACTCATCTAATCTTTTGTTATCAGTGCCATATCCTGTAGTTAATCTCATACTCCTCTTGCATTTAAAGAGCTTCCTCATCTTCTTCCAACTCCTCGAATTTTGCAACATACATCTTTTCATCACTCTTCGTCTACAGAAGTTTTACCAAGTTATCTTTATATATATCTATATTATAACTAATGACGTAGATATCTATATAATTGAAATGACTATTCACATTAAATGTAATTCTGGTATAGTAATTAGTCTTTAATTGATGTTTTAACAATTTACAAAGTCTATTTAAATGATTTACCATTTACCTTATTATTAGGTTAATGCATTTTGACACAGTTACTTATCCGTTTGATTATGTTATGATATCTTCAGAATCCAGCTATGCATGAATCATCGAGACAACAAACAAACCAGCTAAATTGGTAAATGTTCAAGATCTATACTACTACAATAATGCAAATTATTGTAGTACGATATAAATTTATTTAGAACTTACACTTTTGTACTCTGCTTCTCGGTGCAGAGGTATATATTGTTAATTAGAGCACCTTTTGTTTGTAAATCCAAAGAATATCGTAATTTCCCTTTCTGTTTATTATTGTTCCCACATTTTTTTTGGGTTCATCTATATTCTGTAAAAAAATAAATATCGATTAGTGTTTTTAGAGTATAAATCTGTACTAGCTAACAATAGATGCGAATCATACAATTTCACAAAACTAAAATGAATTGACTTTTCATCACTAGATAGTTCTTTCTAAATCTCTGATTAATTACTAAACTTACTTCAACTTTTCGTCGCTAAAATCAGAAATATATATATATATATATATATATATATGTGTGCACGATTCTAAGATTTATCAGGAGCATATATTTATATCTAACTTAGTAAGAACTATGATAGAAGCGGTTCGGATCTGGAGACAGTAGGGCGATAATTTGATTTCGTATATGGGCCTTTTCCGATTAGTTATTTGTTGTAAATATTGCATTAAAAATAATGTTTGAGATAGGTTTTATTACATATATTTATTTAAAAATTCTAAATTAATAAAGATTTAATGAAAAATATTTAAAAAGCTAAAAAAAATCGGTTAGAAATTCGGTTATTGATTCGGTTATATAGATTTAGGATACCTTTTTGGTATTCAATCGGATTCGGTTCATCTAATTCGGTATTTTCTTATTTTGATTTAAGATTTATCCAAATATTTTTATTGTTTGGATAGAGTTTGGTCTGGTATATATCGAGTTCGGGTTCGAGTATTTATATATAAAATTCAAAATTAAAAGAGATTTAATAGAAAAACTCTAAAAAAATTTGTTTTTGATTTGGTTCGGGTTCAGATTTAGGTTTGGTTTTTCAAATACACAGATTTATTATCTATTAAGGTACTTTATCGTGTTTGTTTCGGGTTCGGTTTCTCTAATTCAGAATAATTTTGGTTTGGATTTTCGACTTCTAAAATAACATTCAAAATATCAACATGGGTTTAGGAACCAAATAAACACTGTTGAAAAAATAATCAAATCCCACGCTATAGCGTGGGTATATATCTAGTTTTAATTGTAAAACGAGTTACGAGCTATTATGTTTAAAGCACTTATTTAACTATAAGTTCATAGACAGTTATCTGAACAACTTTTCCCCTAAAACTTTAAATCTAAAAAATTCAAATTTTTGAGTTCTCTAAAAACATTAACATCTAAACACGTTTTGTGGAGAAGCATAAGTAGTTCTGAAAGTGTTCGAATATATCATGAAAAGAGGAAATTGAAACTCTCTCCATACAACCTAACCCAAATCTCACCCCTACTCCCGGCGGTCGGCCTCACGCCCGCCGGCGAGAATTTCTAACCTTATGCCTTCGAAGAAAAAGAAACCGAAGAAACCCACAAAGAATCCTCCCTCTCTCACCAAGTTTCCCCGTCTTCTCGCCTCTCTCAGAGCTGCGAAAAATGGTGTTATTGGCTCGTCGCTGAACTCTTCCACCTATGTGAGTGCTGATCCACTGTTGATTGTAGGCATCTCGACTTCTCCTGATCTGCTGGACCTTGCAATTTTGCCACAGAATGTCGCTCTTCCAGTGAGTGGTGACTCTGAACCCTCTGTAAAAATAGACTTAGCTTTGCCTCCGGCTCAAACTGCAAATCAAGAAAAATTGTCAGAATCCTCCTCCCCAGCTATCTCGCCAAATCCCACGGTAGCTACATCCTCAGACCCACCCACGAAAAATTCTCCGTTGAGGCAATGGAAAAGTTTGTTCAAAGATTCAGTCAAACTTGAGAAAATTGGAAAGCATGAACTTCAAATATCTGGTGCATCGTTTATTCCCATCACTGAAGAGAACATTGCTCAAACCAAAGAGGAATTCAAAGAATTCATATTTGCTCAATTTCATGGTACTACGCCTAATAAAAGCAGGATAATTGGGATCATTAATGCCTGTGGGCTCATTCTAATCCTAGAATCTGGGTTCATTCCATCGGTGATGGTGCCTTTCTTCTTCATGTTACTAATGCTCGTACCAGGTCAATCCTCTTGAGCAGAAACATGTGGTCAATTGTTGGTTCTCCTATGTTTGTGGCTCCTTGGACCCCTGATCTTGAACCTACAGAACCTCCTCTGACGAAAGCGCAAGTTGCAGTGGAGTTTAGAAGGGTCTCTTACTTCTTGTTTCAAAAAAATAGCCTCTGTCGTATCATTTCTGCAGTGGGAACACCTGTCTCTCTTGCTCCAGAAACGGACAGAAAGGAAAATCTGGAAGTGGCTAGAGTTGTAATCGAAGTTAATCTTTTCGACGAACTTTCGAGCCGTGTAATCTCAGGGATTCCTAATGGGAGGGAATATGAGATCGCTATCTCATACCCATGGTTACCTGATAGATGCTTCAATTGTGGTGTCTTTGGGCATACAGCTACTAAATACCATAAGCAACAACCAACATAACAAGACACTGCTCAGCGCCAGACCAAGCGTCACAAATCTCATATACCTTCGTGTCAAGTGTGGAGAAGGAAGCACATTCAATCCGACCCTCGCTCACGTGGTAGATTCCTCACCATCCGTAGCGTTCGCAGTCTCTACCCCTAGCTACACTTGCTGCTGCTGTTTCCACCCCCCAGCTACACCTTTGTTTGACAACAGAGCATCCACCTGTAACTTTGTCCCCAGATGCTTCCCCTCACGGTAAATCTTTGGACACACTTCCTGTTGGATATCATATCTCTGTTAGAACTACCTCTACTACTTCCCAACCTGCGAGCTGCTCAATAAGTAAATCTTCCGACTAAGGAGTTGCAGCACCACATGAATCAACATCGTATATCGTTCCAGACCCCATGATACTACAAGATTCTCGTTTCCTCTTAGTCAAGGCTAGGAGGAGTGGCCGTAAGGCCCAACTCTAACTCCCTTTTTGATGATTTTTGCCTGGAATATAAGAGGCTTAAATAGCCACAAGCGGCATGATATGGTTAGAGAATGGATTAGAAGTAAGAAACAACTTTTTGGAGCGTTATTGGAAACGCATTTATAACCACAAAATTCAGGGAGAGTTGAAAGAGCCATTGCACCAGGTTTGAAGTGGTATGGGAATTATGAGCATCATGAAACCGCACGTATAATAGTCGTCTGGGATCCGGCAGTCACTATGTTCTTATTCTCTGTTTCCCCTCAGCTAGTGACATGCGATTTCTTCATTAAATCATTGAATATTCACCTCACTGTGTCTTTTGTCTATGGGTTTAATGAGGTTGAAAACAGACAGAGTTATGGAGCAAGTTAGAGCACGAGAACATGACCACCCCAGTGAATCAGCACCCTTAAGCAGTCCTTAGAGACTTTAATCAGATATTAAGAGTTGAGCAGCATTCAGAGCACCTGGTTTCAGATGTGGATATAACTGGTATTACAGATTTTGAGTTAGCATTGGCAGATGCAGATTTATTTAAGGCTCGTTCTATTGGTCTTACTTATTCATGGTGGAATAACAGACAAATAGTGCCAGTTGCAAAGCGTATTGACCATGCATTGATGAATCAGTTTTGGGTGACTAGGTTTCCTGATTCTTTTGCGAAATTCTCGCCTCTTAGACAGTCGGATCATTCCCCTTGCTGCCTTAGAGTTCCCTCCGCAGCCAGACCTAAAAAAAAATCATTCAAGTTCTTTTACCATATCATTGATCATCCAGAATTCATGCAGATAGTATCAAATAAATGGGCAATAAACGAGATTGAAGGGTCACCTCAGTTCCGTTTCACTAGAGCATTGAAACTAATGAAGCCTCACTTAAGAGCTTTGAACCTTACCAATTACAGTGGAATGACCTTGAGAGTTAAAGAGCAAGCAGTGAAAGTGAAGCACTTACAAGAGCAGTTCTTAACGGCTCCTTCTCCCCAATTGGTATCTCATGAGCCTATTGAAAGAGCCAAATAGAACTCCCTCTTAGTTGCAGAGAGGAAGTTCTTTAAGCAAAAATCCAGAGTAAAGTTGTTGCATCTCGGGGACAGAAACACAACATTTTTTCACAAAATGACTATATCTAGAACAGCTCACAACCACATACATGCTTTATGTGATGAAACATGTAACTATATCAGTGGCATGGATGCACTTAAAGAGCATGTTGTGTCTTATTTCACTAACATCTTGGGCCAAACTCAGATGCCTCAATCTCCAACGACCATTGAGGAACTGCAAGGGTTACTGTCTTTTTGGTGCATACACCAGATGCGAATAGAGCTGAGTCGACCAGTTTTAGAGGAGGAATTACATCGCACCGTCTTCTCCTTACCTCTCGATAAATGCCAGGGGCTAGATGGGTATTCCGTGGAATTTTTCAGATCTGCGTGGAGTGTAGTAGCACCTTACTTAGTGGCAGCGGTCAGAGATTTTTTTCGGAGTAACCGGCTTCTCAAGAGGTGAACTCTACGACCTTGGTATTGATCCCTAAGTCTGTATCTGCTTGCAACCTAGATGAGTATCGCCCAATAAGCTGATGTAACTTGGTTTAAAAAATAATCTCCAAGATCATTGGCAATAGACTCAAGCCCATCCTTACCAAATGTATATCACCTGCTCAGTTTGCGTTTTTGAAAGAGAGAACCTTTGGGGAGAATGTTCTTCTTGCCTTTGAACTTATACACCACTATTAGAAGCAAGGAAATTCTAAGAGTTCCATGATAAAGGTTGACCTCAGGAAAGTCTTCGATACTGTCAGTTGGGACTTTGTAATAAAGCTGCTGTAAGCTCAAAACTTCCCAAGGTGCTTTATAGAATGGATTAAATAGTGCATCACAACTCCATCGTTTGTGATTGCCATTAATGGTGAACTATCTTCATGTTTTCCTGCCCGGAAAGGTCTCCACCAAGGTGACCCATTATCTTCCTACCTTTTCATCATGGCAATGGAAATGTTATCTTGTATGTTGGGATAAGCTGCCTCAAATTCTACTTTCGACCTTCATCCCAAATGTTCCACTCCATTGATTACACATCTTCTATTTGCGGACGACTTGTTGGTTTTCTCTGACGGATTACAGAGATCTTTGGGAGGGATTCTTAATGTACTGAATCATTTTAAGGAGTCCATTGGGCTGCAAATGAATACATCTAAGACATATATTTTTTGAGCGGTTACAACGACATAGAAAAGAGCAGATTGTTAGCTTCAACAAACTTGCAGCAGGGAACATTCCCAATTAGATACCTAGGGCTTCCTTTGAGTACCAAGAAGCTCACAATGGCGGTAATGCAGCTTTTCCTAGAGAAAATAACTGCTAAAATTCACTCATGGACATCCAAATTCCTCTTTTTTGCGGGTTAAATTCGCCTTATATCCTTGGTTGTTTATGGAATGGTTTTGTTTTGGAGTCAGGTCCTTCAATTGCCAAAGCAGTTTTACAAGAAAGTAGATTCCCTTTGTGTGGCGTTCTTGTGGAAAATCTCTTCTACACCAAATGCTGTTGGTGCTCGGGTTGCTTGGCGCGATGTATGTAAACCCAAGAACGAGGGTGGACTAGGCCTCGACCTATTAGAAGATTTTGACTTGGTTTTCAGCTTGAAAAAAGCCTGATCTTTCTTTGCCAACCCAACCTCGCTGTGGACAGAATGGCTGCGGGGTAACGTCTTTCATCATAAAACTTTCTGGTTGACTGAAGATTCACAAAGACTTTCACGCCAAGTGAGGGGAATGATTAGGTTAAAGCCACTTCTAAAGGATTATCTTCATTGTGAGGTTCGTGACGGGTTTGACGCATCCTTTTGGTATGTCAACTGGACCGATTTAGGTGATTTGTTCTCACTCTTCGAGTCTGCGGGGCCTAGAGAGCTGGGAATAAGACCGAATGCCACAGTTGATGAGACTGTGAGGAATGGGAGATGGAACCTTCCATGTGCAAGATCAGAAGCAACCCAATCTCTACAGGTATATCTAAGATACATGTGACCAAATAAGAATCCACAATCCCTTTTTTTTGCCAGCAAAAGCAATTTGGTTCACTGAGGCTGTACCTCGTTATAGCTTCTTCTTATGGCTCAGCCTACTACAGAGGCTTCCAACGCGTGACCGTCTAATTCGCTGGGGTGTTGTTGTCCCTTCATCTTGTGTTCTATGCTTGGGGGGGATGAGTCTCACTCTCATTTATTCTTTGAGTGTTCATATTCTGTTGATGTATGGCTTCCTTTTGCCAATAGTATTCTTGATAATGCTCCAATTCTCTTGCAAATGTGCCCTCTTGGTGCTCACGATCTGGCTCTACTAGGAAGAAGCTCAATGTCCTAGCCAAGCTTGCTCTTCAACTCTCAGTATACTTGATATGGCGCGAGCGCAACAATAGAATTTTCAAGCAGATATCATCTCCAGCCTCTGCTCTGGGTGCAAAAATGGACAGGATTATTCGAGGCCGACTCCTTTCCTTCCTGACGGATAACTCTCTCTCTCCCTCTCTCGTTGAATTTTATTTTGGTTGTATTTCGCAAACTCCTTAACTCTCTTCTGTCTATCTCTTTTTATTTTCCAGCGTTTTAGTTTGTAAGAAAGTAGGTGAACTCTTTAATTATTTCGGTAAGGTATAAGATCTAACATTGAAAAAAAAAGAATATATAATGAACCAAACTGACTTCTGTCTCTAAGTAACACATCTTCATCCTTGCCACCATCAAAGTTAATCTATAACTCTTTGAATGTATAAACTATATCCCTCTTCAGATGTTTGCAATGTGATTATTATAACGTTTTGTAACTTTTAATCTTAGTAGTACCAGATTCTCCAGCTTACCATGGATTTTGACCAGGATTCAGAAGACTCTTAAAATGATGTCCCTAACAGAGGTAAAAAAGTTTTCAAAAGTACTAGTTCACAGATTCATTGTACATTGGTGAAGTATGGTGACAAAATTTTGTTTACTGCATGACTGTTACTTCCTATATATATAGTTATTGGAATGTCAAGATGACCTAGAATATGACTGCTCTCAACAAGATGATGCATCTGACCATTCAGACTATGATGAATTTGAAAATGATCACCAATCGGAAGTTCGAGAAGAACAATTAGTAGAGGCTAGCCTAAGAACTTATCTCTTAGTAGAGATAGATAAAACTGTTACTAATATATTTGGACCAAATGAGCAAAATAATGTTCAAAATCTAAACTTTCTTCTTCCAATCTAAAGAAACCAAAGCATAAAAACAAATTTACAGGTTAATATTTACAGCAAAGAAAGTTTGTAAGGTATGTTTTTGGTATTAATAATAACAAGTCATACCCATTGGCAGGTTACAACGACCATGGTGATCCAATTTACAGCTGTGAATTTTGTGGTGCTCTCTTTTGGTACGCTCAACACACCAACAAGAGAAGCGGTCATCATAACCAGTTGACTTGGGATGTTGTTTGCAAGGACAAGTTCAATTACTATTCCTTAGAGATTCAGCAAAATTGTTGTGGGCTTTGCTAACTAATAATGATGAAATATCAAGACATTTTCAAGAGAATATTAGAGCTTGCAATATGCTAATTGCTTTTGCATAGATTGGAGGAAAGATTGATATATCTCTTAAAAGAGGTCGTGGGCCTCAGATGTTTGGGTTGCAAGGTCAAAACTACCATCTTATGGGTTCTTTGAAACCAAAACCGGGTGACTATTCGAAATACTCACAGATGTATATTGTTGACACCGAAAATGAGATTCAGAATTAAATGAACGTTATGGGTTTGTGACTTTATATTTGTTTTCTTTATTATTGCCTTTAATTGGGTGATATCGAATAAATTTTTTTGTCTTTCTTAATAGCAAAGGAAAATTTAATGCTAAGACAAAACCCGGAAACAAATTCAGGGCATAAATCATTGAGATGATGATAAAGCTTTTAGATGAGCTTAATCCACATGTTAAATCATTTCGGTGTGCAAGAAAGAGGTTCAATATGGATGAAGGAGAGCGATTGTAGATGAGAATAATTTCAAAAAAAGAAAAAGATGGAAGATTATATTGTGAACCAACAGCCTATGAGTGTGCTGCCTTAATTCCTGGTGATTTTGTGGAGAATATGGATAAGCGTGATATTTTGCGTGAGGATATGTCAGGGAATTCGAAAAGGATAGATGAACTATCATATTTGGCTTTACAATATCATATCGTATTTATTAATGGAGAAGATGGATTCAAATTGGAATCAAAAAGGTGAAAATGGCTAATAAAGGTACGAAGACTAACCAAAACATAAGTATGAGACAATGGTTTGCTTTCAGAATTCAGGAAAGGGTAATTGACAGGAAAGGGTAACCAAAACATAAGTATGAGACAATGGTTTGCTCCAACAGTTTCTTGTAGATGGTTACACTATGATTGAGTCAAACCGACTTAGATATGTGACTAATAACCAAACCAAGATGATGAGTAATACTATAGAAAGAGTGAAAGAAGCTAAAGCTTCTGGTAGTTCAGATATGAGCAACCATGGCAAAAGTGTTGCAATTCCAAAATCGTTTACAAGGAGGTCCAAGATATATGAGGTTAAGTTATTTGGATGTTATGGCTACATACAAGGGGTTTGGTTATCCTGATCTATTTATCACATTCACATGTAACCCTAAGTGGCCGGAAATCACTAGGTTTGTTGAGGAACAAAACTTGAAATTTGATGACAGACCTGACATCAGTTCAAAGATCTTCAAGATAAAGCTTAACACCATATTGGATGATTTGACTAGGAAGCAAATGTTTGGGAAGACAGTTTCTAGTACTATTAACACGTTGAAAGCTTATTACGTGAATTAGTTCTTATCTTTACTTTTATATACTATCTCGCCTATTTTTTACTTTTTTTCTCCTCTCTTTTACTCTCTCCTCTCTTTTTTTCTTTTTCTTTTTCTTTACCTTCAATCCTATTTTATACTCTCACTCCTCTTTATTTACTTTCTCTCTCCTTTGTACTCTCTCTCTTCTTTTATACTTCTTCTCCTCTTTATTTACCTTATCTCTTCTCGTTTTTACTATCTCTCTTCTTTTTCATCTTTTTACTCATTCTCTTCTTTTTTATTCTCTCTTCTCTTTTTTAATCTCTCTCTTCTTTTTCATCTCTTTCATCTTTTTACTCTCCCTCATTTTTTCATCATTTTTTTTCTTTCATATGTTTTTCTATATACTTTTAATAAAAATAATATACATAAATGTTAAATAAATAATTTTATTTAATTAAATATAAATTTAATTGAATTAATGAAAATAATGCATAATAAATAAATTATGTCCTTTTTAGTTATTTTATTACTAAATACATTCTAATGTAGATATATATTCACAAAACAAACATACATACATCTAGATGCAACTGCATCTAGATGTATAAACCAGCATGGAAACAAACAATATCTAGTTGTTCCATCAAGATAATGTATCCAAATGCATCATCTGGATGCAATAGCTAGATGATGAAACAAACAACACCTAAATCTTGCCAGATTCTTCGTTCGTTCCATGTCAGTAATTGTAATGAGAAATCTAATGAGGAAAAGGGAAGATATTGATGAAGTACGCCTTCGTTGCGTAGAGTAAAAAAGGATGGTTATTCTGGTGAGTAATAAATGAATTAGGGATAAATTGGTTCCTGTAAAATGTAAAATTTCCAGATTAAATCGGTTAAGCCTTTTATTCGAGTTTACTTTTGGTTATTGAAATAAATCCAAGTTATAGATGGGTAACAAGTTTGGGGCCAAATTAGTTCGGTTGAGTCACCTAAATAACACTAAAAGTCTCAATATAGAAGTAATTATCCACATTTCTATTAACATATTGAATTATTTAAATAGGTGTAAAAATGGGAGAGTATTTGTGCTCTTTTACCTTCAAGGAGAGTTTTTAAGCCATTGATCCATTACACCTTCTGATTCAGTAACTTAGTTTTGTAGTCTAAATAAGAAAAATATCTTCTCAGATATTAGTTGTTCAAACCTGATTAGATGAGAAGATTTTGTTCTTTTTTTTTTTCTTTATTGCCATCAAGAGAAGATTTTATTCTTATACTTCCTTTGCTTACAAATCTGAAGAAATAATAATCGAAAGATTATGTCCTTTTTCATCTTCCACCATAAAATATACCTTTTGAGATATAATTTCTTATGTATATATACTTCAAAGCATGAATGAATTGAAATCATAAACAACAAAAAAGAAGATAAAGGTAATAGAATATAATGGCTATCACCAAAAAGAATTTAGTCTCATTTGTTCTCACAATTTTCCTCATCATATTTTGTGTTCATTGTCATACAACATCTGAGAATACTTCTGGTAATGACTTATTATTATGTTTTCTTTTTAACTATGGACACACATATATATATATATATATATATATATTTATATCGTTTTTGTGATTGTCTATGAATTGGTTTTATATTATATATGAAACAGGTTTTGGAGTTAAATTCGACGTTCGTGATGTGATATGCTTCAATACAAGTCTCTGTATACAACTTCGCGTTTGCGAAAAGTTTTGTTCTACACAGAACTTTGAATTTGGTTATTGTAGAGGCTATATAGGTGGAACCTGTTGTTGCTACAATAAACATAAGTCATCTGATGTGTTGAATTAATTTAATAAAATATAGACGTTTACTTGATTAAATTTTTTTAAATAGTTTTCTATATTTATTTTTACTTCTTTTGATTAAAGTATATATACTTTGGTCATTCTGCTATTTTTGTCTTACAAGATCGAATTACTTAGTTAACTAATTTCAAATAGTGCTTTGTAAGAACACATGTACCTCATCTAAAGTTATAGCTTATAAGAATGGATGCTACACACTAAAAAAAGTAAAAATTGGTTATTGGTTCCTCTATTCGTAATTAACTGGTTGGAGAAATCACATCATCTTTTTAATTCCATAAATAAAATTTTTATTAGATCAAAACCTCAACAAAAATCAAGTTTTTTTGGATCAAGATCACTTGGCACGAACCTTATACTTGCTAATTTTTATATACTTATTTTTTAGAATAGTTATACTTGTAAATTACTTGATCCAATTTGTTATTATTAAAATCATTAGGTAAAATTTTAAAATATTTGTTTATCTTATACAAAACAAAATATCAAATGTTGTTCTTTCAATTAAAACTTCAGCCATGTATTTAAGCTTTGATCCATAGCCTAAATGTTTTAGTATCAAGCACTTTCTAATAGCATGTTCGTACATTGAATTCTTGTGTTTGGTAATATGACTTACAGTAGAATGTGTAAACTATAAGTTGACGATAATACATATGATCGTTACTAGAGTGTCTAAATCTGATTAGGTTGATAGAAGTCCCATTTTTTAATAACGCGTAACTATTTTGTTCTCAGTATGTTGACATATATTGTTATTGTTGGTGAACATGTTCTCCTGATTTAATTGTTGAAAATCGTATCAGATAAACATATAATAACAAGTATTAATCAAGTATTTTATTTATTGTAATATGTCCTTACAGTGTATTTTCCTCTTTCAGTTACTCCTTAATAAAAACCACAATGAAGAGAAATCAATTACTGATACAAGGAATGAAACTGTTAAGAAATGGGTTGCAGATCCTGGCTTGATTAAGACAATTACTCTTCCTTCAGGTTTTGACCCAGAATTGGTTCTTCGAAGACAATCGTTGTCCATGTTTATGTCAGGGGAAATGTCTATGAGTTTTCTTTTGTGAAGATAAATGAACTTTTTGGCTTGCCAAATGTCAGTGAAAGAGAAGAGAAGGATATGTTGTGCAATGTTCAAGAAGATGTTTTGGCTTTGATGTTTTCTAATGAAGAGATAGATCAACTGAAAGACATGACACCAGCAGAAGATCAGAAAGAATTGTATAAGTTCTGTTGTAAGAACTGGATACCTATGATGAATGAGGGCTATGTTCGACGAAAGTGTGTGCTTCTAATGTATCAAATTATCAAGAACCTCAAATTTAACCTTGGCAATATCATGTTTCGTCACATCATGCGTCGGTCTTTGACATTGGACTCTAAGTTCTATCTTCCTCACTCTGGTATGATCTACAGTTTATGAATGCTCAAAACTCAGGTGGTTTGGATCCTTCAAATGTGAGGACAACAAAAGGGCAATCCAATTGTCCTTTTAAGCCTACTAAGTCATCTGCCCGTGCATCTAAGAATACGAAATCATCTGCTTCACAGCCCGCAAATGAATATGGCTAACTTGCGCAGTACAAAAAGGTTGTTGATAAGATGTTTAATCTCATTCAGACTTTTAAGACTACAGGTTAGTAGTTTAATTTGGAACAATGCTTCTCTATGTTTGGTTTATTGCTTCACTAACACATGTTATTAATTAGGTTGTGATGTCTCTTTTGATGACGATGTGGAGAATTAGATTGTGATCGAGGGTGGTGAATGGATATCCATAATCTGTTATAATTGATCTGCTTCTGTTTTTTTTTTTTTTTGCGGATGTGGCATTCCTTTGTGAACCAATGTTTTAATTTTTTGCTAGATGTTGTATTCTATGGAATTCAAACATCATATGTGGCTTTCATATTGGCTACTTATTCACCTGATAAAATCTAAGCTTATAATTTGAATGTCATTTTGTTTCTGAAATATTATTGTGTTTCTTATTATGTTTGGATGTTCTAACATATGTCTGGTAACAAGAACTACCATCGGCTCTATCAAGTGAAGGAATAGCAACATCAAGGTAGTATACAACATTATATAACGATACCACTTTGTCGAATCTATAGTACATTATATAATCGAACTATTTTTCTTCAATCTTATTGTGTATTATTTTTTGAAATTGCTTTTTCGGTTTTCAGCCATTGGTTCCCTCCAAGAAGTATACATATTAACATTTGAAATAAAATTATGTTTTTATAAGTCTTATACTGATACGCACTTACTGATTTTTGTTGTTTGTTAATTATAATATTCTTGAAACGTTTAATCATTACAAGTTTTAATACAGTTTTGTTCTATTACACCATCTCTACTATTAAAATTAAATCGTAACACATTTAAAAGCTCGCCTAAATTTTTAAATTTGACAACCCTTGCGTATTACAATCTAACACATTTTTATCACTATCCATGAATACCAATATTCAAAGCAATCTAAACAAACGTTCTCTCCCGAACATGTTAACTGAACACACTCTGGTATGTCTCATATTGGGAATTCCTAGGTGTCGAAATAGTTTTCCACTCCCGGTGGTGCTATGTCTTCGATCTGTGTAATAACTTTATTTGCTTATCCTACGACACCTTCAAGTTGAAGATCAAATGATAATACGTCTAATGCAATCTTCCCTTCTTCGTACTTTCCACCACATATTGAGAAGATTCTGTAGGCAAAGTTTGCCATATCTATCTTGCCTACTGCGGATTGCATGAGGTTTAAACTTTTTTCTGATGGCCCTTCACTCACTGCAAGTCTTATACCTTCCAAGTATTGAGCGGTTTTGTTTCCTACTTGAACACATTTTAGGAAAAAAAAGCGGTATATAGATTCTTCATTTGCAAGCAATGATTGTAAGACGAATTCATGTAGGTTTACTACCTTCAAACATTCAGTTGCAACTGCAAGTGTTGCTTCTTCTTTACCACTTGCTATGAAGGGTCGAAGCTCTCTGAATCCATTTTGACCTACACGTTTAATTATGTTGTTTAACAACTCATGTGGAAGGGATCCCATTTTCCAAACTTCTATTTTGGATTATTCGCTTTTCTTTTTTTGATTTAGGTTAGGAGCTTTCATATAACGTTTCAAAAAATAGTTTAATTTAATATTTCTTTAACATAATAAAATTACAAGAATGGAGGTTAATCTTCACGTCATGGAGTGGACGGAGACGTGGCGTAGTGGGTGTTGTGTGTGTGTGTTTAATTTTTGACAAAAATTTCGTTTTAATTTAAGTTAAGAATATAAAATAATACTGCCTTTGCTTATGATGGACGTATTTGTCCGATTAATAGAAGAGTTTTTGATAACCAAAGTATACTTCGCTTATAATGTACATATATATTATCAAATGAATTATGGATTTAAATTTTCAGTACGTTTATCGTTAAATTACTTCCACCATCATGATTTTTTTTTCTAGTTGTGTGATTAGATTAATAAATATGGAGGAATACATCGATTGTACAAATAAAGGCCGGCGGAAAACAAAGAAAATTCCATAAACAAAGTCCAAACATGGGAAACTGATAAAAGCAAATCTCGAAAGAAACTAATTAGACAAACAAGGTCAAAACTCGAGAAAATGCTAACCTAAAGATCGAAGACACCACTAGACAAAATAAGCCAAAACAGATGGTGAAGTCTCCTATAGTGAATTAGAGTACCTCCCAAATGAAGAACGACATCCAAACTGGCAAGAATAAATCTCACAATCTTCCGATAATGACGAAATCAAACTAAATAAGAGTCGACTGATTTACGTCTCAATAGAGACCTCGATCAGATCTAGCAAGTATATACAAGGAGCGAAACAATCTTCATCACGTGAGAAGCCAAACTCATAGAGCACAACAACCGATCGATCCAGAGAAGAAACAAACGATCAACAAGGCTAACAGTTAACCAAAATTCTAACCAATAATCTAACCAAAACCAGATTGGGCCTAAACAAAATTTGTGAAACAAATTAGGACTACAAGGAGACAATATGAAACAAGGCTAAGAGGGCAAATGATCGAACCAACATGTTAAAGATGATCAGTAACGATGAACAACCTCTTCTAGAATCCTCTTGAAGGACCGAAGAAGAGCAATAACCAAGGTAGAAGGTAACAGTTAGTAGAGATGTTACCTCGAAACTTGGATATCAATGGAGGAAAATGGCGACTAACGGACTAGAAAGAGAAAGAGAGATTTTCTGAATAATTCTTGATATCATTTACTGAATATTTTCAGAGTACAAATAGTGTGACTTCACAACTAAACCGAGATAAGCCAAAAGGAAAATTGAAAGTAATTGAAATAAACCAAACCGGGAACAAACTCAACCGGTTAACACATGGATATAAGATAGATAGATGGATTACAGAGAGAATGCTCTGTAACAATACTCCCCTCTTCAAAAGAATCCTTGGCCTCAAGGATCAAAGTGAGGAAAGCAAGCTTGGAAGTCTTGATAGAATTCCCATGTAGCCTGGCCAGGAGGATAACCCTTCCACTGAACAAGCACCTTAGTAGCAACGATTTGCGTCTCTTCACAACCTTCTTATCAAGGATCGCTGCAGGTTCCTTAGAAGTACCAAGATCAGCCCAGTATTGAGGAACATATGCGGATATATCGTTAGGATTTGGACACAATTTCAATTGGCTGACATGAAAGACATTATGTATTGTAGCCGATGCAGGTAGATCAAGTTTATAAGCCACAGATCCCACCTTATCAATCACATGAATTGGGCCATAGTATCGAGGTGACAGCTTATGAGGCACATGAACGTTTTTCAAGGAGTGCTGTCGGTATGGCTGCAACTTGAGATACACATAATCTCCTTTGTTAAAGCTCTGTATGATCTCTTACTATCTGCTTGCTGTTTCATTCTGTTTTGAGCTTGACGTAAGTAGAATTTGAGCATGGAAACAATGTCCTCTCAGGTCCTAAGAGTCCTGTCAATAATGGAGGAGGAACTCTCACCAAGCAGATAGGGAAGATGTGTTGGAGGAGGATAACCGTACACAGCCTCAAAGGGAGTCGTGTGAGTGGCGGAGTAATAAGTGGCGTTGTACCACCACTCAGCTAATTGCAACCATTTAGACCATGAGTGAGGTGAATCAGCAGTCATACAGCGGAGATAAGTTTCCAAATTTCGGTTAGTCACCTCGGTTGGACCATCCGTTTGAGGATGATATGCAGTAGAATACTTTAAATCAACGCCATGAACCCTGAAAAACTCCTTCCTAACATCACTGAGAAATGTTGGATCCCTATCACTGATAATTTCCTTAGGCAGTCCATGTAGTTTAAACACATTATCCATGTAAAGACTCGCCACATCAACAACAGTATATGGATGAGATAAGGCTAAGAAGTGAGCATTCTTAGTGAGACGATCAATTATGACAAGGATGCAGTGTTTACCTGCTGATGGTGGCAGTCCTTCGATAAAATCCATGGAGATAGACTCTGAAACACCATCATGTATTAGCAATGGCTGCAATAATCCAGGTTTAGCAGTCCTGTCATATTTATGCTGCTGACAGACAGAGCAATTACGAACATAATCTGGATTTCCCACCTCATCTTTGGCCAATAGAACAGTCCTTTAATTCGATGTATAGTATTATCTCGGCCAGAGTGTCCCCCAATAGCGGAATCATGCAACCAACTTAGTATTTTTAACTCAGTATTACCCGCAACCAATTTACCCTTATGGCGCAATTCGCCATCAATGAAAGTATAATGTGGGTGAGAAGAGGCAGAAGTTTGCAAATCAGAAATGATGCGTTGAAGATGTGGGTCTCTTTGCCATAATAACTTCAGTGCATCGTAAAACTCATGATGAGCTTGTCCCAAAGCCATGTGGAGTAATTGAGCACTAGTTACCCAAGACAATGCATCTGCAGCATAATTCTCCTTCCCTTGTTTATAGTGTATCTCATAATTATAACCCATTAATTTCGACAGCCACAAGTGTTGGAAGGGAGTATGCATGTTCTGATCTGTAAGGAACTGCAAGCTTCTTTGATGTGTTTTGATTATGAATGGAGCATGAATCAGATAAGCATTCCATGTTTGAACAGCATGAACCACAACCAATAATTGTTTCTCATAAACAGACAGCTTTTGATGGCGAGGGCCTAATGCTCGGCTTATAAAGCTAATTGGTCGGTTATCCTGCATCAACACCGCTCCGATGCCATGATTAGAAGCATTAGTTTCCACTGTAAAAGGTTTTGAGAAATCCGGGAGAGCCAATACCAGAGATGTAGTAAGCACTTTCTTTGGACTGGCAAAGGCTATTTCAGCTGCATAATTCCAGTCAAACCCATCATTCTCTAGCAACTGAGATAGGGGTTTAGCTATTACACTGTAACCTTGGATAAAGCGTTAGTAATAATTAGCTAACCCCAAGAAACTACGCAGTTGTTTCTGAGTAGTAGGAGTTGGCCATTGTTGCACTACTAGCACCTTAGAAGGATCTGTACTAACACTCGAGGTAGATATGAAATGGCCGAGGTATTCTATTGTCGTTGCTCCAAACATACACTTAGAGGGTTTCAAATATAGTTGTTGGGCTTGCAAAAGGGAGAAAACCGCAGCCAAATGCTGTAAGTGTGACTGCCAATCCGAGCTATAAACAAGGATATCATCTAAGAAAATGAGTACTGATTTGCGGAGCACCTCCCTGAAAATGTGATTCATAAGTCCTTGAAAGGTACAAGGAGCGTTCGTAAGGCCAAAAGGCATTACCAAGTACTCGAAATGACCAACATGAGTCTTGAAAGCCGTCTTATAAACATCATCGGGACTCATTCAAATCAGGTGAAACCCTGCTCTTAAGTCCAACTTAGAGAAATATACTGCTCCTCCCAATTCATCTAACAAGTCTTCCAATAGAGGAATCAGATACTTATCTTTCACCATCTGTTTGTTAAGACCACGAAAATCAGTGCACATTCTCCAAGACCCATCTTTTTTCTTAACTAGGACCACATGCGATGCATAAGGACTAGAACTGTACTGAATCACTCCTTGAGCTAACATTTCTTTCACCGTCTGATCAATAACATCCTTTTGATAAGTGTTGCAGCGACATGGTCTAAGATTCACAGGATTTGCTCCTAATACAATTAGGATTTTGTGATCAAACCCTTCACGGGATGGAGGCAAAGATTTTGGCTCTGCAAATACATCATCATAAGTAGCCAAGAGTGCAAGAAAATTAGGATCATGTGACTGCTTCGATTCTGACACTCCTATATGGCATAAGGTAGCTTCAGATTGTGTTGTATCATGAAGGATATCTCGTACGTGTAGCAACACATGAGGCTGTTGTGACTGATGAGCTAGAATTTTGTTCAAACAAGCGCCTTTAATCAGTCTATTAGGAGGTGTTTTAGTTCCCCGGAGAACATGTTTGAGATTGTTCATTGTAAATTCCATACGGAGATTAGTGAAATCCCACAAAACCGGACTTAACGTCACCAACCACTGCACTCTAAGCACAAAATCACTGAAATCTAGGGGTAGGGTACGAGCCTGAGTAGTCATAGTGTACCACTGAGTTTTCCATGTAAAAGCACTGACTTTGTGTTGAGTTACCATAGGGCCATTAGCTGAAGAAACTTTCATCGGTTCAATAGGTTCCAAAACACAACCAAGCACCTTAGCAACTTCAATATCAATGAAGTTATGGGTACTTCCTGGATCAATGAATATGCTGATATTTTTATCACTTACACAACCAGCCATGCGCATAGAGAAATAAGATGTGTTCCCATTCTGCGCATTCATAGACAACACATATGCTATATCATTACTGTCATTTGGCGAATACTTTGGTGTTAGTTTCTCTTGGTGATTTCGGGATACAAAGGATGGTTTGGGCGGATAGGACTTTGGTGGCTCAGGCAAGGCGAGTATTGGGGATATATTGGTGGTATTTTGGATGTTGGGGTAAGTGTTTCAGGTTATTTTTTTGTAGGAAGGACTGAAGGGAGCTCTGGTTTAGGCAAATGGGATAAATAGAGCTCATGCATCTTTGCAACTCTCGCAGCTTCAACAACATCAGTAGTAAACTGACGTGTATAATAAGACAAATGGGGATTAAGGTTTGTGAGAAAAATCTGAGAGCGTGGTCAGGTGGGAGAGAAATCTGGGTAAGGGCTCCTACGAATTTATCCAAGAAAACCTCAACACAATATGTTCCTTTTTCAGGCTAATCAACTCAGATAATAGATCTACAAAATCCCTTACAAAATGAGAAGTAATAGCAATCACAATCTCAACCCAAGTAGGATACCTCCCAAAGCGATTCGCCAGGAAATTGTGGAACCATTGCTGAGCTCGGCCCGTTAAATGAGCACACGCTAACTGCACTTTCAACTCATCGGAGGTCCGATCAAGCCGAAAGTAATGCTTAGTTCTGAATAACCACTCCTATATCTCTCAGATCCATCGAAGAGTGGAAAACCCACTTTAGTGAGGTGAGTTAAGAGATATTCATCCTGTTGTCGAGGTTGGTGATGACCCATTAATGGTGGCCCACTGTTATGAAATGAAAGATCTGGAGGTTCTGGTAACGGCGGTGATGCTTGGTTAGAGGTATAGATCGCAGATGAAGAAGATCCATGAACCAGCGATTGTTTCTGTGGGTCACGAGAGGTGGTCGAAGCTCTCCTATCAGGTTTGTTAGATCAGAAATCTTATCATGGAAGATAGCAAACTCAGCTTGCAGCGACTCAGTAACCTCTTATTGTTTTACCTGAGCCACCTTCAGCTCTCCTATCTGCTGGTTTGTCTGTTCCTACTTTGCTTGAGCAAGCCTTATCTCCTCTAGTTGTTTATTGACCTCCAACAAGGTCTGGTCCCTTGTCTCTGCCACTTTCACAGCCCGAGGAAGGGAGCTCTGATACCAATGTTAAAGATGATCAGTAACGATGAACAACCTCTTTTAGAATCCTCTTGAAGGACTGAAGAAGAGCAATAACCAAGGTAGAAGGTAACGGTTAGTAGAGATGTTACCTCGAAACTTGGATATCAATGGAGGAAAATGGCGACTAACAGACTAGAGAGAGAAAAATAGATTTTCTGAATAATTCATGATATCATTTACTAAATATTTTGAGAGTACAAATAGTGTGACTTCACAACTAAACCGAGATAAGCCAAAAGGAAATTGAAAGTAATTAAAATAAACCAAACCGGGAACAAACTCAACCGGTTAACACATGGATATAAGATAGATAGATTACAGAGAGAATGCTCTGTAACACAACACAAGAGAAGGAGAATTAACGAAGAAGGACAACGAACCACTAACAGCTTGAGCCGAAGAAAGTTTCGAGCAGATCCAACTTTGCCGAGATGAGAACGGACTCCGATGCACTGGTTACGTCACAACCCTTCCACAAAGGCAAAAGTGAAACCATAACCATGGCAGATCTAGAGATACCGACCACAAAACTCACCGCAAAACCACGATGAAGCCACCTTCCTTTATGGCACAAAAAGATCACAAACCCAGCTAGCCTCACCGCGAAACAAGACTACATCGACAAGCTAAGGGAGAATACCGGATGGGACACTGGTGTCGGTGCTGAGGGAGCCACCATCGCCGTTTTCGAGATAATATCACTGAACGACGGCTAGGTTTCTCTCTTTATTGAGACTAGAGAGGTTAAGGGATTTTCTTACTTACTTGTACCATTATTTCACTTCCACCAATAAGTTTCTCAGTTCAATTCATAAAAATTAAAGTAATTAATAATGTATTAACTTATAATTGGATCAAAATGTCACATTTTAACATATGTTACTGAAAATAAGTTACTAATATACTTGCAATAAAATAGTAAAAACTGTTAAATATCAAAAACCTACATATGGATATAATAAAACACAATTACCTCGATTATACATGGTAATCCACTAATAAACTTTCATATACCCATTTCATACAACCCATAAATAATAATCATCATTGTTTAAATTTAAATTAGAAATTTGATCTGCGCTTTAAGCGCGGTACCATCCTAATACCTCATATAATATTCATAAGTTACTGTACGAGTTATGTATAATCAATCGTGTGTAAATTTATTTTTGTGAAATTGAATACAAATAATAAATTATTTCTTGTGTGGTTGGTTGGACCTATGAAGAAGAGGATAGTGAATTTCTTAATTAAGAAAACTAAAAGATTCATTGGTAGTCCCATATTATATAATGAGTTATGTTGGAAGATAAAGAAAAAAAAAGCTAAAAATTTAAATACATTTATTTAAAATTCTAGTCAAATAATACTAAAACAATAGAAAAAAATATATATTTTGTTAAAAAGAAAAAGCTCTCGAGAATCTACACTACTTTGATTTTTGGCTTTTGTGTTGAATTAGTAAAAACACCATAAAAACTAATTTATGAGAACAGTTTTTAAGCAAAAAATTAGTTTTTCCAAAAAACAAAAACTAAAAACCAAAAACCAGTCCAAAAACTAGTGTCAATCAAAGCCTATATGTACCGACTAAAATTTAGTTTGGTTTCAATATCAAATATGTAGAACCAAATTCTGAAATAATATTAGTTTGGTTCTAAATGATTGTTTGTAACCAAAAATAATTAAATAGCCGAAAAATGTGATTATATATACCAAAAGTAACCAAAATAATGTTTAGTACAAATTAGTTTCAGTTCTTATTTGATTTTGTTCAATTCTCAGTTAAAAATCAAATCAAACCGAGAATTGAAGTTACTGTATCAAACAATTATTGTGTCATGAATCACAACGAATCCAATACTCGTTTTTGATTTGGTTTGATTTGGTATTTCTGTTCTGGTTTTATGCGAGTCTAAGATTAATTGTAGGTATGATTTTTTTTTCACTAACTTTCATCTGATTGATAACGGATTTGAAGGATTACAAAGATTCAAGAACTACAATAGACCACATAGAGAAGCAAAGGACGTATTCATCCCTACAGAACAAAGAGGATGAGAAGATAGCTATCCCAAGATAAATCCAAATAACAACAGCGAATCAAGTGTTTCATACGACCTAAGAAATTTCTGTACAATATTCTTGGGGCTTATAGGTGAGGACTTGAAAACACTGACTGGCTTTCTCTGCAAATGATGATTCTCAGTCTTAAGATTGCCAATGTCGAAAGTTTCCCCGCTAAGCTTGCTACAAAGAACATGCTCAATTGGAGGAAAAACGCTGAATGCAACACTCAAACCAATCGGCCACCTTTATTAAATAGATCTAGTGGAGAGAGGATGCAACTCCATTGAGGCTGGGTAGAATAACCTCCTCGTCTACGGCCAGCTCATTCTTCACCACCACACAGATCTTCCGGGAATTGGAAACCGACTTTCAAATCTGAGAAAACACAGAAGCTTCGTTGAAAAAATAGTGACGACGGCCTCATCTATGACCAAAACAGACACAGTTCACTTCTTCTTCTCCGATCGAGACATTAGATTCCGGTGGGATAGACAAAAGGAGGCGGTGAACTGGCTTATCCACCGCCAACCATTCATCGAAAGGCAGATCTGATCTTTGACGGCTAGACCTAAAGGATACTCAATGCTCTCGTTGGTATGATTATAATTGGGGTATTTCACATTTATATAAGAATAGGGAAAGAAATTGCAAAATCAAAACATTATTTGGCAAAAATAAATCGATGGACATAATAATTTCTAAAAAATCGAAGAGAACAGTCATAAATCTTATAAAAAAATGGCAAGTCTATGGCAAGCTATAATTGGTAGCAACAACAACAATGACGACTACGGAGGCGTAGAGTTATGGTCTAACCCAAAACAAACTGGCTGGCTCACGAAACAAGGAGAGCACTTCAAAACTTGGAGATGTCGATAGTTCGTACTGAAACAAGGGAAACTCTTTTGGTTCAAAGAATCCATCGTCACGCGTGTCTCACACCCTCGCGGTGTTATCCCCGTCGCGTCGTGTCTAACTGCTAAAGGAGCAGAGGATGTTCTCAACAAGCATAACGCGTTCGAGTTATCGACTAGAGATGAGACTATGTACTTCATTGCTGATTCGGAGAAGGAGAAAGAAGATTGGATTAATTCGATCGGACGGTCAATTGTTCAAAATTTCATATCCGCGACCGAATCCGAGGTTTTTGATTATGATAACTAATACTACTCTATGCGTTTCATTATAAGTCGTTCTAGCATTTTTCACACAAATTAAGGAAACATATTAAAATTCTTTTATATCCCTGAAAACTAGTTGACTCTTGACAGTCTTTTTCTTTTATTGGTTAATAATGAGGATAAACTAGACAATTTATAATAAAAGTTACATCGTAAATTTAAAACGACACTTATTTTGAAACGAAAAAATAATCGTAGAACGACACTTATTATGAAATGGAGGGAGTAGTTTAATGAATTTCTTTTTGTGAATTGAATTTTATTGATAAAATTTTACTATTGCAGACTGAAATTTCTTTGTTGAAATTGATGAAATTTTACTATTCTGCATAAGAGTTCAACTTCAATGTATCGCTAATAGCCGGAAAATCAACCATAACAACTAAACTTTGTTGTTCACGACTAATATAAGCAAAAACCACAATTATAAATCAACCAATCTCAACTAATTACTCAAAATTTAGGCTATCTCAAATAAGAATCGATTAAATCGAATAATCCTAAATGACTATCTAGCATATTATATTTTATTATTGATTTAGTTTATTTTCTCTGGTCAAATAGTTTCATTCAATAGAAAATCAAGAAAAGCAAAAACTTTGTTCTGCTTTGTAATTGTTTTATACACATGATTCGAAGCTTAAAGCTTGTATTCTCCGCAGCATTTATTTTTTAACAAATGCTGATTCAGCTAAGTCGATGGCTCGAGCAAGACCAGCAGCTTTGTTCTGGCATTCACGGTGTTCATCTTCTGGGTCACTATCAGCTACTACACCAGCTCCAGCTTGAAGATAAGCTACCCACTCACGGCGTTTGTTTGTATCTTTGTAAGAATACATTGTATTGTACTGACATGCTGTTGGGAAAACAATTGTCCTAAGGGATAAAGCAATGTCCATGTCACCAGTAAACGAAACTCCACCAAATCCACCACTGTATGGTCCACGTCTTGTTGGCTCTAGCTCATCGATTAGTTCCATGGCTTTTACCTTTGGTGCACCACTAACCGTTCCTACTGGTAAAGCTGCACGTAGTGTGTCCCAGCAAGTTAAATTATCCTGTAACTCTCCTGTCACCTACACATGGAACTTAATCAAATTAGGAACACACAGAATATTTGATCCAACAATGGTTATTTGATTGAAAGCTTACCGTTGAGCTTATATGCATAACATGGGAATAACGTTCAATGTTCATTAGCTTTTCTACTTTCACTGATCCGTATTTTGCGACCTTTCCGACATCATTGCGACCAAGATCGACCAACATAATGTGCTCAGCACATTGCTTTTCATTTGCAAGCAGCTCCTTCTCTAGTCTCTTATCCTCAGCTTCATTTTTCCCTCTCTTGCTGGTTCCTGCTAATGGCCGATTCACTATCTTGTTCTGTTCCAAAAATATGATAACGGTAAGCTTTATATGTAACCTAAGATTATGCAACTTTGAGATAAGAAAGCTCTTACATTCTTTACTTTGGTGAGAATTTCTGGACTTGATGCTACCATAATACATCCTCTGGCCTAAATAAGAGGACAAAATCAGCTTCAACGGTTTATCCACACAAGTGCAAAAAGAATGTTTGGAGAAAGATGTTCTTTCCATTACCAACCTGCAAATAACCCATATACGGGCTTGGATTTACAACTCTTAGTGCTCTATAAACTTCAAAGGGATCTGCAAATGTTCGTCGCTCAAAACGTTGACTAAGCACAATCTGGAATATGTCTCCAGCAAGTATATGTTCTTTAGCCTTGACCACATTTTCCTTGTACTCTTCGCGTGTGACATTTGAGTTTTCCAAAGATGGCCCAAATTGCTTTGTCTGAAGATTTACGTTACCTGCAGCCAACTTTGGCCTGTAGAGATTCATAGAGGAAAAAACAAGTTTCACAGATTAGTTTCAACGGAAACTGAAACCCACACACAAAATCAAGTGAAAGATATACTTACGGCTCAATATCGTGTAACTTGCCCACCAAGTTCTCCAAATGTTCCATTCCATTACTGTATGCCTGCTCATAAGGCATGCTCCCCTCTAGTCTAATCCAGTGAATAACATATGCTTTCTGTAAAATATACAAAGAATATATACTGAACAAATTTGGAGATTCACAGGTGTAATCATAAAACATGGATGGTGAAAAAAGGATTACCTTTTCGACGTGATCAAATACGATTACATCATCGTACAGACCAAGATGCATGTCTGGCAAGTTCCTATCATCCTCAGGGGCCTTTGAAAATGGCAATTTTCTCTTTTCCACATAGCGAACCGTGTCATAAGAGAAAAAACCAACCCACCCACCTATCATGATAAAGAAATATTTTTAAGGGACACCACTTCAGGAAAAAGATAAAACATAGAAAGGAAACTAAAGTCTACTGTTCTTTTATCTGATAGTGACATTCAAGAGTTTTGGAAAATACTGTTTTAGGACGGAAAGGTAGAAAAACAAACAAGATCACGTCAGTGGCAGACTATTCAGACTAATATCAACACAACAGAAAACTCCACTTTGTTGGCTGCTCTTGAAAATAGCACGTGTGTATAAGATTAGAAATCTCCGTCGAAAAACGTAAAAGACCAAATATGAAATGATATATAAAGGACATCGGTTACCTTTCTTATTGGCTTTGAGATAGAAAATAATGAAAACATTTAGAAAGATCATACAAAAGCAATAACTTGACTCCGAAACATCCAAACTAATATCACATTTCCCCAGTCCATAAACCAGGGGATTCATAACTTTAGGTTGACTATTCCACAGAGTGATAGGTTATAAACAATCAAGAAAGATATCTTACCACAAAACGCATCTGGAAGGTCTTGAACTAGTTGAGGATCAGGGTTCCATGACTCTGAGATTTTTCTTGGAATCTCCATTGGATCTTCGACATATTCCTCGGTCATGCTTTCGTTTTTGTGATCCATTACAATAACTTTGTTCTCCTTCGCCACGATCTCCATTGCTGGTTGAGCCCCAACAACGCTATAACGACCCTATTTCACATCAAAGGGAACAATTAGAACATGAGGAATGTTATCATATAATATGGATACAACGAACTGTACAAAGAAAGATTCTACTTACAACACTTGACATTTGAGAGCCTGGCTCAACGGACTCGAAAAGAAAGCTCGGAGCCTCACGGTCATCCTCTTTCACCAGACAACGGTAAGCAAGAACTGGAGTAAGCTGATCGGAGAATATGCAGCGGTAAATTGGTATAAGGTTTGTGCTCTTAGATGCATCTGCCAACTTTTTTGTATCGCTTACTGCAAGAGCAAATGCAGAACATGAATCAGAATTACTTTTAACACTATTTCCAAGCTCATTCGCTGTAATTTGAGGCATGAAGATTCGCATTCGCAATTAAACCCATTCAAATTCAAAATTTGACAGATTCCAAATGTCCAGACAAAATGATAACCCGTTGAAATCCGTAGGTTCCAGAGAAACTAAACAGAGAATTGAAATGGAGTTTGAATACTGCGAAACTACCTAATTCTAGTTCAACCATTTTCCCGCATTTTATCAAAAATCAAATTAAGCGAAGAGCATTGTTTCACCTATTGAAGCTTCTGGCGATACAGAGACGCATTTAATCGAACGGAAAGAAGGCGTATAAGTCGAGCTTCTACCGGAAAATCCAGTAACGGTCACAGAAGAAGCGAGTCCACGAGAAACAGGAGAAGGAAAAAGCCGACGAGAGAAACGAAGAGGTTGTAAGGTTGCTACATTCATCGAAGAAGACATCGTGACAGCTACAAAATCGGTGGCGGTGGTATGCGGCGGCGGCCGGAAAGTTGAGAAGATTCAGAGGTGACGGCTAAAAGAGTGATTTATCTGTGAATATTCTATTCAAAATAAGCTAATGAAGAAGAAAATCAGAGAATCGTTTATTTATAAAGATGACCATGCGACTTATAACGTATTTGCGATAATACCCCTCACCTGTAATTTTTCTCATTGTTTCACCAAGTCACGTGCACGCCTAAAGTACTGTAGAAGTGAATGGCTATTGGATTTGGGTTTTGTAGAAAATAAGGAAAACCATACGTTACATAAAAACATTTTTTTGTTTTTTTTTTTTTTTTTCAATTTAACTCATATTTCAACAATACAATGATTAAATAAGAGAAATATTATTCACCAAAACTTGATATTGAGGCTATGCAAGCCAGATGATCTGATTTATGGTTTAACACAGGAGGAAAAAACTTACATTAAACATAAAAGACTCGAACTCTGGACGTTGAGTTCTCAACCACGAACTAAACAACCACACCACCTACTCATTTTTAAAATTCTAACACTTGTTTGGTGATAAAGAGAGAACAATTAAATGCCTAATTATGACTCTTAGATTATACATTTATTATTTAAGAAAAACAAACTAAATTAGTTACATGTCTCTTCTTTTTTAGCCCTTTTTAAAGTTTTTAGTAGTAGTTTTTTTTTTTTTGTCAACATTGGGCCACAACTGGCCGGCCCAGTAGCCAAGTTCCTGCATAATGCAGGCGGCAGGACTCGATCCCTAGATGTGCAAGTGCACCTGTCTNAGGACTCGATCCCTAGATGTGCAAGTGCACCTGTCTTTCGTGGACTTATCGCCTGCCACTAGGTTAAAGACCACTTGCATATTTTAGTAGTAGTTTTTATCGGTGGAATGTTATGTTTGGTGATTGTTTGTTAATTAGAGTTGTATGTATTATTTTATAACAAAGAAAAAGGTTCGTGAATCACAACATAAAAAAATTTTATACTACAAGTGGCATCTATTCCATTTAAACTAATATTTTGAATAAAAAGAGTCATCAAAAATAATTTATCATCAATTAGATTGGATTAACAAGGGTACAAAAATCTTCAACGATATTACACAAATCCAATTTCCTAAAATTGAATTCGGATAACAAAAATGGCAGATGTAACTTTGAACATTAAAGACATTTTCACAAATTCAATTTTCTTTTAAAGTAATTTTGTATTTTTTTAGTTTGAGTGAAATTAAATTCCATCAAAAGCAAACTATCTTTCTCAACAGTCTACACTCCAAATCTAGTTAAGAATTGTTCAAAACTCTTTTCTTTTTCTTTTTTGCTATTAGAAGAAGATTATAAAGATACGTTTTTCAGTTTTCACAAAACATAAATAGACTCTAATCGGTAACACGAACAATAACAGATACGCACGTAGTGATGTGTTTCATTTCTTCAGTCAATTATATAATATTACGAATGAAGAAACTTTGACTTTTTCTTGAATAAAAACTACTGTATGGTAAGACTACGTAAATAGAAGGTTGCTTTTGATGCTACCAACCAAAATTAAATCCACACACATGAAAAGCATGTGACTTTGTTCTTTCTTTGCAGATTACCTTCCAATTTTCATTATATCCTTTTTCCTAATTTCTTTCTTTCAGTTAATTACTATATTAAAAATAGAACTAGAAATATTTTTTAGAATTTAGTACATAACGCCGTTATAGAGTCAACTTTGTCACATATTTAACTAATTATGACACTACTTTACATTAACAATGTTGGTCCATTCTGGTGTATTTCCAATCATTCAAAGTTTATTCTTTACAAAATTTAAGTTGGCAATTCCTCCACCAGAAAAGTGCATTTGATCAAGTGATTAAGTCAAAATCTATTATCTTTTCTATTAAAATTTGATTCTACATAATCACGAGTCGCATATGAGATTGTAGAAGATGGGCGAAGGCTATGGCTCAGGTCTTACACACAAAAGACACAGATCAGTAGAACATAACTTAAAGAGAGCAAAACAACATGTGATAACTAAATCTGTTGTATTGTTGTTGAGCTGTGTAATAATAATACTGAGTCACTTCACAAGCCAATCATCATGGCTTCATCACCAGTGAAAGGAAATGGATAAGGCAAACACACAAGCAAGGAGAGGAACAGAACCAAGATTCCTAGAGACACATACTTATCCTCAGGCGCTGTGATTTCTTCAGCTAGTGGTGCAATCGGTCCACGCTGCAGGAAGAATATCAGAACCACCCAGTAGAATGCCACATCACTGAACAACGCAGATAATCCCAGAAGTGCTATGGAGGCACCTGTGAGCCGTGTCGCTGTCTGAAAGCATTAAGAGAGATATATACTTCTGCTTATTACCCAAATAGATCTCCTTTGGGAATGTTTCAAGTTCGGTTTAGAGTAGTTACCTTTCGACCCCAGATGGAGAAAGCTATTTTGCCCCCATCAAGTTCCCCTGCAGGGATACTGTTAATGCCATTGATAAGAAGTCCAGCCCATGCCCATATTACAAGTGGGTTCAGTGATATGGAAGTTCCATCTTTGAGTACATTGCCAAGTAGGAGTTTTGCTATAAAACCAAAAGAGGAAATGCTTAAACATTAATTTAAACTCTTAGCATTAGCCTTCAACACTATCATAATAGATTAAGAGCTAAAGCTTACCAATACCACCAACGAGTAAGGACTCATGAAACACTGATGCATCAACTACAATGCCAATGCCATCACTAGGAGGCACGAATAACCCTATAAGAAACAGAATCAAGCCTAGAGAAAAGCCAGCCAGTGGTCCTGCAGCTGCAAGCTTCAAAAGATCTTCTCGCTTGGGTACGATAGTTTTTATTCTCGTTATAGCACCAAAAGAGCCTATCTGCCATCTAAAACATGTTCATCAAATGTCTAAAAACGAAATTCTAGCTGAAAGGAGATTCCTTTTCTTTGAAAGAGAGCATTGCATCTTCACCTGCCAACTTGGAACAAAGAATGGAACACCAAGTTTTATCCCTAAGTTATTTGCAACTAAAATGTGTCCCAACTCATGTACTCCAAGGACAAGAGCGGTGACAAGAGCTCCCGGTAAGCCATCTTTCAACAATTCAAGGTTGTCAAATGCCGATCTGGAATTAAATTCATAAAAGAGAGGAAAACGTTTTATTCGGTTTGATGATTTCGAACCATAACCCGGAACCATAACATGTTCCCGAGGAAACATGATTTAAGATGTTCTTACAGTAAGTCTGATTGCAAGGCGGGCACATTACGGAGAAACAGAGTAAACAATGTCACCACTCCAAAAGAAGCAGCAGCAAACCATTCAGGAACAGCTGCAATTGTATGTAGGGTCCAGCTTAAAAAATCTGATAGGGATCCGTATAATAGGCAAGCGTAGTGAGGTACCTGTTGTCTCGGGTTCTAATGACCTTCTTGGAACAACAACAGCCACAGGTTTATCATCCTCAGGATTTGAGAGGAGGAATAGCTTGTAGCTATCACCAAATTTATTCTGCAGATTGATGAGCAATATACTATTATATTTTCATCACAATACGTGTTTGTCACCATCTTCGTTAAGAATGGAAACCCAAACAGCAGAAATGCTACCTCCATTCTTGTCTTTATCTTCTCGTAACTTTTAGCAGGCTGGCCTCTTAGATTTCCTTTGAACAATACCCCACCCTACCAACGTTGTCCCAAACAACGTCAAAGAGATCCTTAATAAAGAAAGAAAAGTTGATGATAAACTTAGAAAAAAAACTGATGAGTATCTCACTCACTCACCTCATATGGTTCTTGGCTTGTTACAAAGAAGGTGTCAAACCCAAATACTTGGCCCATAAGAATATCAATGGTTTCTTTAGGGAGCCTCATGGATTCATCCAATTGTACTGGCTGTTCACAACAACTTTTAATGAAAGATAAACAACAGAAAGCATTTAGCTGTTGATGTTATAAATAATATTGTTGATAATACTTACATTCAAACCAGGAAGAGGATAACCACTGCTAACTTCTACTTTATCATTGTCCTATTTAAAATGCAGTACAGTACAAAACATTGAGAAAGAAAACTGAGAAACTATATTGACATAAAAAGAGAAGTAGAATACAATGGGTTCAAGTAATAAGCCATCTAGAGTAATTCAGCAATGTTCACTAACCAGATTAGCTAACTAGACTGGAAACAAAACAATATAAACTGAGCTTCAATTTCACCACGGATGCAGTACTTTCTGAGTAAGAAGAAAACAATACCTGAAAACTTAATTGAGCTTTGTTGTCCTCCTCATTGCCTATAGCTTCATTCCCAACTGTTGACTGTGAATTCAACTCAGTAGGAATTTGTGTAGGAGGATCACCTGCTGAAGTCTCTTTGCCTTCTTCATCATTTTCCTGCAAAGAAGAAATTATGAACTCAGACACAAATATTACCAACACTACTAATCATTAATCCAAAAAAACTCAATTACCAAATAAACCAAGAAACAAATCCATAACTTGGGTCAGAATCATAGTCTCTGGAAGAAAAATCAACATTGATACAAAACAAATACCTCATCATTATTGCCTTCTGGTTCCGTTTGTGTCTCTGAAACTCTAACAAAAGTTTCTCTCTTTCTGAAAAGTCTTAAGTTCAAAAGCCATCGTAATAAGTAGACAAAGAAGTAGTAGTGAGCTCACAAATAAACAATAGAGGAATACGAACTATTGAAAACCTTTCAAGTTTCAGATCCTTGTTTCTTCGATATGTTCCTGATTGCCCAAAATTGAGATTTGAAGTAGCTACAAAAGGCTGAAACTGAAGACTACAACATGAGCTGCATTGAGACAAGACACCAAAATTGCCACGAAAACTAGCTGAGAGATTCATGTCCTAAGAAGGCGACCAACAAAATTCCGAATGTCGAGAATTTTAAGTTCTCCGATCAAAATCCTGATCCCATGTTTAACAAAAGTAAAGAAATTTGTAATTTTGTTCTTCAGAGAGTTGTGTGTCCTCGTGGCTCTTATCGCTGGAAGCGAGAGGATCTTTCATTTATCCGTTGGAGGAGCTCTTTCCAAGAATAAAGCCTTGTCGTTTTTCGTCAATTTCACCGACATGAAGTCCTTATATTAATATCTAAAACGACACTTTCCCCAAAGTCACCATGTTCTTAAAATCGGACCGGATCGGTCTGACCGGCACTCGCTAAAAATAAGTAGAGTTTGGTCTAACTAAAGTCTAAACATTTGGATACAGGTTTTTTTGTTTCTATGATATATAAGATCTATTCTTCAGATATTTTTATTTTCTCAGGTTTGGATATTTTTACTCAAATTTTTATAGATTTCCAATATTAGTAAAGACTTAATTGAAAAGTTTAAAAAATCAAAATTTAATAAAATTATATTGGGTTTTGTATGATTATTTGTGCGGTTTGAGTATTTAGATGAATTTGGTTTTTTGGTATATAGATTTACAATCTATTTCTGATTTTCTTCGGATTTGAATTTTTGGTATTTAAATTTAGATTCATTCGCTGAGTTGTTTTTAATCTGATGGTTAGGATGATCCAGCTAATGACTTGACACCATGTTCGATTCCTACCCGCTGCATTATGGTAGTTTAAAAAATGAATTTTAGGGGTGGATTTAGGCTACGGATCGGGTCTTGTCGATCTAATGTTGACAAAAAAAAATAGATTCATTCATTTATTTCATTAGGTTATGTTCGAATTCAATTTGGGAAAACTATCAATAAACCTTCGAACTTACAAAATCCGGTTGATTTAAGTATGAACTTCGGATTCGGTCAATTAAACTATTAATTTACTATTGACTTTAAAAAAACACTAAAGTTTGGGTTGACTCGGCCAATTGAACATCCCGAAAATCGCAAATTTAAAATTTCTCTAAATTCGAAAGCCAAATCGATTTTGGAATGTTCGATTTAGTTCTTATCTTCATTTTAAAGAACTCCTAAACTTGATTTTCTCTTTTCTTTCAAAAATAAGCTCAAATTTTAGCTTATTCTTGAAAGAAAAAAGAAAATCAAGCTTAAGGGTTTATTAAAATAAAGATAAGAACTGAATCGAACTTTTAAAAACCGATTTGGCTTTCGAATTTAGAGAAATTTTAAATTTGAGATTTTCGGGATGTTCAATTGGCCGAGTCAACCCAAACTTTAGTGTTTTTTAAAGTTAACAGTAAATTAATATTTTAATTGACCGAGTCCAGAATTTATAATTAAATTAACCAAATTTTGTAAGTTCGAAGGTTCTTGGACAGTTTTCCCAATTTAATTTTTCTTATTTTGAATCGGATTGGGGTCAGGAGCCAAACCACCCAAGTAAAG
Organism: Lepidium africanum; assembly: GCA_900406405.1. Lineage (NCBI taxonomy): Eukaryota > Viridiplantae > Streptophyta > Magnoliopsida > Brassicales > Brassicaceae > Lepidium > Lepidium africanum. The sequence continues at coordinate 180,493 of OVAX01000020.1, forward strand.
TAATAACGCGCTGTGTGGCTCTATAAGTTTGGACGACACGATGTTTTTTTCTTTATATATATATAAAAACGTCACACATGTTTGCTTGAAAGCTCTGTGGAACGAGACGACGCAGCAGCGATATTTTTCAATCGTCGGTCGTTTCGAAAAATCCTCACATCTCAGATGAACTCCGATCGGTGCTAGAAATCCGATTTCGTATCCCGATCTAGTCATCGGGAAAACAATGGATGGTAACAAAGATGATGCGTTGAAATGCCTAAAAATCGGCAAAGATGCTATGGAGGCAGGAGATCGATCTCGCGCTTTGAAATTTATGGAGAAAGCTTGTCGTCTTGATCCAAGTCTTCCGATCGATGACCTTGTTTCGGATCTCAAGAAGCAATCGGATGAACCAGCGGCTGGATCTGCCGCTAACGACTCGTCTAAGCCGTCAGATCGACCTTCTCTTCGTCAACGTGGATCTTCTTCATCCGCTACTGGATCTTCATCACCGTCTGCGTCTTTCACTGAAGAACAACGAGCGATCGTGAAAGAGATAAAATCGAAGAAGGATTACTACGAGATTCTTGGATTGAAAAATAATTGTTCAGTGGAAGATTTGAGGAAAGCTTATCGGAAACTCTCTTTGAAAGTTCATCCCGATAAGAACAAAGCTCCTGGTTCAGAAGAAGCTTTCAAATCCGTCTCTAAGGCGTTTCAATGTTTAAGCAAGGAAGACACTAGAAGAAAGTACGACATCAGTGGCTCCGATGAGCCTGCTTATCAACCACGCCGAGCTGCAAGAAGAAACAATGGATTCAACGGTTTCTACGACGATGAATTTGATGCTGATGAGATTTTCAGAAGCTTCTTTGGTGGAGGAATGGCTCCTGCTACAACACATTTCCGTTCATTCAATTTCAATACCGGAACTAGAACAGCTCATCAAGCTTCCGATACAGGATTCAATCCTCGTGTACTCCTCCAAATGCTTCCTGTTGTGTTTATACTACTCCTCAACTTCATACCTTCTCCTCAACCAATGTACTCACTCTCTCCTTCATACAATTACGATTACAAATTCACAACGCATAAAGGTGTCAATTACTTTGTGAGATCAGCTAAGTTTGAGCAGGAATACCCAATCAATAGCCTCGAGAGACAAAGAGTTGAAGAGCTTGTTAACAGAGATTATTTGTCTATACTGAGTCAGAATTGTCAGCATGAGCGTCAGAGAAAACAATGGGGTTTTATCCGCGAAACGCCGCATTGCGACATGATGCGAAGGTTTGATACAGTTGCTGCATAAGCCATGTTTAAGTGACAGAGACTTGAGCACCTGAGTTAGTAAACTTAACTCCATGAAACTTGGCTGGATTGTTGTGAAACATAGATGGTACTTTCTAACTTCTGAGCATTTTGGTTAGGGATGATGCTTCAGAGAGTTTGTTTCCTAAGTCCCAAACTCATATTCATATACTGTCGATTACTGTGCACCTTAAGATGTTTAGTATGATGCATATTATGTGTGTTTATATTATTCGGAATAATACTTGGTTTTGCTTTGAATTTTCCAAAATTAAAATGCTATTACATAAAACTTTGAGCTCTTTCGCTGATTCCGTTAGATATTCCAGCTATTAGCTCTCGCATCAGACTTTTAGGAAGTGAATCGTTCTAACATCAGGGTTCGACTCTTGTGGAAAATTAAAAGAGTTTTAGGAAATGAATTTTGGTTTAGACGATCGCTCTGGCATCAGAGTTGGGTGGTTAAGATTTCTAAGAATTGAGTATTGTACTATGGATCGTTCTTTCTCAATCCAATTGTTCATAGAGAAAGAATAACAGCTATTACATAAGTCGTATCCTGGTAGATTCCAATTGAATCTTACAGAAAAATTGAAAACTTTTGACAACCAATTATCCACACAAAAGAGTAGGGCCCCTCGAAGCTTGCAAGCTGGATTTGATACACACTAAGAACAAAGAATAAAACAATTTTGCATCAAGCCACAAAGAAGAGGAAAACAATGAGGAACAAGATGATTATAGCGAAGATCTTAATCATGAGCCATCTATTTGATGAAATACGAGTGAGATGTTGCAGAAGAGCGCTGCGTGCTCCTTCTACATTGACTAATGATTCATCCATATTGTCATCGATTCTGTTTCATAAAAAATAATAGGTTTTATATACATTGTTTCCTGTAACTTAGAATATGTCAAAGTTGTTGGTAAGAACGTTTAAGGAAACCTGATTGCTAGCTCTCCTTGTTGTGTGACCATTGTAGCTAGATGCGTGAATATTCCACTAAGCTCTGTTATTGTTGATTCGACACTGTGAAGTGCATTGGCACGGCTTTGGCTATAATTCTCTTGCCTTGGTACTGTTTGCTGTAACATGGACATCTCCATTTGCTGTGAAGGAGCATTCTCGATTGCAGATCTGCGTCTGTTTTGTCATGGCATAAACCAAACACCATATGTTTTATACATGATTTGAACTTAAAAGCATAATGAAACATGAACACAATCGCAAGTTTGTAGTTATGGAAATTAGGACATACCTAAGTTGGCTACCTGAAGGAGCTCCACTATTAACTTGCGGCAATCTGGATGATTACAAGAGACGAACCCTATTTAGTTGGGAGTAACTGTTACTTGGGATGTAGTTTTAGAACAAAACTCACAGTGGTTGTTGTACATTCCCGGAAGGATTTGATGAATTTGACCAAGGAGGAGGCTCAGGTACAGATTTTGCCTTGTTCTGAGGTGGACTATCTACTACTGCATTTTTTGCGGAAAAAAGTTGTTTCCGGTTTTCATGAGCCTTCATGTTCTGCAAGAAGACAAGACATTTCTCAATGGGTACTCTCTCCAGTGTAGAACAATAGACAGATACAAATGAACAAGAAGTTGACAAAATCCAACCTCTGATCTCGTAGTTAGAACATCTTGGAGTTGCTTTGTAGCTCCCATAAGTCTGGTTTTCAAGTCATCACAAACAGCAGTGTAGTGACCAACTTTGTCCTGTGAATAGTTCCCATCAGCGATCTCCATGTTCTGAAGAGTTTGCAGATCAGAGAGAGCCATATTCAGCCCCGTGATGTCGTTCCTGATCAACACAGTTAACTCCTGTATTTCCACAGTCCGGTCATTGAAAATCGATGATTGTTTAGCCACTGCGATTCATCAACAGTTTCAGGTAAACAAAAAAGTAATCCATATCAGAAGAAATAAAGCTGCCTTGACTTGCAATCACAATAACGTCTCTAAAATCATTTCAAGATCAGGTACATGTTTTGTTCAATTCATGTAGATCACAAATGACTTCCACAACAAGCAACATAGAATCTTCCACCTTCTGAGCATTAATTCTTACTTCAAGCTAAATGCCTAAAAGCAGAGGGCCAGTTAAGCGTTTACTACAAGACAGCTATCTGATTTTATGTCTTAATCTTATTAGAATCTGAAAATTTCACTACGCAGATCAAATACCTTACATTTTCTGACTTTTTTATTCAGCTACTAATCAAATCCAGAACGAAATCTTAGTTCCAGAGGAAAAAAATTAGAAACGGCGAGAAAGATGTGATTCTGAACCGTACATTTAGCGAGTCTGGCGATCTTCTGAGATGTTTCATGGATACCTAACCCAATCCGGGAAGCTTTCTTATTAAATTCAGATCTTGAAGATTCCGGTGGTGATCGATTTGAGGTTGTCGGATCATCTTCAGCTTTATGAACGGACGGGATCGCTCCGATCTTTTTCAACGTTTGGGATACTGAATGAAACTCAGCCGTTCGATCCCTAAACGTAGAACCCATCGGAGGGTCAGAATTGGATCAAAATCACCGGAAAAAAGTTGATGAATTTCCTCAGATGTTGAGCTCCATTTCCAGAGTAACGGGAGATTTAATCAACCGAAAGAACTGGACAGAGAAACAAAAAATGAATTGAGAAACACTGCGTGTCATTATAATGTTTTGACATCAGACATCTTGTTGTTTTAGTCTTGTTTATACAGAATTATACCAAACGGGACTGTGTCTCGTTTTAATATTTGGCAATCTAAAGACGTAGCGTTAAGATAAAGCAGATTTTAGACCAAATGAAAAAAACAGAAGCAGACATCTAGTCAATTTTACCTTGGCCCAAGCCCGATAGCATGATAACACATAGCCTATCAAATTAGCAAATCCTAAATCTTTTTATTTTATTTTTGTAATTTAGAAAAAAAAAAGATGGTAAGATATTAGAAAGTAATAAAATGCATGATAACTGTGCAAACTCGAGATGTGTTTGCTTCTGTAAATTCGATGAAAACAAGAAAATTAAAGGAAGAAGAAGAGAGAGTACTCGAGACAACACAAGATTTACGAGTTCGGTTCATAATCTGTGAACCTACATCTTGCCGGAGCAAAAGTTTCGGAGATTAATCTCAACCATTAAACTTGAAATTACAATGATACAGACTCAATCAATATAATCTCTCTTTCTTACTTCCTCTCTAACCCTTTCTCTCTCTATATTCTCTCAATTCCACTTTCACAATACTTCCTCAATCATTCTTTATACTTAGAATGAAGAGTAACAAGAATAACAGAAAGGAAAAACAAACTCAGCTCAACATAAATAAAGAACAAGCTTAACTACCTTTAAAAGAGAAGACGAACACTCTATAATCTCATCAATCGTCCTCGCTTTGAGATTATAGATCAACGGTTGAGATTAACCTTGATTCATAAACCTGGATCACCAAACTTGGATCCGGAAAAGCTCCATTAAACTAATGGATACTTGAGAATACTCTGAATGACTTAGAGTCTTCTCCAAACACTTTATACCTTGAAAAACCTCTAGATGAACTGGAGTCTTTCCCACACTTAGTGAAACCCGCTGAATCAATGACTACCTTACTTCAAATCTCCACCTTAGTCTCGATCAGTCTTCTTTTTGGTGGAGTCTTCTGCATTAGTTGAATCAGTCTTCTGTTACTCGAAGCATCTTTAATGCTTCTTGTAACTTGTACACCGATATGATCTTAGTCAACATGTCTGCTGGATTGTCTGAAGTTGGAATCTTCACAACTTCTACCTTGCCTTTTTTGATCTGATCACGAATGTAGTTGTATTTCACAGCTACGTGCTTAGTTCTTTCATGGTACACTGCATTTTTTGACAGTGCTATTGAACTTTGTGAATCACAATGTATCTCCACCTTCTCTTGTTCAAATCCAAGCTCTCCTGTTAAAACTTTTAGCCACACTGCTTCTCTTGCAGCTTCTGTAAGTGTGATATACTCTTCTTTTGTAGTTGAATATTTTCCAGCTTATAGTGTTTCCACCTGCAGTAAAAACAATTCATGAAGTAGATTTTCTATTATCTAAATCACCTGCAAAATTAGAGTCACAATAACCAACTATATTGAACCCCCTATTTGTTTTGTAGCCCAGTCCAATAGGAAAAGATCCTTGAATATATCTTAAGATCCATTTGACAGCTTTCCAGTGCTCCATAATTGGCTTGCTCATGAATCGGCTGACTACTCCCACTACAAAAGCTAAATCCGGTCTTGTTCCTATCGTGCATACATGATGCTTCCAACTGCGCTTTGGTAAGGTGTTCCTTTCATACTTCGTTTTTGATCCTTAAATTCTTGTTCTGTAGCTGACTTAAGTTTGAGATGAGCTCCAATTGGTGTTGATAACTTCTTACATTGATCCATCTTAAAATTTGCTAGAACTCGTGACAAATAACCTTGTTGAGTTATTTTCAATGTACCTGCATTCCTGTTACGAGAAATTTCCATACCAAGTATCTTTTTAGCATCTCCTAGATTTTTCATTTCAAACTCTAAATTCAATAAACCTTTAAGGTTCTCCACCTTAGATTTATCACTCGATGCAATTAAAATATAATCAACATATATGTATAACTCTAATTTTAATCTCTTGTAATATACACAATAATCATACTCACTTCTTATGTATCCATGATTTACCATAAATTCGTCAAAGCGCTTGTTCCATTGCCTCGGAGATTGCTTTAAACCATACAACGATTTCTTGAGAAGATATACTTTATCTAGATGCTTAGGATTTATGAAGCCTTATGGTTGTTCCATCACAATATACTCATCCAAGTGTCCATGTAAGAATGATGTCTTCACATCTAATTGCTGCAACTTAAGATAAAAGTTAGTGACAAGATATAAGATGAATCTAATAGTTTTGTGTTTTACCATTGGTGAAAAGATTTCTTGGTAATCAATTCCTTCCTTCTGAGAGTAGCCTTTAGCTAAGCGAGCTTTAAATCTTGGCTTCTCTACTCTTAGTATTCCTACTTTTCTTTCGAATACCCATTTACACCTTATAACTTTCTTTCCCTCTGCTCTATCTATTAGAATCCAGGTTCCATTATTCGAAAGAGAGTTCATTTCTTCCTCTTCAGCTTCATACCATTTATCTCTGTCACTGTCTTCCATTACTTCAGCATTTGTTCTTGTTTCATAATCACCTGAATCTTCTGTTAATGAGCATATAAACGCTGTTATAGCTTCATCTTCTTCATTGTTTTCTTGTTCATAATCCTGATAACGAGCTGGTGGATGTATAGTCCTCCTTGTCTGTTTCTTGCTAACTGATAGTTACTTAGAGATCTTGTTTGTGAACTACTTCAACCTGGTTTTGATTATCTGGAGTTTGTTCCATTTGAGATGACTCTTGTTGATAAGATCTTTCAACTCCACCTCCAAAAGAAGTACTTTTCTCACCTGTTATACCTTCAATAAACTCCAAACTTGTCAGTTTATTAAAATTTAACTGAACTTTACTTGCAGATATCTCTGACTTTATATCTTTGTAAACTATATCTTCTTTAAACACTATGTTTCTGCTTATAACACATTTTTGATCCTCAATTAACCACACTTTGAAACCCTTCACTCCTTCTGGATATCCTGTAAAGATCTCTTTCTTGGCTCGAGGTTCAAGCTTTCCGTCTGTTGCATGAAAATATGCTAAGCAACCAAACCTCCTCAGATTTCCCAAATCCGGTACAGCAGACGTCCAAAATTCTTATGGTATTTTGAATTCTAAAGCAGATGATGGTGATCTGTTTATCAGGTATACTGCAGTTGACACTACCTCTAACCAAAAATTTTGTCCTAAACCGCTCTCACTTAACATACTGTTAGATTTGAAATTAAAGAGGAGAGATGAGTGAAAAACTGTGCATATTTGTGCACAGCC
>OVAX01000021.1:8031-160301 GCA_900406405.1 Lepidium africanum
TCGTGGCTGTAGAATGTGGTTCGTCTGCAAGGGAAAACTCATCACAACAATGTAAGCTTCACGATAACACTTTGTGTGTTTTATAAGAATTGCAGAGCTTAACAGAAAATTTTAAGTTGCTTAATAGACAAGGAAATGTCGACTTTGGGAATCCACCAGCCAATATAACTGAGGAGTATCCAATAGGAGTACAAAGAGTACCAAAGAACTTAAACAATGGACCTGGGAACTCAACAGGCAGTGTAAGCAAACCAGGCTCAACTCCAAGTCCTCTCCATGAATTTATCTGTCCACTTACAAAGGTTAGATTCAACAATGTCCTTGTTTTCTCAAAACTACATATAAGTTGCTGATTTGTTGTTCAACGCAAATTGTATTTCCATATGATGTAGGAAATTATGCGAGAGCCATATCTTGCTGCTGATGGTCATACTTACGAGCTAGAGGTAATCAGAGAGTATCTAAGTAAAGGAAATAAGATGTCGCCAATTACCAAGCAGCCGCTCCAGCATTACAATCTTACTCTAAATCGAGCTGTCTATGCAATGATTAAAGACTGGCAGGAGGCTAACCCAAATTACGAGGATTAAAACTATCAACAACGAGTGAGATATGTTGTGATGTTGGTTATAACTTTTTTGTGTGCGTCATGTGTTCTGTTAATTCATGGAGTCTATTAGAGCAAAATTGGAATCGTCACTTGTTCTATAAAGCTTCATGTATTTCAAATCGACTATGAATTTTGTGTGTTTTGAAGAATGAGAATTTTTTTGTTTTTTTTTTTTAAACCATAGTATGCGAAGAACTGGCGAATATTTTTCGGCCCTTGGGCCTTTACTAATTTAAATATGGGCCCGTACTAATTTGAATATGGGCCCTTACTGATTTGACTATGGCTGTTATTCGTTGGATCTTAACCGATCTAAGCGATGAAGATCTCACTGTCACCTGAATTCTTTCCTAATCGGTCTCCGGCGGATAATCGGACATAAATCAGTCATAAACAGGTCAGAAGAAAATGAATGCGAGACGAAATTTCTCACCTTTTTTTCTATTTGGCTACTCTTCCGTGACTCCGTCAAAGCTTCTCGTGTCACTGACTCACTTACCCGAAAAAGATATGATCTTGCCTTCGATTTCGGATTTCCTTACTTATTTATTTTATCTTCTCTAGAAAAATCCAAAATTTATTTAACTATAGTAATGCGTTCGTTTGATTCTGTGCTTTATTATTATTTTTCAACTATTGTGGAAATGTGTCGTTTACGGTAAAGAATTGTTCTACGTATGTTATGTAGACAGACATGTCCCAAAAGTCATCGATCTAAGGTAAGTTGTAATTTTATTATATTGAAAATTGGCTTTGTCTTTGATGTTATCCGTTTTGATCATATCTATTTCTTCTTTCTCAGAAAAGACAATAATTGAATATATTATATTATTGACAAAGAAAATGGTCGGAAACATCTTTGCAATTCGTTAGCAAGGGACCTAATTATATTATAATGAAATCATTTTTGATTGTGTATTATTTATAGAGAATTTTTCTGTTTGTATCTATCCAGAAAAGTGGAGAATCCATGGCAGAGTCTTTTAGTGATGATTCTGTTTATGTTGCAGTAAGTGACGGTGTTAGTGAAAGTAAATCGACTTTGTTATGGACATTGAGAACTCTCCAAGTGAAAAAGCTTTACCTTCTTCATGTTCATCAGCTGATTCCAATGACCCCTTCATGTAAAGCATCAATATAATCAACCTTAAATCCTTCTGGAATGAATGTAATTGTTACATACATATATATCTCAGTTTCCTTCTCTAAATGTTTGGTCTTTTGTTTTGTGAATTTTCAGCAAGTGGGCTAGAACAAAGCGAGATCGATACAATCCAGAAGTCAGAAGAGACAAGTAGAAAGGATAGGCTTCTCAAGTATCGTGATATTTGCATAAATGAAGGAGTGAGTGTTCATTTTTTTTCGTGTGGTTTATTTTTTTCATCTGAATAGTATATAATTGTTAATGTTGCAGGTATATGAAGAAGATGTGGAGATGTTATATTTTTCAGCAAATAATGCAGGGGAATGGATTGTGGAACTTATATATCAAAACGACATCAAGAAGCTTATCATTGGAGCAAACTACTCTGAGTACGTATATCAATAGAATCATTCTGTGTCTCCAGAACAAGGCAGATAAATAATTCTTTTGTTCTGCAATAATCTGCCTGATACACAATGATGACTTGGTAAATAAGTAAATCCTCACTCAAGTTTATATATCTTTGATGATGCAGGGACATAGTTAATATCACATCTAGAAAAGCTGAGTATGTGATTAGCCACGCCCCTAGTTACTGTAAAATATGGCATGTATGTAATGGTCACCTCATTCAAACGAGGTAAAGCTTCAGGATTATACTTTTGCATGTTTCAAATAATTGTGAGATTTATAAAAAAAACAATTTTCTTTGTTACTAGGGAGGGACGGTTTGATCTTGTGGGTTCATCAGACTACCACTCTGAATCTTTAAGCAGCCTTCAAGACCTTGTTTCTGCTCTGATACCATACGGGCAAGCAGGAAAAGCTGAAAGCCTCACTGAAGAACGATCAGTATGTACACTCCAGTTGACAACACATAGGCTTAAGAGGATTGTTTTATGAACTTGAAACTTTGTGATTTTAGTGTAAACCCTCTTGAAAACTTTGTAGAGGACATAAAAAAATAGAATTGTGATAGATGGAAAAATTCAAGGATCCAACACATCTCTTAGTTAGGCTAAGTTTATCTCATTTCCTGCACTGCCTAAGTATGTATCTTTCAGTGTAGGGAATTCTCATTTGCTCAATTGTCATGGTTTTTTTAAACAGGTTAAAAGGTTTGAGATGATGTATCACGAGGAACGGAAACGACAACTAGAATTTGAGGACATACAGAGAGAAAAAGAGCAATGTGATAAGATGAGATGTGAAAGAGAGGAAGCACTCTCATGTTCTGTTGATGTCACTCAGATACTCTACAATGAAGAAGTGATTCGCAGGAGAGAAGCAGAGGCAGAACTAAAAAGAGCAAAAGCAGAAATCAGAGAAATGAAAAGGGTCCAAAAGGAACTCGAAGAACAGCATTATACTACTTGTCGTCGGTTACAAATGTGTCAGAAAGAGCGAGATGAAGCTATCGAGACAATTGAAGAGATTTCGAGACATCCAAACCTGGAGGAAGGTGAGTCATCGTCACAGTCACCATCATCCCCGTTCCAGTGGCCTGTTTCCAACGAGCTTCCCCAATGTTTCATCTGTCCCATCTCAAAGGTCAGGACTCAAACACTCCATGTTCTTGGCTTGTGTGTTTATAACAAATATTCCATTATACATTTGTTTGTTTGCTGTCTAATTTTATCTATTGTCATTGTTCATTTATGTAGGATATTATGCATAATCCTCATGTTGCAGCAGATGGTCACACCTATGAAGCAAAGGAAATCAGAAGGTGGCTGAGTGATGGAGGTGAGAACTCACCGATGACAAACCTTAAGCTCGAGAATCACAATCTCACCCCGAATCTTGTACTTCGTTCTGCCATTAGAGAGTGGTTGCAGGAGCACCCCTATTTCTGTGATTATGATTCGACTTAGTGTTCATATGATGTTGATCTTGTTGTAATTCATTGAATTTATTTGTGTAAAATATAACAAAACGTTAGCATTTATTCATTGATGAAAAAAACTCGGGAGTCTTTCCTGTTATCTGAATCCATATTCCCTCGCTGTTCTTACGTCTCGAAACTGACTGAATGACATCAAATCTCAATGGAAGAATAAGAAAAGGCAAAATCCTTAGGAGCCCAACAACACATAAGGCCCAAAACAAAGGGAGTTTAGACAAAATTGGGCTTTAATAATTCTTGGCCCTGAATTAAGGAGACGCGTAAGGTAAGCTTTAGCCGTACCAACAACGACGATGCAGAAACACTTACTATCGAGAAGAACGCGTTTAATTATCCGGTCAAGAAGAAGCTGAAGGTCGGTCAAACCAGATCTGGAGAAGGAGTAAAGCAGCCACCGGGTTTTGCGTTCTAATGTTGGCGATTCTGCAACGGATAGTTGAATCGATCTGGTGAACAGGTATATTCCAACTCATTAGTCTATCTCTGTAGAAGAATCGATCATCCTACACTTGATAATCAATGCTTTAAACCTCACGGATTGAAGAACAATACTCTCAATCAATCACTCACAATTACTTTAGATGATTTCTTGAGCTTTTAAAAGAAAAGGAACGCAAGAGAGCTACTCTACATGCTCCCATACTGACTCGTATCAGGCTTCACTCACGCTTAATGCTCTCATTTTCTTTTCCAGCTTTTGGAACCTGACATTTGAACCAGTAATGTAGGTAGATAAGGGTCTGACCATTACCAATTTTTAACTTGAATCCAGCCTTGGAAAATCGGTCTTAGCTTTAGGATCTTCTTTATGCTCCACGAATGCTTGTGCTTTGTATTTATTACCCAAAATTGATTTAGCTCACCTCTAAGAATCTCCGAACAGAACCATTTACCACAAAGAGAGTCTTATCTAAAAAATAGTAGCCAAGGAATTTTGAGAAAACTGGCTGTATTCCAAGCTTCCAAATTTCTAACCCCTAATCCCCTTCATTTTTTGCAGATGTCACAAACCAGACGGCGGCCGTTGGCGGCAGATGCTGCCGGAATCGAAGAGGAGCCTTATAACATCATCCCCGTTAACAATCTTCTTGCTGACCATCCTTCTCTCCGTTTTCCTGAGGTTCGTGCCGCAGCTGCTGCTTTTAAAACCGTCGGAGACCTTCGCCGTCCGCCTTACGTTCAATGGCGCTCTCACTACGATCTCCTCGACTGGCTTGCCTTGTTTTTTGGTTTCCAGAAAGACAACGTCCGTAATCAGCGTGAGCATATGGTGCTTCACCTCGCAAATGCTCAGATGCGTCTTACTCCACCACCGGATAATATTGATTCTCTTGATTCCTCGGTTGTTAGGCGATTTCGACGGAAACTTCTAGGTAATTACACTAGCTGGTGTTCGTATTTGGGGAAAAAATCAAATATCTGGATCTCAGATCGGAATCCTGATTCGAGACGGGAACTTCTGTATGTTGGATTGTATCTTCTTATATGGGGTGAGGCTGCGAATCTTAGGTTTATGCCTGAATGTATCTGTTACATCTTCCATAACATGGCTTCAGAGCTCAACAAAATCTTAGAGGATTGCCTTGATGAAAACACCGGTCAACCGTATTTGCCTTCTCTCTCAGGCGAAAACGCTTTTCTAGAAGGCGTAGTAAAACCTATCTACAATACAATCGAAGCTGAGGTTAATGAGAGTAAAAATGGTACAGAGGCGCATTGCAAGTGGAGGAACTACGACGATATCAACGAGTACTTCTGGACAGATCGATGCTTTAGCAAATTGAAATGGCCGCTCGATAAGGGAAGTAATTTTTTCAAAGGTATAGGTAAAAGTGTAGGGAAAACTGGTTTTGTGGAGCGAAGGACGTTTTTCTACCTGTACCGGAGTTTTGATCGGCTTTGGGTGATGCTAGCTTTGTTCCTTCAAGTCGCCATTATAGTAGCTTGGGAGGAAAAGCCGGATAGTGCGTCTGTGACACAGCAGCTGTGGAATGCTGTGAAGGCAACAGATGTTCAGGTGAGACTTTTGACTGTGTTCTTGACCTGGAGTGGTATGCGACTTTTGCAGGCTTTGTTGGACGCATATTCACAGCGCCCCCTCATTTCTAGAGAGACTAAAAGACACTTTTTCAGAATGCTGATGAAGGTTATAGCTGCCCTGATTTGGATCATAGTTTTCATTGTCCTCTATACGAACATTTGGAAGCAGAAGAGGCAAGATAGGCAGTGGTCTGGTGCCGCTAAAACCAAAATCTACCAATTTCTTTACGCTGTGGTGGCTTTTTTGGTGCCTGAAATTCTGGCTGTGGCTCTGTTTATAATCCCATGGATTAGAAACTTTTTGGAAGAAACCAATTGGAAAATATTCTTTGCTTTAACTTGGTGGTTTCAGGGAAAAAGCTTTGTGGGTCGAGGTTTGAGAGAGGGTTTAGTGGACAACATCAAGTACTCGACTTTCTGGATTTTTGTCCTTGCAACTAAGTTCATATTTAGCTACTTCCTGCAGGTTAAGCCAATGATTAAACCCTCAAAGCTGCTATGGAACTTAAAGAATGTAAAATATGAGTGGCACCAGTTTTATGACGGCAGCAGTAGGTTTTCTGTCGTATTGTTATGGTTGCCAGTTGTCTTGATATATCTGATGGATATCCAGATTTGGTATGCAATCTATTCTTCAATTGTTGGTGCTGTTGTTGGGCTCTTTGATCATCTTGGGGAGATCAGGGATATGGGACAGCTTAGGCTGAGGTTTCAATTCTTTGCTAGCGCCATACAGTTCAACCTAATGCCTGAGGAACAACTTCTGAATGCTAGAGGCTTTGGTAACAAGTTCAAGGACGGCATTCATAGGTCAGTAAGTGGAATTATGCTACTGATATTACTATATAATTACTTGACAGCACAAGAATTTGTAGTTTTGTCAAAGCAAAGTCTATGCATATAACTCAATATTTCAATATTTTAATAACCTAGAGGTTGTGTATTGTATGCAGATTGAAGCTAAGGTATGGATTTGGGCGGCCATTTAAAAAACTCGAGTCTAATCAGGTTGAGGCGAACAAGTTTGCGTTGATCTGGAATGAGATCATCTTAGCATTCAGAGAAGAGGATATTGTTTCTGATCGAGAAGTAGAGCTATTGGAACTGCCAAAAAATTCATGGGATGTGACAGTTATTCGCTGGCCATGTTTTTTGTTGTGCAATGAGCTTTTGCTTGCACTCAGCCAGGCCAAAGAGCTGGTAGACGCTCCTGATAAATGGCTGTGGCACAAGATATGCAAGAATGAGTACAGGCGTTGTGCTGTAATTGAGGCATATGACAGCATCAAACATCTGTTACGCTCAATCATCAAAGTTGATACTGAAGAACATTCGATAATTACAGTTTTCTTTCAGATGGTAGATCTTTCCATTCAGTCAGAGCAGTTCACCAAGACCTTTAGAGTGGACCTTCTGCCAAAGATTTATGAAACACTGCAAAAGTTGGTTGGGCTGTTGAATGTTGAGAAAAAGGATAGTGGGCGAGTGGTGAATGTTCTGCAGTCTCTTTATGAGATTGCAACTCGACAGTTCTTTATAAAGAAGAAGACAACTGAAGACCTGTCTAGTGAAGGGTTGACTCCTCGTGACCCAGCTTCTAAGTTGCTGTTTCAGAATGCTATTAGGCTTCCTGATGCAAGCAAGGAAGACTTCTATCGGCAGGTTAGGCGGTTACACACGATTCTCACTTCTAGGGACTCTATGCACAGCATCCCTGTGAATCTAGAGGCGAGACGTCGGATTGCTTTCTTCAGTAATTCACTTTTCATGAACATGCCTCATGCACCTCAGGTTGAGAAAATGATGGCCTTCAGTGTTTTGACACCATACTACAGCGAAGAGGTTGTATACAGCAAAGAGCAGCTCCGAAATGAGACCGAAGATGGGATTTCAACCCTGTATTACCTGCAGACCATTTATGCTGATGAATGGAAAAATTTCAAGGAGCGAATGCATAGGGAAGGAATAAAGACAGATGGAGAGTTGTGGACTACCAAGCTGAGAGAAATCAGGCTCTGGGCTTCCTACAGAGGTCAAACTTTGGCACGTACAGTTCGGGGGATGATGTACTACTACCGGGCTCTTAAGATGCTCGCTTTTCTTGATTCAGCTTCTGAAATGGACATTCAGGAGGGTGCCCAGGAGCTTGGTTCAGTGAGGAGTTTGCATGGAGAACTGGGTGGTCGATCTGATGGGGTTGACTCTGAAAAAGACCGATCTTCTTTAAGTAGAGCAAGTAGTTCTGTGAGTAATCTGTATAAAGGCCATGAGTATGGGACTGCATTGATGAAATTCACTTATGTTGTGGCGTGCCAGATCTATGGGTCTCAAAAAGCAAAGAAGGAGCCTCAGGCAGAGGAGATTCTGAATTTAATGAAGCAGAACGAAGCCCTCCGTATTGCGTATGTGGATGAGGTGTCTGCTGGCAGAGGAATGACTGAGTATTACTCTGTTCTGGTGAAATACGATCACCGGTTGGAGAAGGAAGTGGAGATATTCCGAGTGAAGCTACCTGGTCCGGTGAAGCTAGGCGAGGGAAAACCAGAGAATCAGAATCATGCAATGATCTTTACACGTGGTGATGCTGTTCAGACTATTGATATGAACCAGGACAGCTATTTCGAAGAGGCTCTCAAGGTGAGAAATTTGCTTCAGGAGTTTAAACATTATCATGGAAGCAGAAAACCAACTATTCTTGGTGTCCGCGAGCATATCTTCACGGGCTCAGTCTCGTCGCTGGCCTGGTTCATGTCTGCTCAGGAGACAAGTTTTGTCACTCTTGGTCAGCGTGTTCTTGCAAACCCGCTGAAGGTTAGAATGCATTATGGCCACCCTGATGTATTTGACAGATTTTGGTTCTTGAGTCGAGGCGGCATCAGCAAGGCGTCAAAAGTTATTAATATCAGTGAGGACATCTTTGCTGGGTTTAACTGCACATTAAGAGGGGGAAATGTCACCCACCACGAGTACATTCAGGTTGGGAGAGGCCCATTATTTGCATTATTTTTAATGAACTATGCTTTTATGACGATACTATAATTCTATTTTTGTTATAATCGTGCAATTTAAAGTTTTTTATCTCCGGGACTTGATAAAATTTTCATAACCTTTGTCTTTGTGTATATATCCAGGTTGGGAAGGGCCGGGATGTTGGACTAAATCAGATATCAATGTTTGAGGCTAAGGTAGCCAGTGGGAATGGAGAGCAGGTTCTTAGCCGAGACGTGTACCGGCTCGGTCACAGACTCGATTTCTTTAGAATGTTATCATTTTTCTACACAACGGTCGGGTTTTTCTTCAACACGATGATGGTCATTCTTACTGTTTATGCTTTCCTTTGGGGGAGGGTTTATCTTGCTCTCAGTGGGGTGGAGAATTCAATAGCAAACAATACGGAAAGCAATGCAGCGCTTGGTGTGATCTTGAACCAGCAGTTCATCATCCAGCTCGGTCTGTTCACAGCCCTCCCAATGATTGTTGAATGGTCGCTCGAGGAGGGTTTTCTTTTGGCAATATGGAATTTTATTCGGATGCAAATTCAGCTTTCATCTGTCTTTTACACTTTCTCAATGGGGACCAGAGCTCACTATTTTGGTCGAACCATTCTCCATGGTGGAGCAAAGTATAGAGCCACTGGACGTGGATTTGTTGTTGAGCACAAGGGATTCGCTGAGAACTACCGACTTTATGCACGCAGTCACTTTGTGAAGGCCATTGAGCTTGGGCTGATCCTCATAGTCTATGCTTCGCACAGTCCGGTTGCCAAAGACTCATTGGTTTATATAGCCATGACTATCACCAGCTGGTTCCTTGTGGTTTCATGGATAATGGCCCCATTTGTGTTCAACCCATCAGGATTCGACTGGCTAAAGACAGTCTATGACTTTGAAGAATTTATGAACTGGATCTGGTACCAAGGCAGAATCTCAGCTAAATCTGAAGAGAGCTGGGAAAAATGGTGGTACGAGGAACAGGATCACCTGAGAAACACTGGGTGGGCAGGGAAGCTTGTGGATGTCATCTTGGACCTTCGATTTTTCTTCTTCCAGTATGGGATTGTATATCAGCTTAAAATTGCAAACCATTCCACCAGCATTCTCGTCTACGTGTTCTCATGGATATACATCTTTGCACTGTTTGTGCTTTTCCTAGTAATCCAATACGCCCGTGACAAGTACTCTGCTAAAAATCACATACGGTACAGGTTGGTCCAATTCCTTCTGATCGTGCTTGCTATACTGGTGATTGTTGCTCTGCTCGAGTTCACACATTTTAGCTTCATTGATATCTTCACGAGTCTTCTTGCATTCATTCCAACCGGTTGGGGAATCCTACTGATTGCACAGACGCAAAGCAAGTGGCTGAAGAAGAAAAGGCTTCTCTGGAACGCTGTTGTATCCGTTGCTCGCCTATATGACATATTGTTTGGGATACTTATAATGGTTCCAGTGGCGTTCTTATCCTGGATGCCTGGGTTTCAGTCTATGCAAACGAGGATCTTATTTAATGAAGCTTTTAGCAGAGGACTTCGTATCATGCAGATTGTCACGGGGAAGAAGAAATCAAAAGGCGATGCTTAAGTTAAAATCACGGTAAAGCTCCATTGTTCTAAACAGCACCTTATGTTAAATTTCTTTGAATCTGAATTTCACACAAATGCGTGATTTTAACTTTTGCAGGTCTTACACAAGTACATGGTAGTTTAAAGTTATTGGTATGCGGGGATTGAATCATCTGGAGGTTAGATTTCCCCATTACACAAAAAATCATAAGTTCTGCTTATGATTTGCTGTATTCATAAACAGGGTTTTGGAATTTAGAAGTTCGTTTTTATTTTGGTTAGATCGGTTAGTGAGATATACTGTTAGTGTGTGGAAAAACTCTGATTCTTGTATGGTTTTAGTCCAAGGTACAGTGTTTGTGTAGTATTTGGTCTCGTTCTCTCATTGTAGAGTTGTAGAGCATCTTAGTTTATTTAATTTTCTTCCAGAGCTTTTAATTTACACAATTTCCCACATTTTCTTCTTAGTTGGTCTTAAGAAAGAAAGTGATCAGTTTGAGATGCTAAAACCAATACTCATAACTCTATCTAAACCCTGGGTTTCATACTAATGCATGCTTTTAATTTTGGCAGGTCTTACACAAGTACATAGTAGTTTAAAGCTATTGGTATGCGGCAATGAAATCAATTGGAGGTTAGATTTCCCCATAACACAAAAAATCTTAAGTTCTTCTTTGTTTAAAGAGAAACTCAAGTGAACATGATTTGCTGTTTTCATAAACAGGGTTGTGAAGAGATTGGATGAAGAATTCAGAAGTTCTTTTTTTTTTGGGGTTAGATCGGTTAGTGAGATATATTGTTAGTGTGTGGGAAAACTCTGATTCTTATATGGTTTTTGTCTAAGGTACAACGTTTGTGTAGTATTTGGTCTCGTTCTCTCATTGTAGAGTTGTAGAGCATCTTAGTTGTTTATTTAATTTGCTTGCACAGCTTGAATTCACACATTTTCCCACATTTTGTTCTTAGGCAAGACAGTGATCAGTTTCAAATTACTCTTGTCTATATATATATCTGTTTCTGCTTGTTATTTTCTCTATTTTTAAGATTCAATCCAAAATTTGACTGATATCTGTATTATTGGACCACAAAGCCACTGTGTCGGTTTTGACTTTTCAATATTGGATTCAGATTTATTAGTAGAAAGAAACAGTGAAAATTGGGAAATTATTAACAGAAAAATTAACCAATATTCACAATTAAAGCCACATGTCAATCGTCAAGGGACCAACGTTCTTGTCTGCAAGATTTATCATTGTTAACAAAACTGCGACTCAGAATAACGGATATGTCTGAAACAGTTGTTGCATCTTCGGGAGATATGCTCTCTATGTCTTTTTGCTGATTTGGAAACATTTCATCTTTTTTATGTCAAAAGGAATTTTTGGATTGACTATGTAGGCTGAAGATGGTATTGGTTTCTGAGCAAATACTTGATCAGTCCAGCTTTGGGGAGTCTGCAAAGTCTTACTTTTTCTTCACACGCTTGGATCTTATATGGTCACTCAACTATTTCCCTTTGCTCTTTCTTAACTTTCTTTGGTATACACTATACACCAACAAAACTTAAGAAAATCACAACTTGAAAGTAATAATACTCTTGCTTGTCTTCTGCAGCAACCATTGTGGTGTGGAAATAATCCTACAAACATAGCCTTTAGAGGATTGTTTTGTTAATTTGAAACTTTGTGAATAGTGTAAACCTTTTCTTTGTTCCCAAAAAAGTAATAACTCACTTAAAACCTTTGGAGATGGAAAAATTCTAGGATTCAACACCTCTCCTAGTAAGCCGAATTATCTCATTTCCTACACTGCCTATCTTAAAACCTGACATTGATGTCAAGTTTACCATGTGAGACTCTTGTAGCGTGTTTTGTATCTTTCAGTTGTAGGGGATTCTCACTTTTTCAATTGTCATGGTTCTTTTAAACAGACTAAAAGGTTTGAGATGATGTATTACGAGGAGCGGAGACGACAACTAGAATTTGAGGACATACAGAGAGAAAAAGAGCGATGCAATAAGGTGGGATGTGAAAAAGAGGAAGCACTCTCATGTTTTGTTGATGTCACTCAGATACTCTACAATGAAGAAGTGATTCGCAGGAGAGAAGCAGAGGTGGAACTAAAAAGAGCAAAAGCAGAAATCAAAGAAATGATTCGACTTATTAGTGTTAATATGATGTTGATCTTGTTGTGATTCATTGCGTTAATTGGTGTAAAAATCTTATAAAACTTCCTTTATTCATTGAATTAATTAGTGTAAAAATGGTGTTTGTTGTGAAATTAATCACCCAAATGAATTAGTTGGGTAAAACTTTCATGTTATTTTAGAGATAGTAACAGAGAATTACTTGTATTCTTCACCTTCTAAAAGAAGAAAGTTAAAAAAGTAAAGGCAAGTGGTATTGGCTCTCTCCTGTTAAGTTGTGTTAAAGCGTACAGACATATATAGACCTAAGAAGTGGTGTGTATTAACAATAAAAACTAGAGGATCATCTGATCTGATTTGATCTGTTATGATAGGTTATTTAAGATGCTTGAGGTTGAAGACGAACATGAGGACATGGTCTGTCGGGTTCCCCTGTTGTCCATAGCGTCTTCAGGTCCCCTCTCTTGTGACCCAACACCATCAAAGTACCTGAGACAGTCATTGTGCCCAACCAGTTTTAAGATTCGAACCGTTTAGCTTTTGGTTCCAAACATCTGATCTTAGTATTTACTTACCAAGTATGAATGGCACGATGTATAGCAGAGCCGGTTGCCCATGTCCATCCATCAAGTTTAGAGCAATATATGTTATGAGAAGACCTGAGATTGTCAAAAGATAATATTAAAAACCTTTTCAGATACTGGAAATATATCCTTTGTTTCCTTCCTGGTCGAGGGAACATACCTAGACCATAAGCAGACATTGTCCAAACAAAGTATCCTGACTTAAACCTTTTGTTTGCTAGCCAGTCGTATCTGCAGAATGGAGTACGGTTTGACCGGAAACAACATTGCATTATTAGGGTACTGATCATAATAAGCTATAAATTCTTTCCCATTTTCAAGCGATTTTGATTTCATTTTTATAAAAAATCAGCCAGATATGATGCGCAAATGCAGATATTGAGGTGTATCATGACCCCAATGTTAGAAATAATGTTTCTGATTAACCCATTTTGCTTATTGTTGTTTTTGATGAGCACCACTATTGATTTCTTGTCCTGACATACCTTGATATCCACATTTGCGCATCAATTAAAGCATCTGTATATATCCAATAACCCATCTTGATATAGTAAGAAAATGAAAGAGCACAAGGGGATTGTAGTAGTGCAAACCTCAGTGCAAAAGTTACAAGCAGTCCTGGTAAGATGATATCACCGAATCCGATGATGCTGTAGCCACCCCAGGGATCAAACATACGTGGGATTTTAAGTAGCATTGGGATTCCGTCTTCTCCACTTCTGTCACCACGGGCTACCTATATAAGTGGGAAAATGTGGTATCGGACCATCTTTCATAATCTCCAAGAATAAAATTGATTATCTGGAGCAAAAAGAGAATGCAGGAAAAGCTTACCACAATCATCACGCTTTCACGGAACCACCATTTCGAAACAAAAACCCAGAAGATGTCATACATGAAAGCACAGCTGAGAAGAACAAATCCGACCTATTAACATTAAAGTTCAGTTAATTCATCATAAGTCCTAACCAACACTGTTTTTAAAAGATGGGTCTTATACATACATTGGCAGAAAAGATTGTGTCAGTCTACCTGTTTTGGTTTACGTTGTTTAATTTTCAGCATATTTACTTATTAGGTACCAAATAAAGCACATAGCCAGAAGAAATACACTATAAAAGTGATGGTTCAAAGACAAAAGTGGTACTAGATGGCTACAGGTGTTGTCAACATGCTATACTCGGTGCCCTCATGATTATGAGGGCAAACTCATGTGACATTAAATAAGGAAATGGATATTACCTTAAGATTTGGTACGCGGACAATTTGAAGAACCGTGATTATCAGTGAGATTCCCTGTCAGCAAGAAAAAAAAAGCAAAATTAAGCTATTATCTCTTGGACTACAACATAGATCAACCTAACACAAATGGTTACACATATGCATGAAGGTATGTACATGGTCTGTATAAATATCTAACAGTAGATTTACACTTGTAGAAAAACATGGATTCAAACTAAATTCAGTTAAGAGATATAGATGGAAAGTCATGCTTACAAGTATATCTTGCCCTATCCAAGCAAGAGAGAATTGGCGTTTAACTGCCCAAACGACAGCAAATGTTATGCAAAAGGGACAAACAGCCAGCGTCAAGTATGAGACAGCACCCAGGAATGGAACTTTGACGTATGATTCTCCAAAGCAGCGGAACCATCTGAAACTATAATAAATCCCACGTCAATATCAGATTATCCTCTCCTTTTTTTACCTCGTTAATTTACCAGAGTGAAGAAGCTTGCACATATATGAAACGTTTACTTTCAACAATGCAGAGAGTTCAAGAACATATATTCCAGTGACTAGCCCTAGAATTCATAGGCAACCAAAGAAAAAAAAACAAATCATGGTTTCTCTCTTATTCATTATTTCATGGTAAATAAGCCTTCAAATCCAGCCAATGGAGAATACTGGAAGTTACAAGAATATTCAACCAATGATAATATATAATGAACCAATTTTTTGGGACTAGGATAGTTTTTCAACTTATACGGGGCTGTTGTCCATCTAAATGTTCCCTCTACACTGCTCTTTCAAAAGCAAAAAGAGAAACATGCTGAGAGCAAAATGTCAATGAGAAGGAGAAGTATACATACCATGAGAGTAAAGCGACCAAACAGGTTTGCAGCCCCTGATAGCACCAGCAAAACTCACAATATTAGTAACAGGATGATTCAATTAAGCATTGCTATAATTCAAATTGGTCACAAGATAAACGCTCTAACCTCTACGCCACCTATGCAAAAGAGTGCCACCAACACTTCTATAAACCAGTATGACATAAGCTTGTAGAGCATGATCAAGAAACAAGAAGCAACCACTACAAACAAAATTGCTGATATCACAGTGATCTCAACAACGCCTCTAGAGCTGGTGGTTGATAACTGCAAAAGTTCATCTGATCCATCCTGCAATTTATAATTCATAACAAAAGATTTAGAGAATGGATTTTTTTTATCCTTGGTTGTCAAAAGGTTCGACCATGGTGGATGTCTACAATATCAAGTTGTAAGATATTCTGAACTAGCTATCACCTTTAGCAGCTTGTCTTGCTCAATTGCTTCTTCCCTGACTGTCCATGCCGACCAATAAGAAGCACATAAAATAGTACCGACAGCCATAAGCCATAGAAAGACCTCAGCCACATCAACTGCTGGACGTTTTGGCGAGTAGAGCTGCAACGTAACTGAACAAAAACAGTTAACAACAACATTATAAATGAGAGAATGAGAGATGCCGAACTAAGAAAGACAAAAAGTAACTTGCGAACAAGAACGAACTCTGGTAAAATACAGTTGGATTCCAACGAAGAATTACCTGTAGAGTTAGTTTTGAATATATCCTCCAGATTTCTACCAGCATCAACAGGTAGCATAACAACAGGAATGTTTATATCTAAAACGTCTTCACCCTTCTCGCAGACCATCTTGAAAAGATCTGCAAAACAACATTCAACCATGCAAACACCAAGAGTATTACTAAAATTCTATTTGTTTGGAAATAATTACAACAAGCGGTACTCACTCTATGTGTAATCACTCGGAACTACTACAAGAGCAGGCATATTTACAGAGAAGCTACAGTCTGTTACCTGTACTGTTGTTTATTATAAGGATCGCTGAGGCACCAGCAGCTTCAGCAATTTTTGTTTTGGTGGTAAAACTGCATTTACCACGATGAACGAGAATAACCTCTCCTGTAAGCTACCAAAAGAAAATGAAACTGGACTTACACAAGAGACTAGGAAAAAAGATGAGTACAAATTGAGACAACAAATGGAAACTTAGAAAAGATAAAAAAAAAAATCAACCTTATTTTTGGGTGTGCTGCAACAATCAGGAGGGTCTGCAATAGCAAGTTTGATGAGGGTAGCATGTTTCTCTTTAGATTCCAAGGTTGGGCCAAACCTAGCACCAACACCAACATACTCCATGTCTTCTGACCCATTAACTCGAGTTGGGACTTTCACCTATCCATGGCATTATCTTGTAGAGTTAGTTCAAAGATGACCGACCTGCTTCCTTTAATCGAATTCCCATGAAAGGGAGAATCTAAATTGGATTACTGCAGAACTAAAGAGTTCCAGATCTATATCCAATTTCTTGACACCATATCGCTGCTTATATCTAATAAGAACATATTAAGAAGAGTCCAAGCGAGTAGAAACGATAGTTTAGGTAGTTCATGGCTATAGCTACCCTTTCTCTACTTACGTCTCGAAAATGACTAAATGACATCAAATCTCAAATCCAAAGTTCCTCTAGAGTCAATAAAAGCCAATTTCTCTCTATGTGCTGGCAATAACAGGTATAGGAAGAAGAAAAAGACAAAACGAATTTCGCAATCAAAATACTAGCTTAACGGAAATTCCTAAACCCTATCTTCCACTGGAAACCTAAAGTAATAATCCTGAAAGTACCACCAAGAGATACTCAAAAGGGAGAAACTAAAAGACTAACACAGATCAAAGTCAAGTCGATGAATAATCTCACCAGAACGAAATTATTGTTGCAACCAGGTCTCTGGGGAAGCGAATCATCGCGGTGAACTATGTCTCCAGCAGAAACAAAACTAGTACTGTACAACAACAACCCGAAAACAAACGAGAAACAGCTGCGAGATTTCCATAAGATCATAATTAATTAAGCAAAATCGAAGTACAAAAAGGTAAGGCTAAGAGGAGAAAGAAGATGAAAAAGAAGTAGATAAAAAGATAGAGGAAGAAAGAAAGATTGACAACAAAAAAAATGGAGGAAGGTACAAGGAACAAGAGAGAAAGAGAAGAGGGAAAAAAAATAAAACCAAAGAAAAAAGTGATGTCGTTTTAGAGATAAGTAAAGCTTAAAACGCTGGTTTTGACTTTTTTTTTGGTACGACTCTCTTTACCCTTTGGCGCGTGGAACGCGTGTCTTATGTATTGCTCTGTACACTCTTTGATTTTTTTTTTTGTCGTTGATTTTTTATAATTGTTACTATTTGGCCGTACCGTTTATTTCTGTTATTTAATTAAAATGCTATCTGACATAACAAACTTATCGAACAAAAATAAACATGTGGAGTAATATACGGTATGACCAAAAATAAATCATTGAAAATTTTTTATTGAGATTCCTAATAATATATATTTCATCACAATATAGAAATTTGTGTACAGAATTCTGATTATATTTAAATAATTACGACATAAATATCATATATCCTCGTAACTAGCATGTCATAATACTTATTACGTACAAATCAATTCACAATTTCAGTCTAAAATCATCAATAAACTTTAATCACCATTACATCATCAGCATCACATATATATAGTCAATATGCAAAACGCACTCACTCAAATATATTATATATTATTAAAAAAGTAGAGAAATTTGGAAAAGGACGAAATGCATGTGCGTGGTACATTTATAGACAAGCTGCGCGTGGAACAAGCATGCGACATGTACTTCAAATCCACCGATCACCGGCTAACCAAATTTAATAATTTAAATGTTAATTATCATATTAATTTAATATGAATCCGTATGAACCGTACCGACAAGACGGCATGTTACAGTTAACCATTATTTGTAATTAATTGTAATTTGAAGATCTAATGTGGTCGACCTTATACTAAGATCAATGTGCTGGCCAATCATAGTCATCCACGCACTCAATAATTTGTTCGTCGTTTTGTAAACGTGTCGTTCTGTTGAACCAAATATCACGTGCGGTAAATGGTCTAGCAAATTCGTCGGACCATTGCTGGGCCATCTTTAGTAAGATTGGCCCCAAAGAAAGGGACGTCAACTTTGAAATGTCAAGAGAAACACTAAATGGCGTTTTACTACAGTGTTGACGGCAGACATGTTTCCCACAATCGGGCAAAACAGCAAGCATTTTTGTAAACAGCTATAAGGCTATTTAGAGAGAGAGACCAAACAGTTTTTATGAAATCCACTCACAGTAGGACATTCACAGCAGAAAGCAGAAATTCTCAAGAGCTTCGTTGGAGCCATTCCTGAATGGCGGAACGAAGGGCGTGGTTAGGGACAAGGTTGTTGTGGGCGAGTCTCAGATTCGTCATTGGCGAGGTCTCGTGACCATTGTCGAGCCATTCCCTTATGGATTCAGCTTCATAGGTGAAACCATCCGCTGCAACACGAGGCTCCTGCATTACTTCCTAAAAACGAAGAAATTGATCACTAACTTTACACTTATTAACTAGCGGATGCCAAATCAATCGAACAAAACCCAAAAAGTGTCTAGAAATCAATCAGAATCGATTATTCAGACCAAAACATTCACGTTTAGAAGTCGAATATTTGGATTATAACAGGTTTCGTTTCGGTTCTGTTCATTTACGGTTTGTTCTGTTAATGCTCTAATTTGAGCAATGAACCACATGGGTCTCCTAGTTGACATACCTGCGAGATAGGACAGATGAAATACGAAGGAGGCTGGCGTGTAACGGAATCTTCATCGGAGGATCCAGATGCAATTCCTCGGCCATGATTGTAACTCTGAAGAAGCAATAGAATATCCGAACAGACTGAACTTGCTGCGTCTTTCTCTTCAGCGACCTTGTTGAGTTCTTCCTCTAGTCCTTTTCTACGTCTTGCTTCTTCTTCATATAACCTTATGAAGTTTTTTCCTACAGAGCAAGCTTCTTCCTTCTCCTTCTTCACTTTCTCCAACTCCTCTCTTCTTCTCTTCCCCAAATCCTCTGTTTCTTTTCTCTGCTTCACCTGTCAAAACGATTTTTCATATGTTGATTATAACTTTCAGTTTCTCATTTGATGATCTATCATCTAAGATTAATCACCTCGTCATCATATAGCTGCATCAAATTCTTGCTTATCAAGCAGGCTTCTTCCTTTTCCTTCTTTGTCTTCTCGAGCTCTTCCTCTTGTCTCTTCAAAGATTCCTCCATCTCTTTCCTCTGTCTCAGCTGCTCGTTGTACAGCTGCATACCTAATTTGTATAACTGCAAATGAAAATCTCATTGTTTAACAAAATAATAATTCAGTTCTGTTTCTGACAGTACCTTCCTGAACAATGACTCGCACTTCTTCCATCTCCTTCTTAGTTCTCCCGTGTTCCTCTTTCTCTTTTCCCAGCATCTCTTCAGCTTCAACTCTGCGTCTCAGTTCCTCATTGTAGAGCTTTCTTCCATTAAGAATGATGATTAGCGCATCATCCCTCTCTTGTTTAGTCTTCTCCAACATTTTCCTCTGTTTTGCTAAGGCTTCTTTACCTTCTTTCCTTAACTTCGCCTCTTCATTGTACATAGCCTCGTACTCTCTAGCCTTCAAGTATAAAGAAGCAAGTGTAAGCAAAAACGCTTATTCAGTATCTCTGATTATGAATTTGAGCAGCATTTTTACACTGCGAATGGCCTCAACAGCGGTGTTTTCAGCTTTGAATCGCCTGACACATTCTTCGTAAGCTTCTCTTTTTGATTCCTCAACTTCCATAAGTGCTTGTTTAAGCTGTCTATAGAGCTTATCATTACAATCGCTTTCCTGCAGCACAACATAGATCCTTTCAATCAATTAGTAATAGACAGAAACAGCACGAGATACATTGGTAATACGCTCTATTCACAATACCAACAATGTTTAGACCGTACAGATAGTTCCTCTGATGCAGTTGGCTCTAACATGTCTCTGTCTCTCCTTGTGTCAATGTAAGCTAGAATTGCAGAGACCAATTCTGCAGAGCATTTCGGTGAAGCAGAGGAATAGAGCTTTGGTTTAGATTGTCCAGCTTCAGATTTGGTTTCATCCACAAGGTCATCAAGATTGGCTTCCCTGATAATTTAATACAGAGAGACAATCATTAATTTCTTCAAGGACAAGACACAGCATTTAGGTGAAGAGAGTTTCAAAACTCACTTTGTGTAAATGAGATGTCCATCACACATAAACATAACCTCGCAGGAGTTAGGCGCGTGCTGGTAAACGTACTTTGCTTTTCTGGATTTGAGATCGAACATCTTCCTGCCAATTTTCAGCAAGTTAATACGAGTGAACATCTTAATGAGATTTAGAGTTTTTTACAGATTTCCTATTCATACTCTGAATAATGATGATCTGATGCAGCTCCCATGACGAGCTTCTTAATTTTGCTCTCATGGATGAGTTCTAATATCCCCTGCTTCACATCATTCATCTCTATACATGATATGTAAATATCGTCTTCATTCACCTGCGATAATAATGAAGCCCGTATAGAGTATTAGTTGGAACTATTACGCATGTAAAATAATCCTAATTAGAGGTCTAGAATCAGAGGAAACACAATTATTTCAAAGCAAAGATAGTCTTAATTTATCAGTTTAAGAGTGCAACAGATCAATACCCCTTCTTGTTGACAAAGATCAAAATAATCATGCAATGTTTCGTACATAATAGCCTCCAATTCTTCAAGCTTGCGAGCTAAATAATCAACAAAATTAGCTTATCAAATGCAGCACATATAATCTGAGTGATCTTTCTTGTCTTGTAAGCAAATTTACAAAATGACTAACACGGCATCAGTTAATATGAATCTCAATCTTTAGTGAATTGGGGATTGAAGATAATGAAGACTACCAGCCGGAGATGCAGTTTTTGGCTGATAAACATGGAGGATGCAGACTTTCTTGGCCCCGAGGTTCTTCAAAGCCCAAAGCAGAGTTGATCTGCTCTCTCTGATATCATTCTTCACTGCAACATGAACAACATCGTTGCCCATGGCCTTGAGTTCCGCCATTAAAGTCTATTATTTTCGTCTTGGGTTTCTGTCCTTTTTTTCTTCCTAAAAAGCTAAAACACGAAAACAAAGAAGAATCTAACAGAAAGAGGCCAACAGTGGTTAGTGGTGACCCTCAATGTTCAACCAGTTAACTGATTCTGATTTCGCAAGGTGGACACAGTCAAGTCAATGGGTGGCAATTAAAACACAAGTCAATGCATAAAAATACTAATTGTAAGATTTTAAAATCAAAGAATTCCATATGGATCTAGAAATTCAATAAAACCGCCTAAGTACCAACAAATTTACAGAGTTCTTGACAAAATACAAATTGTCGAGTTTCATTAAGCAGGCAAAAGTCAGACAGAACAGCACCGTATTGGCAACAGTCACAGTTATCACTAAGTGATGTAGCGAAGACTTTGTTACTTATCGAGCTTCGGCTCTTGTTTGACGGCGAAATGCCCAGCGTCCTCGTCTAGCACATCACTGTTTAAAAGCAAAGACCAGAAAACATTCATCAGACCAATTTAGTCATGAAATACATGTTACCTAAAATGTAAATTCTGTTTATAAAAAAACCTGTCTGCTGCTTCGGATTTGGGAATCAACGTTATCTTCTTCGAGGCAAAATGTTTAAGAAAATGAGATAACTTTCTCTCTTGGCATAACTCATATAGATGATTCAAGAACTCATTGAATTGTTTTGGCTCCTGCACACATATGTAAGAAGAATTAATGAAAAGGACTTCCAAAGGGTTAGAAAGAAAATGTGCAAGTAGAGGTAATGGAGACAAGACCTGCTCCAAGATGCAGCCTTTACGAAGAGCAAGTATGCACTCCAATGCTTTGTCACTTTCCTCGGTACAACCTTCTATAAGCTTCACTATTCGGTTTTTCATTTGTGTGATTGCTTTCTCAGTCCAATCACTGTCATCTCTGCGGGATATCATGGCTTCAAAGTCTTGAATAGGGTTTGCATCTCCAACTATGTCAATTTTGTTCTCATTGGCATTATAAGTAATCATGCGATTGTCTTCATCATCTGAACCCGATGGTTTATCCCGTACCCATCTCTTAGAAGTTTTCTTCAACTGCAATACAATGAAAGTCATTTGAAGAATTATGAAGGATAATTCAGGTTCCTTGCTGAAAGATGATAAACTTAGGGGAACGCACCTTTGGATTCTCCTTGACTTCAAAACTTCCACGAAACGCATCCATTATGAGTTTATTGTTCGAAACGAGTTCACGATCCTGCTCCATTAGTCTCTTGAAAGTTTCATCCACCGGAGGTAAGGCAGCATCCATGGAGTCGCATTTCAACTCAAGGTATTCATAAAACCGCTGATAAAAATATTTCATCACTAAAGAGTTGACAAATTAACTGCAACAATTATACATAGTCAAAAGCAGAACCAAACAGGTTTTACCTGCAAAACCGGGTTAGGAGTAAGATCAGGTTTTAGTACTTCCTCTTTAGGATTAGGTGCAAGGTCAAGCATCTTAACCAAATTATCCGCTACTGCTTGCTGCTGTTCATCTGGCTTCCATGATGAAGGAAGCTTGCTAAAAGAAGGAAATGGAAACTCACGGACATCCTCGGCGAAAGGAAGCACGTTGAAGTAAAATGAATCAGGCTGAAGAAAACGTAAATTGTCATCAAAATAGTCCTATTCAAATAGAAGTATTTCGTCTGAGCAGATATAACCAACTATTAACTTACGGTGTCATCTCTTTCAGAAACATTTGGAGTCAGGACCCCAACAACCACATTGCTTTGTCCATTTCTCCAGACACAACGTACAATTGCCACCTTCTTTGTCTTCTTCATTTCTCTTGATATGGCAGAGACGGCAAGAACAGATTTTTCTTTGCTTGGGTCAGGAACAACTATATTGACGTCTTTCATGTAATAATGTCTTTATTGACATGCAGAGAAAAACACAAACAACATTCGCTCAAACTTTAACAAATTAGAGTTACTAGACAAGACATATGAGATCATCCTTACCGCAGTATATTTGATGCCTCAGTAAATCCCAGAAGCTTCATGCCTTTTTCAGTTTTGAACTTGAGTGATTCCATCTGATCTCGTGATATAGGAATGACCTGAGGTCCATAGCGATAGCCCTTGATTCTTTCTTCTGGAGCAATAATCTGAGTAGATTCTGCAAGTTTGTAACCATAATCGATTTTTACTTCGTGCTTGGCAAACTTGTCAGTTGGAGGCGCTTTGTCAGAATACATCTTTAGAGTGGGAAGTCTCTCCTCAGCTACTTTCTTATAAACCCACACCTACAAATGCATCATTAATTTCAGAAACTAAAGTGAACAATTATATAAACTTGAATGAATTAAGTATTGAACACCAAAGAACAGCAAGTGGAATTAAACTCATAAACATTGCCCACAAACAAGAAATTCACAACCAAAAACATTACCTTAATCTTCATCGTTGGGTTAATTTCAAGGTCTCCCCTGAAGATAGTAACTGGAGCAACCCTTCGGGTCTTTACAGAACCTAGCAGTGAGAGAGGACTCTCAACATTCACTGTTTTTGCAATCGCTTTGCTGGAGAACAAATTCAACAAATGATCATTCTCCTCTATTACTTTCTCATGAGTATCACCACTTAAAGTGGACCTTATAATGATGCTTTCCATCTTTATACCCTCCGCAGCCATTTTCATAGCAATAGTGCTGACTTGATCATCTTTTGTCCCTTCAAATGGTTCTTTGGTAGGACAAGCTGCATTCGTGATGAGACACAACCGTTTTTTCCCCTTTTGTGTAGCACCATACTTCTTTATAAGCATATCCATCCCAACAATTAAAGCATCAAGAACTGAAGCCAGTCAAAGAACCAACGAAAATTAACAAAAGCAAATGGCAAAACAGCAATATTAGCTGTAAACTCGCTAGCAGGATACAGTCGCCAGCTACAGTTCCTCGAGGGAGCTTCTTTACATGCTCCGCCACAACCTCGTCAACAACTCTGATATTCCTGGAAACCATAACATTCTCATATCCACCTATTTCCCTAGCAAGCTCGTTTCCCGTTTCTGCAGCGGTCATGTGATGTACAATTGAGAAAGTACTAGAAACAGCCAAGAGTCAATAACATTCCTAGAAAGAACCATATGAACTATTCTGATACTAAAGAGGTTAGATTACTAATTTATTACTCAGAATCAAACAAAAGCATCATCAAAGGCAACAACTTCACGTGTCAGGCGAGAGTATCAATAATACATGTCGATAAGAAGATTCAATCAGTAAGAAGAAGAGACAGAGAGACCTTCAGTTCCAAATACAACAATTCCAACTTCATCATACTTGTTGTAAATCAACTGCAACAACAGACCGAAACCAAAGCCAGAAATAAGATATCGGCATGATTAATATGAGCAACAATTTCAGAAGAAAGAACAAAGATCGTTACCTTCTTCTGTAGTAGCAAGGAACATGCTTTTTCAACATTAGGGAGAACACTGTGCATCGCTGGGCCTACATCGAGTAACAAAACCAACCCTTCCTGCTTCAAAGAACACATAGAATCAGTATCTGGAAAGACCAATTCAGATAAAATCAAGCAGGAGTAATTTCTGGATATAAATTGCACTATTCAAACCTAAAGTCACTCCAAGCTCAGTTCCGATATGAATAAACGAATATCAACAGTAAGCAAGAGTTCAGTAGCAAATTGATACATCCCGAAAGAAATCGTAAAGGTATAAATGCATAAAACGAAGTCAAACTCAGATTCATCTTTGGAGAAAAACATGCACGAATGACGAAACTAAGCGGATAAAGAAACATCAATGGAAACAGAAAGACGGTGAGAATTTCATGAAGTGATTTCTTCAAAAACCTAGAAAATATAAAGAAGTTTGAAATATAACGAAGTGAAACTTCGAGAAAATTTTACTCGATTTCGCGCCATTGACAATCTTGTGCTGGAAGCTGAAAATGAAGGACGAATCGAAGAAGACGAAATCTAGGGTTAAATCTTCTTCGCCTAAAGGCCCATAATGAAATTAGTATAGGCCCATGGGCCGAAAATATTCGCATTAAATGAAACTATTTATAAGTCAATTTGACCGTACGACAGAAGTCAAGAAACAAATATAAAAAGGGTTTACTTTTAAGAGTGTCTTCGACCATCAGTGTATTGAAACGAGAGATCTTTTACCTAAAATTAATTTTCAGTCTTTGAGTGGAGAAGCTGTTGAAGAAACAGATTCTGTATCTCGCTTATCAGTAAGATCATTTGTATCTCGTAATTTCTCTGGTTTCTCTTAATTTGCATGAGAACTCCGTCGTATCTCGCTGTTAATTTTCGATTTGTTGTTTATGTGAAATCGTTTGTTTGTCTATTTCCCGACGAGAACAAAAGGTTTTAGCCATCAATTTGATGATCATCGATCAATGGCTTGAGTAGTCTTTTTGTTTGAGGTAGAATTTGGGGAGAGTTTCGTTTAAGAATTGAGAGATCCTTTTGAAATCGTTTCGTTTCATTGGAATTTTACGCTTTTATTTGATAAATGATCGGGGAAAACCATGAAAACACTGTCTACTTGTAACCATTTATTTTTCTGGTGATTAGGTTAATTCTTAAGACTTAGGGGATAATCAAAGTGTTTATCTTGTGACCAGATAACATTTGTAATTCTACTATTTGTAGATTTAGTGAAGCCTTCCAATGCCATAAACAATCCAATATCAAAGCTTTTGATTTTGACAGGTTGAATTAAGTGATGACTGAAGCAGATGAAAAAGTGGCTTTCCTTGGGAGTCTTGTGGATGTATTCAAGGAGCAAATGCACACTGATGTTTTAGTTAAATCTGGTGAAGAAGCTCAAGCCATACCAACACACAAAGCCGTTCTGGTATTATTCTCTATTTTTGTGTTTATTGCATTTGTGCACAATGATTCTGGCATTATTCTCTAAGTCATAGTCTTAGACATACTTACTTACCACATGTGCATTTTATGGTCAGATTAGATATTGATAATTGATGAATCTGGTTTTACCTCCATGATTGTTGTGTTGTTTGTACTAAGTAATAAAGAAAAAGTAAGCATTATTGAAGTAAAGTCCAAAAGTTGTTTTTTTTTTTCTTTTTATATTGTGTAGGCGGCTAGATCAAAGGTTTTCAGGAACATGTTAGATTCAGATGAATGCAAGACATTAACCGAGAAATCAATAACTCTACCAGATTTGACGCAGGAAGAACTCAAATCTCTTCTCGAGTTCCTCTACAGCGGAAACTTAAAAGCTCCATACAATCAATATCGAGCACTCTATCTGGCTGCAGATAAATATGACATTTTATATTTGCAAGTGATATGTCGAAACCATTTCATTGCATCTCTGAGCTCGAGAAACGTCCTTGACATACTAGAGCTAGCGAGTATTCCTTCTGATATAATCTTGAAAGAAGCTGCAATCATTCATGTTGTTAAACACATGGAAGAAGTAGTTGTTCCTATGAAATACGAGACGTTTGCACAGAGGAACCCAGATCTAAGCGTGGAGATCACTCGAGCATATCTAAGAGCTACCAAAGCCAAAACCAAAGATCAAGGAGCTGCTTTACCTGGTTTTTATCGTGTGCACACTCGCTAGTTGTGATGAACAAAACAGATCAGATTATATAAGCATATTGATCTCACTTGTGTGTTTTTTGTTATATAAATAAGAGAGTGAAAAACTTAGTAAGGACTTGCTTTGTTGTTTATCTCAAGGTATTGATTTAATCGTGTAAATCTGTTATGTATTCGTTTCTAGTTCCGGTTAAGATATTGAATCAAACAACAGGAAGCTCTACTGAAACTTTGTAGTTGCCAAAGTAGTTGGCTTTAATAGATATAAAATTGGTGCATGACAATTGATAATTTTATATCATTTTTTACAACATTTAATATCATTAATTGGCATATTATATCTTATTATAAAATAAAATAAAAACAATAATTTGGCGAAAAAGTGTGGCGGATTAGGCATCTTGAATAGGGACAAGTGGCAACTTGCCTCCGTAAATGTCTGCAAGTTGGGATTCGTCTATGTCTTCCAGAAGTGTGGCAGTGAGTTTCTTGTTCTCCACGAAAACAATCTGCCACATAAAACAAATACTAGAGATTAACAATCAAAATTCACGAAAACAGTCCAAATAAAGGATAGATTTGTTGAGCAGATGATATTGCAGAACCTTTTTCTTGGTATTGGCATCGATAAAAGGGTAAATGACTTTCCATGCGGTCATGAAAATGTAAGGAGCATGAACTATATAGAGTTTCCCTAATCTCTCTGGATAACAATCCTGTTTAAACAAAACAAGGCTTAAAGCTTCACTTTTGTGTTGATAATTACGTGTAAGGACCAGTGGACCACCAACAACAATACAGTTACAGAAAACGATACTTTCCTAAAAATGGGATTACTTACAATCATGAATTGGTTGTTTTTGGTAACTTATTAAATGGCAAAGAGTATATTAGTTGAGAATTTTTATATACATTTAATTCTACTTTCTCCCGTTTAAATGAGTTTAACCAGTAATAGAAGAGTTTCTATGTTAAAGATGCTAAAACTGGATGATTCTCTGTAATAAATTTGGAGTTTAGTTTTGTAACCTGCAAAGTGGAAAGAGCAGCAAGATAGCCTCTAATGTCGCAATTAGAATATCCCCAACCTTGTAGATCTCCAATGGTTATGAATTTCTCTTCACCTCTTGGCATTCTAACATTGTAACCAATCAACAAATTAGGCTTATTAATCATAATGAATCATCTACTTACTTACTTATAAAGGAAAAAGTTAGACCTTGCACATATCTTCTCGAGTGTGTAGGCTACAAAACGCTTGAACTCTTCAGGGTTACCTTTAGAAGGGTTATGTCTATTACCAAAACCAACGACTATAGGTCGACCTAACTTGTCATGACCTTGCATACACACTTTCTTATGTGACAAATCATTCTCAATCTCTTCTTCTGGTATCTTCCCATTTGGCATAGTCGTTTTTCTCCAAGTCAGAAACTTTAGAAACATAGTTGAAGCTTTTTCAATGTCTAAGTCTCGTGCTCTTAAAAACCTTCTTATCGTTAAGTCATCCATTTCCTGAAAATTCACACCAAATCATTCATCACACAAAGTCAATGGATTTAGATTAGCTAGATAAGAAATAGAATGGACCTTAGTTAAGGGATCTTGTTGGTCACAAAGAGCTCTCATGATCCCAACTTTGCTTCTCTCGATCTCATCTTCAATCAAAGGTCCATTCTCTTCTTTACCTGTTGCTTTCTCTTTGTTTTCCATTCTGTGAGAAACCACCAGATCTCGAACTCGGGAGAGAGAGGAGAAAGAAAAGAGGCTGATGGATCGTTAATGACGGACAGCTTAAGGCAAAACAAATATAGAGATTATATTATTATTATTATTATTACTTATTTTGTGTCATTAAATGTGATTGGATTTTTCGCCAGCCACCTACTACTTGGACTACTACGAGTACGACTCTTCCTTCTTTCACAACCTGAACTCATTTATTGACTCTTTCATTTCAGTTTCTCGCGACTACAAGAGTTAAAACATCGATCTCACTAACCATTAGGCCCCATTTGGGTTGTATGGGCTCACACGATCCATTGTTAGAGACAGAAGATTTCAACATTAGGCCCTAAATGGGCGTATTCTAGCCCAATACAGAATCTGATCTCCGTCAAATCTGGTCCGCATTCGTTTAAATATTCATTCACGATCTTCGAAGTATTTCGTATCTTTTTAAAATATACGTATCTTTCCCAAATGTAGCAATAAACGGATCTGCTTCGTTGCAAAATCTTTTTGTTTCTCGTTTGATTGCATTTAACAATTATAAAGTACAGCTATAGACATAAGTTCACTAACAAAAAAAAAAGACATTAACTCACCAGCAAATCATTGTTCGTATTTTGTTATATGGGATTGGTACTAAGTTGGCAATCAGGTATTTGGGTTGGATCCGGATTTTTCGGGTACGAAACTTTTATATTTATTTAGGAACCGCATATATTTTGTTTAGGGTTTAGGTCAGCTCAATCTGGGTTGGTTCGGTTCCATATTTTCAATACCCATTTAGAAACCAAATACAATTCGGTTCGGTTCTGGTACTGGTTTTATTCGGGTCAGGTATAAATATTAGACAAATTTTTACCATTCCCCTATATATTTGAGTATTTCATACGCAAATTACTATTATTTATCCGAAAAATACTCGAATACCCGAAAAATACCCGAATACCTGAAAAAATACCTAAATACTGTACATATTTTTGAAAAAACTACTCTAAAATTCTCATATATGTATATATGTTTTCATGTTAATCAGATACCCATTCGGGTATCGGTTTGATACAGCTACTACTCAATATCCGCGAGTATAGATGAAGAGGATCGATTTTTTCTCGGTTCCGGATACTACTTGATACCTATTATTTCGGATCAGTTTCGATTCAATTTTTCGATTTCGAGTATTTTGCCCAGACCTATTACTAGTGCCCTATTATTACAGTTCATAAAAGAAAATACTAATGCATATTGATTATTCAACGAAACGAATTGATGAAATGTGATATGTATAATCCGGAAGTAAGCTAAAAAGTAATCATCTAACATTAACATTAATAAAAAGGGGGCTTTGGTCGGGACCGCCCCAATAGAGCAACACATATCTGCTGGTTCTGCCACGTGTCACTAGTCTGTTGGTTGGGCAGCTTGACAGCTTCATCGCAACCACCATTAGCTAAAGGTGTTTCTTCTTAATCATGATTAATGTTTCGGATTATTTGTTTCTTTATCAAAAAAATAAAGTTAGATGTGTTTATTAATCTTTGTACTGTAGTTTGTAAAAGAAATTACTCTTTTGAAACTGAAGTCGCTCGCATATTACTGCTAATTGATTCATGGACCATTTATATATTCTAAAATGAGGCGTTTCAGGATAACATAGAGATCGATAAAGTTGAAGTTTGGAATAATATTATTTTTTTGTTTGGTTCGAGTGAATTTGAGAAAAAAAAAAAAAAAAAGGAGANCGAGTGAATTTGAGAAAAAAAAAAAAAAAAAAGGAGTAGGTAAAGGAGCATGTGATAACAGAAAAGCAAAATACTTTTATGAGCTGTTCAATCTTTACATACATTTTTTTTTCCCCAATCAATCTTTACATACATAAACCATATCAATTAATCCCTCTAAATTAAATTAAACTCCAATTATCCTATATAATTTGTATGCTTTCGACTCTGAATCATAAATTATAATAAAAGAATCTCAATTTAGTTAAGAGTCATATAATCTCAATTAAGCTGTTCAATAGTAATTGATTAAAAATGATTCAAAGGCTCGGCACAATAATCCACGAATGTATAAGTTACTTTTACTAAAGCAATCAGTCGCTTTCCACGTACTTCTTTCTCTTCTTTTCCTTCAACGGTCGGAAGTTGTAACTTTTTAAATATTTTTCGTTTTTACTTTCTTTTTTTTACTGTAGAGTACTTCAGGCCAAAAATATACTCCATTATCCAACAAACATGGATTTTTACTGTTGAGCCTTTACAAATTGATTGACTATAGAAACTGGGACCCATATTCTTTGTTGGCAGATAGCTCCAGAGATAAGACAACTCATACAACCCAATTCTATAATTTTATAACATCAACCAACCCTACCAATGCAGTTTTCTTTATTAAATCTACATTAAGTAATTACTATTTATAAAGTATATAGCTCAAAGACATGCTTTCTTTTTGGAGTTTTAGGAGTATATTATAATTATTAGAATATGGCATCCAATTTAACACTAATTACCGATAAGGGGCGAGATCCATTTTATATATATATATATATAAAGAAGATTCTTTCCAAGTTTTAACGTGGAATATATTCTTTAATACATTTTTTTGAGATGATGATTTTTTTGTCATTAATCTTGTATATTCGGAGATAGATCAATAGTACTAATTTTGAGTCTGACTTATTTATAATTGAACTATTTTTGGGTCAGATCGGATTAGACATGGTGGATCGTGGGTTCTTATACCATAATTAGCCAACAGAATAATTAGCGTGGGTTTTGTTTCATGATTATAAATCATTGAGTCCCAATTACAATTATTAGTGTAATTAAAATTAATACAGTATGGTTTTACGAAGATCATCGTTATCCATGATTATCTGTATTTCTCATTATTTTTAAAAGAACAATTATTCGTAGTTTCGAGACGTTAGACTTCTTTTTCTCTTTCCTCTATAAAACAACACTCTTCGTCTCAATCACTCACTATCCATTATACAAAGCAAAAAAAAAGCTCAGAACTTTAAACGTTTCTAGAGAAAAATGGAAGGCAAAGAAGAGGATGTTCGAGTGGGAGCGAACAAATTCCCAGAGAGACAACCCATTGGAACATCGGCTCAAACCGACAAAGACTACAAGGAGCCACCACCAGCTCCACTGTTTGAGCCAGGCGAGCTAAGCTCATGGTCTTTCTACAGAGCTGGAATTGCAGAGTTCATAGCCACTTTCCTCTTTCTTTACATCACTGTTTTGACTGTGATGGGAGTTAAGAGAGCACCAAACATGTGTGCTTCTGTTGGTATTCAAGGCATTGCTTGGGCTTTTGGTGGCATGATCTTTGCTCTTGTTTACTGTACTGCTGGAATTTCTGGTAATTTTAACCTAACCACTTCACTTCTAAGTAAAAATCTGAAACTAAAGTTGAATCCTAATGTGTGTTTGTGATGATTCAGGTGGACACATAAACCCTGCAGTGACTTTTGGTCTGTTCTTAGCTCGGAAACTATCATTGACTCGAGCTGTGTTCTACATCATTATGCAATGTCTTGGTGCCATTTGTGGAGCTGGAGTTGTTAAAGGCTTCCAACCAAATCCTTACCAAACTCTCGGTGGTGGAGCCAACACTGTTGCTCATGGTTACACTAAGGGCTCTGGTCTTGGTGCTGAGATCCTTGGAACTTTTGTCCTTGTCTACACTGTCTTCTCTGCTACTGATGCTAAGAGAAGCGCTCGTGACTCTCACGTTCCGGTTAGTTTTGACTACTCAATCATTTGTGTGTTTAGTTATGTATTAGGATTGAATGAAAGATTCATAATTTGGTGTATATATTGCAGATTTTGGCTCCTCTTCCAATCGGATTCGCTGTGTTCTTGGTTCACTTAGCGACTATTCCCATTACTGGAACTGGAATTAACCCAGCAAGGAGTCTTGGAGCTGCAATTATCTACAACAAGGACCACGCTTGGGACGACCACGTAAGTTCTCATCATCCAACAAATATGATTTTTTCTTTCTTTTTGGCAATTTGGTTGGTTTGTTAATTGATTTACATTTTGTTTGCAGTGGATTTTCTGGGTAGGACCATTCATTGGAGCAGCTCTTGCAGCTCTGTACCACCAGCTTGTCATTAGAGCTATTCCATTCAAAAGCAGAAGCTGATTTGCCTTTTTTTTAAATAGATTTGTTGTCGTTTGTATCGACCTTAAAACTACTTTGAGAGATCTGGTGATTGTTTTTGTTTAATGAATTTGTCTATTTCTTCATTTTGTGCCATAAGCATGCTGTGAATTATCTGGTTTTATCCTTTAATGAAAAAAATGATGTATGGTTGGTTTGCTATTGTTTTAGTAACATTGCAACAACTCAAGAGCTTAACATTTCTTCTGCTACTAAAAAGTTCATTCACTACTCATACTTGATAAGCAAACAACAAACTAAAACCTGAGCTAAATTTGATCACTAAGGAAATATTAAACCCTTTGATTTTAACAACTCAACAAAGCTTTGAGTTTTACCTATTCCATTGTCTTCAACCTTCTTCTTCTCACCTGAGTTTCTAAGCAGAGCTTCAATAATTTCCTTAAAAGGAATAATCTCTTCTTCTTTCTGTTTCTCTATTTGCTTCTTCTTTCTTCCATCTTCTTTCCATTTCCCACCACCCCATTCACACGACGGGTCCATCCACGGTGGCAATACTCTCCTCGCCGCCTCTTCTCCGGCGACACTTGATGTCGTACTTTTCTCCTTGGTTTTGAGTGGATCCGATCTCGTGTCACCAGATTCTGGTGAAGTGGGAACAGAAGAAACAACGATATTATCTTCGGAATTCACCGGAGTAGATAAAATATCCCAATCGCCTAAAAGCTCTGAACTCTCTGTTTCTGAAAGTTTTTCCATTTTTCTAAGGCTTCGGAATACGAAACGGGTAAAAGATTGAGACTTCACGTTTCTGTTTTGATTTGACCATTCACTGACGTCTTCTCTATTGGGCCGTTATGGGTTTTTAAGTTGGATCTTTTGGACCCAAATTAAGATTTTAAATTTTTACATGTAAACTGGATAGAATCGGTTGGGTAGTTAGCCCATTTATTTGGCTACATATCAGTAAACAAACCTAAAATCTATTATGTTTCACAACAGAAAAAAAAAACCTGAAATCTATTTTCCTATGAGTTCCTTTTCTTGTCTTTTTACATCTTTTCACAAGATGTTTTGTCTACATATTTTATTTCTGTTAAATAATTTAATCAATAAACATCTTTAAAAATCATAGCAGAAGGTATAGAAACCTATATGTATTTTATCAATTTATGTGTATCTTTTGGTATTATTTATATATCTTGAAATTTAGTTGAAAATTTCTTCCTCACAAATTTGTAAATGAAGAAAATATTTTTCATACAAGTTATAGATATAAACCCCAAAATTGTAGCCAAATAATTTAATTGTTTTCAATATTCTATTAGTTTTCCATCCATAAAATCAATTGCATGGCCACCAACGAACGACACATAATAACCCGGAGCATATTTATATCCAACAGATGCAAGAAGAAAGAAAGTGAGACATATTTATATTTAGACATTTTTTTTTTCACTTTTATGAATTTTTCAAAAAAATTTGCTACTACCGATATCTATGTTCATCATTGGTAAGCTTCATAATATGTCCTATTGTATTTAAAAGACTGTTTATACATTAAATCAATAATATATTGTTAAACAAATTCAAGGTTAATAATTGTAACTTACTTTTGTACTATTCGTCTTGTAACTTCTAAAATACTCAGTCCTCACGACACATGGTGGTCAGACAATATATAACACTAATTGAATTATTTAAAATCTTCTTTTGGTTTACGATGAATAATATTTTTATTGACATAATTTTTTTTCTCGCATAAATTCTACTGCACCTTCATTGTTTTCAATTCCCATGGGTTTTCTTTGATAGAGAAATGGAATTTCATTCGACAATGCGGCTACAATTAACTGCTTTGTCGAAAAACCATTCAATTTCATCAATGCGTACCACTGTCTATATTAGGCAATAATCTAACATTTTCCTATCAAAAAATATATGAATGTTCAAAGCTTTTCACATATTCTTTATATATCTTGAAATTAAATTGAAAAAGTTCTTTATTTGTGAATGAAGAAAATATTTTTCATAGAAATTCCGGATCTAAAAACCTTTTACTTTAAAACTTGTAGCTATAAAAAAAAAAGCTTGTGGCCAATTGATTCAATTCAAAATATAATTTTTGAAAAAATCACAAAAATCAAATTTATTTCCTTTTATAAAAGTTATTAAAAATCATATTTGCATTTTTAGATGGAAGAATTCTGATTAAGTTAACATATCATCATTCCATCATCAAAACTCATAACATTTATGTCGAAAATATATTCTCAAAGTTTCTCATATTGATTTAAGCAAGCTTAAGGCAAAAAGATTTAGAGAATCAAATCATTGTTGTGACCAAGGGAAAAAACATAGAAAATAGATAAAGTGATTTCAAAAGGTAAATTTTATAGTTATAATAAAGATTTGAATACACATTACCAAAAAAAATAAAGATTTGATTACACTATATTAGGAAATACATTGACAACAAAACCTTACAACAAAAGATTAAAAAAAATATTACATGCCATCAATTATTGTTTTTTTCTTGTATGAATTTTGCACGGAATATAAAAAACTAATATATCTACTATATATTTTGGTACGATACTGCTCACAATCAGTAAAATAAAATAAACGAGGAAAAATTTAAAAACCGATTTATTTTTTGAGATTTCGCTCTCTTGCATGTGTTATGTTGGAATAACGAATAACTTTGGTTATCTTTGGGTTTATGATACGTTTGTAATTACACATATCTTAGAGTATATTCTATCTTGTTATAGGTTTGTTATAGAGAAGTCTTATTTTTTAGCTTAGTTTATTGTTATGTTCTGACATTTGTATTTAAACTATTGATTTTTGATCTTTCAATACACGAAAACATTCATTCATTGTTTTCTCTTTATATTGGATCAAATTTGTGAAATTGCTTGTAGAGATTTAAATCTCAAGCTTCTTGACAAGCAAACTTGCTCTTCGAGTCTATTAAATTTGATGCAATTTGTTATGTACAGTCTTAAGAAATGAAAGAATTGAATTTAAGACTTACAAGGACTTGGTTTTGATCTCAGGACATTTTTTAGGTGAAAACTTATCATTGATTATTAAATCTTATGTTATTTATTCGTGATGAAGTACGCTCGAATATAAAATACATTGTAACAAAAAAACAATTATTATATATTCGAATGGTTGAACAAAAAAAACATAATTACATATTCGAGTGAATCAATTAAAGAAATTAAGTAAAGTCAAAAGAGATTTTGTTGTAACGTTGGGTGGCCAAACCAACCAAGTTAAAGACAAAAATGCATTCTTAATTTTATTATTCCGTAAAGATTAACCTTGTCAAAGTGGATTACCCACTTCATCACCCCAAACTCTTTACTTTTTTTTTTTTTTTTCAACTCTTTACTTTATATACATGAATTTAGCTCTTTTGGAAGAAACAAAAACAAGCTTTGTTTAACCATTTTTTTCTTAAATCTCTATCTTAAATTAAAAAGGATTAGTTTAATAACTCTTCTTAATTTTTTGGGGCCACAGATAAGACTAACTTTTTGGTTTCATCTATTGTGTGTTTGGACATCAAATATATATACATACATGATATAGCTATTATATCTTACAGAGTCATTGCTATATAATGATTTCGAGATTTTGTGACTTTCACGTGATGAATATTAATTTCCTTCCACAGGATATAATAATATTATTTGAATAAAATATACGGATCATATATGGTTTTGATGTATTCATAATTAAACTGTTACATACATAGAGCAGTAAGTATGAATGCATGGCTCTACGCCTCTCCAACTTCCAACCATCTCTACCGATATTATCAATTTCTAATTGACCTTCATATACACAATTTAAACAAGTAAACAACAATACCAATTACTAAACGTACATTCTGATCCCAAACTACTAATATAATTCACCATTTTATCACTCTAAAGCAACAAAGCTATAAAACCTTTAGACCAAAAAAAAAGCTATAAAACCAAAATACAGAAGAAGAATAAAAACTACTCCTAATTGTAAATGTTTTTGTTAGGAATCCAACGTAAACAAATTGATAAATATGTTATTCGATTATTAATTTCCTTGAGTTATAAATGATTATTATGGTTTATAAATATAGATGTCTATGTAAATTTGTAGATAGACATATATAATGCAATCAAAGTCGTTTTCATCAATTAAATTTGGTCACGTGGCCGTCCACTTTAATGTTTCACGAATAGTTGGATTCATA
The DNA here is from genome assembly GCA_900406405.1 of Lepidium africanum. Classification (NCBI taxonomy): domain Eukaryota; kingdom Viridiplantae; phylum Streptophyta; class Magnoliopsida; order Brassicales; family Brassicaceae; genus Lepidium; species Lepidium africanum. The sequence goes on from OVAX01000021.1 coordinate 44,968, forward strand.
ATTATAAACATATATCTATCTGTATATATAGCCAACTCAATTAATTATACAGCCTTCCATTTAGGTGAGAGCTGCTTAGCTACTTTCTTTCTTATCAACATTTTACACAAATTAAAATTGACAATAATTACCCAAATTTTAATGATCTATATTTCATACTTATTTCAAAAAAATAAAATATTAATAACTGAAACCCTTCATGTGAATTGTCGAGGACATGTGGTCTAGTAGTAGTGGTCACTTTACAAATCCTCAGACACCATAGTTTGATGCAAGGGAAAGAAAAAATGATTTTTCTATCAATTATAAGAGTAAAATTGATTTAAAAAAATATATATTTCTTGTGAATCTAGTTGGTGTTAAAATATTTTAAAACTTGGGGTTAATGTGATTAAATAAAAGTATAAGGTTAAATTCGTAAGGAAATTATATTAAATGGCGTAATAAGTGAATAACGTGACTTAAGAGTTTACCCACCAGAATACGCATTTAAAACCAAGAGACCTTCCCTCTCTTTCTTTCCAAATACTCTTCTCTTCTCTTCTCTTCTCTCAGATTCCGTCGCAAGAAAAAATGTCTCCGGCGAAGAAGAATCGAATATTTCCTCCAATAAGTGAGTGTAAAACTGGAGAGTGTGAATCTATAGCTGCGGATCTGGATGGGACTCTGCTTCTCTCGAGGAGCTCATTTCCTTACTTCATGCTTGTCGCCATTGAAGCAGGTAGTCTCTTCCGTGGATTGATTCTCCTTCTATCTCTTCCAATCGTAATCATCGCTTATCTCTTCGTATCCGAGGCTCTCGGAATTCAAATCCTCATTTACATCTCCTTCGCCGGAATCAAAATCCGTAACATCGAACTCGTTTCTCGTGCCGTTCTTCCAAGGTAAGTCTGATTCTCTCGATTATCATTATTGGAACTCTCAGATTTGATTTTGAAATTCGAATCTCTGTTTTGGTTTAGGTTTTACGCAGCGGATGTAAGGAAGGATAGTTTTGAGGTGTTTGATAAATGTAAAAGGAAAGTGGTTGTGACTGCGAATCCGATTGTAATGGTTGAACCATTCATTAAGGATTATTTAGGAGCTGATAAAGTTTTGGGAACAGAGATTGAAGTTAACCCTAAAACAATGAAAGCTACTGGGTTTGTTAAAAAGCCTGGTGTTCTCGTTGGTGATTTGAAGAGATTAGCAATTTTAAAGGAGTTCGGTGAAAACTCACCTGATATTGGCCTCGGTGACCGAACCTCCGATCACGATTTCATGTCCATTTGCAAGGTTTCTTCTATTCTATCTTCTCCTTCGTTTCGTTTTTGCATATTCGAAATGCTTTAGTTTGCGTTTCTTCAATCTTTAAGTCCCGAATTAGGTGGTAATTAATAAACTTAAGTGCATTAAACTGTAGTTTAAGACAATTATATGCAGTAGGACCTATCAATGACGTGTATCATCAAAGCATGAATAGTTATCGTAGAGATTAGAATATGTATGAAATCAGGAAAGGAAAATTAATCAGTGACAGTGACAAAAACAAGAAGATAGAATAGAATAGATCTAGAAGAAAGTAGTTTTCATAAATGCATTCTTACCTATCACCAACTACTATGCCACACAAGTTGGATGGTTCATTAAATGAATCAAAACTCATAAGTCAACATTTCTTTCTTTTTTTACTCATTAACCTGATTTTTTTCATTATTTCACAACTTTCTTACTATAATGGTGAAATCAGGAATCTTATATGATTAATTATTTAACAGGAAGGTTACATGGTCCATGAAACCAAATCAGCCACAACAGTCCCCATTGAACGTCTCAAGAGCCGTATTATATTCCATGATGGTCGTCTAGTTCAACGTCCCACGCCCTTAAATGCTTTAATCATTTACCTTTGGCTTCCTTTTGGCTTCATGCTTTCGATCTTCCGTGTCTACTTTAACCTCCCTTTACCTGAACGCTTTGTTCGCTATACTTACGAGATCCTTGGCATTCACCTCACAATCCGTGGCCATCGTCCTCCACCTCCTTCCCCTGGCACACCTGGAAACCTCTACGTCCTTAATCACCGTACCGCTCTTGACCCTATTATTGTGGCCATTGCTCTTGGCCGTAAGATCTCATGTGTTACTTATAGTGTCTCTCGCCTCTCTCGAATGCTCTCACCGATCCCTGCCGTTGCTCTCACTCGTGACCGTGCTGCTGATGCAGCCCGCATGAGAAAACTCCTTGAGAAAGGTATTCCCAATTGCTCATTTTCATTCTAGCAAAGCACAGAATCATATACCTTGCGTTTTGTATAGAAATGCAGAAAACAGAGCATCATAACTCTTCTTTTATCATTACAACAGGTGATTTGGTGATCTGTCCTGAAGGAACGACTTGTAGAGAACCGTATCTATTGCGATTCAGTGCTCTATTCGCAGAGCTGAGCGACCGGATCGTGCCTGTGGCCATGAACTGCAAGCAAGGGATGTTCAATGGTACGACAGTAAGAGGCGTGAAATTCTGGGATCCTTACTTCTTCTTCATGAACCCTAGACCTAGCTACGAGGCCACTTTCTTAGACCGTTTGCCTGAAGAAATGACTGTGAACGGCGGAGGCAAGACACCTATTGAAGTGGCTAATTACGTTCAGAAAGTGATCAGTGGAGTTTTGGGATTCGAATGCACTGAACTTACAAGGAAGGATAAGTATCTGTTGCTTGGAGGCAACGATGGAAAGGTTGAATCTATCAATAAAACCAAGTCCATGGACTAATAATCCACCTAAAACTATTTTACTTGGGAGTCAAGTTAGGTCTTTATGTTTTGCCCTATTACTTTTTTTCATGGATTGCTAGAGGAAAATGTTTTTATTGAATATGGCATTGGATTATGAATTACATATTGTACCAACGTGTTTCCGTATAGAACTTAGTTAAAACAATTTAATTGGGCCAAGTTCTAATTAAATTTTCATTAGGTTATTATTCCCGTTTTAATATTATCTCAATATTTATCACTCTATATACAAAGAATAAAATCTTCACATAGCAGTTCAAGTAGCTAACAAAAGTTTGAGTTCTCTTGAATTTTTTTAATTGGTTTGATTAGATCACTTTTATGGAGTTTTGACTAAATTAGTTAAAATCATTGAATAAATGAATTAAATCTTAAAATATTTCTAACCAAATTAACATACATGAACCAGGCAATAATACGTTATTTTGGTAAAATATTAAATACGTAAATGGAAATGTTAGATAACAGTAGATTGTATTAAAATTTTTGTTCTAACAACTAAAACGATGATCCAATGACCACCACTCAATTCATTGCTGAAGAATTTTACAGGTTAGAATCACAAATAAGATTTTTCCTCTTCTTAGTAAAATCTCATGGTTTTAAATATTTTGTTTGTTTCTCAGAGATCTGAGATTATAAAAGTAGATGTAATCATCACATGAGTATTGCAATTCAGAATCCGTTCTTCAATGATGGCAATCCAAAACCATGTCGAAGAAAAGCTTTGCTGTCATAAACAAGAGAGAGATCAGTTAGGCTGGATTTTTGGTTTATTTAGAAGGAAGAAGAGATCATCACAAGAAGTTGATGATAATGAACATATAACATCTGAAGATTCTCCATTAATGAGAAGAAACAAAGCCAGGAATTTGCATTTGTTTCTCTGTGAGACTATGAAGAAACTGAAACATGCAATCAGAAAAGAGAAGCCAGGAGTCGACAAGAGATTGTTTGAGAAGAAGAAAAGCTTTGAGAAGAGTTTGTCAACTAAAGATCATTTCTTTCTAGAGCGCATGACTTCAGTGTCTCCAAAGAGATCTCATCAAGAACACTACGACAACGAGAAACATCTCCCTGAGCGGTTAAACAATGGAGAAATTGATCCAAACTTTGGAATGAGCAAACAGGTTCAAAGAAGGACTGCATTGCTTCCCGAGTATTTGTCTCCTTTTAGCAGTCCAGGAAGAATATGGGACCAGAATTCAACAGTGCTTTCGAGATCTGCTTCAGACAGTTTCATGAAGTCTGAAACAATTGCAGGTAGTTTATATTTTTCTCCCATTTGAGGAATACAGTAATTATGAATTATCCAATGATTCTTTGAGATTATGCAGATGACTGCATTATCAAAGAGACAGAAACTGCTTCATCAAGGGAAGATAGTAGCAACAACCAGATTGTTGATGAGATGTCAAAAGTTGAAGCTTATGGTGAAGATAATGAGGGTGAAATCTTTGGAGAGGCAAGTTCTTTTTTGAACCTATGAAAATTTTATATAGAGAAAAAAACACTTATACACACAGAGAAAGAGCTACAAACTCATTTTGTTACTTTTGTTTCTTCTAACAGAGACTGTCTCTTGTCTCTGTGGCCTCAGCATCTCACTATATATCCAGAACTGAGGAAAATGAATTAGTTCTGGAGCCACTATTCATTGAATATGATATAAATCCAGCAAGAGGTATGAAAAGTAAGATCCAATACTTGCTGAACTTTGTGAACTCTTTGAATTATGAACTAACATTCACTCATCTTTAACACAACTCAGGGGAAGCAAAGATACAACCTATGGGTGGCAAAGAATCAGTGTTTAAGTATGTTAAAGCAGTTTTGGATGCAATCGACTCAAACTGGGAAGAGCTGTATGTGAAGACAGAATTCTCTGACCAGCTTCTTAGTCCGGCGCTGATCAGCAACATACCATTCTATCCAAATCAGCTATGTGTTGACCATGAGCTCCTCTTCGACTGCATAAATGAAGTTCTATTTGAATTATGCAGGTTTCCTCAATGGGGTTCCTTTGTAAAACCCAGAGCCCAAGTCTTGTCTTTGAGTGTTGAAAGCAATGTTAGTGAGGTTCAAGAAAAGGTGTATCGTCATCTCTTGCCAATGCAACTCCCTGAATCGGTGGACCATATGGTTAGAGAAGACATGGCTAGACCTAGGAGCTGGTTAGACACTAGGTGTGACATTGAGTGCATTGGCTTTGAGACCAGTGCATTGATTTTAAATGAGCTATTCGAAGAACTCATGCTTGACTTGTGAAGAGAAGATGGATCACCAATGGTTATTGCATACAGAGGAGAATCCGGAATCTGATTGAATTTTTGGTTCTCTCTGTTCTTTTGTAAAAGAAAACCAACTAACTCACTTACTTTGATGTAATTTACAAGGGAGAGAAGTTATTCAAAGCAATTATACTTATTCGTCTTCTCTAATGGTTTTGTCTACATATAGAACATCATCAATCCAAGCAACTATGTTAAAAGCTAAACCTTCAAGCACTCTTGAATAACTCTCTAACACAGCTTTCCCAACATCCTGCAAACCACAGATTACCAAAAAAAAGCATTAAAAAGACTTCAGATTATTGTAATATAAGAAACATGATTCAAGTCACTGTTTGTTTCTTACCTTGTTGTAATGAATCTTGCATATATCTAATGATGTCTGAGACAATTCTGGGTACCGTTGTTTCAAAGAGAAGAGCAAAGACTCTGCTCTCTCAGCCAAAACATAGTTCTTATCTCTTCTCTCTGTAATTGACATTAGATCTTTCACCATATTCCATGAAGACTTGGAATTGTTAAGACAAGCTTTGCGTCTCCATGTATACATTGAAGCTTCTACTCTATCTGCTAACTCAAGTGCTTCATGCTCTGACACAATCTTGAGACAATCTAGAACTTTTTCTGGTACAAACTTCCCTGAACTCGTCATATATCGATAGATTGAATCTCCTGTGCTTGCTTTACCGCTCTGCAAAATGCAAAAGTCAATGGAAAATCCAAAAAGTGGAAGCAAGAAAATGAACGATATTTGCAATATATTCTACTTCACCTTTGGAAGAGATTCCATGTAAGAATCTGGAATATCCATTTCACCAAGGATGCTGTTATTGATTGCCATAGCAGCTTTATGAATTTGATTAGTGCTTTCTCTCTTGCTCTTAAGTTGTTTCCTTGCTTTCTCTGATAAACCTTCTGATGGAACTAGAGGGATCGGTAACCACCATTTCTCCTCTTTCCTCTGTACAATCACTTTCCTGAATGAGCCAGTTGCAGAACGTGTTGACTTCATTGACAAGCTTCCTTCTTCTGCATACCAAAACTCTGTCTTTTGAAAACTATCCAATGCCTCCTGCAATACAAAATGAATGACTTCTATGAGAGCATGAACCAATTAAATGTTATATGTTTCTTCATGTTTCACAGTAAGATTAACTACCATAAGCATGGAATCTAGTTTTCTGAGTGCAGGCAAATTAATGTAGATATCTCCTCTTGGTCTACTCTCCATAACCTGAAGAAAAGTTTTAATTTGATGATTTATTAGTATGTTCAGTTTTTAGGTTTGATTAGATATAAGCAAATCTTGCTTACCTCAATAGTGGCTCCATTGTTTAGGCTCTGTGATTTGGGGACAAACTCGAAAATATAGTCACATACAGAGAGAAGGCAATTCATTTCTCTCTTCCACATTGTCTTCTTCTCTGTATCCAGTGGCTCTAGTCTTAGATTCTGTCCAAAAACAGTAGCTGCAATCTCAAAATCAACAGACATTATTTAGTTACAATTTTCTCTAGATGGCTTAGTTTGAAACTTCAAAACTGTGAGACTTATTAGTATATATTACCATAAAGATTAGTTATAGCGTTTGAGATTGTTACTGCGGTGCAAACGCCTTTGCCACTTCCTGACATATCTTCTCCAAGCAAAAGCTTTGAGAATCTTTCCTTCATCGTCTCCAATTCTGCACAAAACCAACAACAGTTTCACGAATTTGATAAAGTGATGATACGGAAAGAGAGAGAGAAGGAGAAGAGAAAAAACACAAAAACCTGGCTCAGAAATTTCTTGGACTTTAAGATTCTGTTTCATCTCTAATGCAGTGAGAGAATTTGAGCTCAAAGACTTGGATTCGGTTAAGACAGGCCAATCAGAAGGAGGAACCTCACTGCAGAAACTGCTGGTTTCGTCTATGTGGTCTGAAAAGCCTCCTGAAGTTTCAGAACATGTTCTATGATAAGCAAAGGAATCTGTGCTCATCGTTGAGTAAACTGGAGTTTCAGACGCTGACGGGTCAGTTAGATCGATGGAAAGAGGTGATTGATGATAACTCAAATCGTCAGTTTCATCAGGATTTGACAAATTCTCCATCTTTCCTGAGATTTGTCTTTGAACAAGAGAGAAGCCACTAAAAAACAGAGAAGGAGAATGTAATGAAAGCTTAGAACTTTCGTTTGGAATTTATCAGAGAAACTTTAGAATACGAATCTAAATCGGAAAATTTGAACCGGGAAAATTTTCTAAATTCTTGGATAGTGAAATTTTGAGGACCATATAACATTAAAGTAAGAACAAACGAGCAAAATAAAATAAAGAAAGCTGAAGAAAAGGCCAAAGCTGAGACCGTTAGCCGTTAGGCGTGCCAAAATCATAAAGCAAATCAGAAAAAAAAATAGTATTATCATAACGAAAGATATCAAAAGTTTCACCAGTGAAATTATAAAATAGAGAATTTTAAATATCCCCTGTACATCTTTGAAGAAAAAAAATTTCGATCAGACATTTGATACCCAAAACATGAAATTTTGAAAACACAATTAAAGTAGAAGAAGAAAAAAACAAAAAAATCGTTTGAATCTTTTAAAACGTTTAAAAAACTATTTCTATCTACATGAACCTTGAATAAAATGGACCGTCCGATGGGAAATATGACTGATCCGACGGTCCATATTGTGAAGTGGTCAGTGTATGTGTGAACATCATCATGGAATATACGTATAAAATTATAGGTTTAGCTTTGGAGCCATGTAGCTTACACGATTAACTCAAATTAATAATAGGTCATGTGATTATTATATATCAATTATATAACAAATAGATCATAATTTTATAATATAGCACATGATAATTTGATGTAAGGAATGTGAGAATGTATTTGGCATGGTTAGTAGTGATACAGACGTGAGTACCATTATTTGAAAGCCATAAATTATGTGGTGTATAAATATATACAAATATTGTTTAAGTTTTAGTCTTTCGAAAATACTTTATAACAAATGTTTCAATTTTAAAAAATATATATGGATGTGAAATATGAAGGGACCTAAACACGCCAAAGTGACTAGTGCTTATCTATTCTCACCATAATCGATGGTTCTGATTCAGCTGTCACTCGCGACTCACTGAAGTAACCGCACCCTAACGGTAACTATTGTTGTACTGGCAACAGTAACTTTTGTTGTAATGGCAATTTAACTTTTCTTCAAATTAACGGCAACGGTAACTACTAACTACAGTTGTAATGACACCGGTTACTTTTTTCTTACCGTTGTGTCTTTTTCTTCTATTTATAGCAGTAGAAGTGTTTCAGACTTTCATTGTTTAACTTCTCTGATAATCAACACAAACAAATTCTTCGAAAAATTCATCTCTTTGTCTTCAGAGTTTCAAATCTAAGCTCCAAGCTTCAGCTCAACTCGAAGTGATTGTTGTCTTCTTTCTTTGTGATCCTTCTTAGCTTCTCCAGTTAGTGTTGTTGGCGTCAAAGAAAGACAAAGGTACTACGAGACTTTTTTGAATTTTACTTAGTCGTTTTTGTATAGTTGCGTAGAAACATAATCCTGAGACACGATTTGGTTATAGAATGCAGAATCAGACTGAGACTGGATACATCGTTTTTGGTATGAACTATGAAGTTCATGGAAGGTCTAAGGGAGTTCGTGTTATAGTTATCGTTTTTGGTATGAACAATCGTCTCTCTCTTCTTCTCATTAAGCTTAAGTTATCATCACTTTCCTCTTGATTTAATTTTAACCTCTAGTTTTTGTCTTAATTACTGCAGGTTGTTCGGTTTTGTGGAGTGTGATTAGTTTGGTAAACGATTTTTCCTTTTTTTTCTTTTTACTTATATTTTCACGGTTTGAGTTTTTAAGACTCCAAAATGCTAAGTTTTTACTAAAAAAACAACATTTTAAGTATAAACGTTTTGATCTTTTACAAAAGCTTTTGATTTTAAAAAATGTTTGCACCTCAGGAAATTAAGTGTTAAGTTTTAAATTTTCAAAAACAAACCAAACTCTACATTCAGTCTTTAGAATTTTCTTTGGTCCGTTAGAAATGTTAGTTGTTCCACTCGTTTTTGAGATAACATAAACTTACACTTGATTTTTTGATTATTTTCATAATATTTTTATATTAATTTTGATTATTGGTTTTGTTTAAAATAGTGTTTTATGTAAAACTATTTTGATTTAACAAAAATTTTTAATTATAAAAAATGTTTTCACTTCAATTAATTAAGTGTTGAATTTTAAACTTCCGAAAACAAACCGAACTCTACATTTAGTCCTTAGAATATTCTTTGGTCCGTTAGAAATGTTAGTTGTTCAATTCGTTCTTCAGATAACCGAGATTCACACTAAATTTTTTGATTATTTTTCTAATATTTTTATATAAGTTTTGATTCTTGGTTTTGTTAAAAAATGTTATAAGTAAAACTATTTTGATTGAACAAAATTTTTTAATTATTAAAAAATGTTTTCACTTCATATATAATTAAGTGTTGAATTTCAAATTTTCGAAAACAAACCGAACTCTACATTCAGTCCTTAGATTTTCTTTGGTCCGTTAGAAATGTAGTTGTTCAATTCGTTTTTCGGATAACATAAATTTACACTTAATATTTTGATTATTTTTTTTAAAAAAATCTATGATTCTTGGTTTTATAACAACTACGTTTTAAAAAATTCATAATTTTTGATTGTTTTTCTAATAAAAAAAAGTCTCCAGATTTATATAAAATTATGTTCTAAATTTTTCTAAAAATAATGTTTTGAGTAACTTCATGAAGCCATCGATCATCATCACCAATTCCGATCCGACAGCAATTGCTTATTGTTTTGTAACTGACCTTACTACTCTTTCGTATGTAATTTCTTGAATATCTGAGTAATGAAAGCAAAATGTGTCTACTTTGTAGAATGTTTGTAACTTTCACTTTTAATAAACAAAATTCACCGGAAAACGTATGAATGCCAAGGTTCTATATATTCAGTACTAACTTCATCGTAATGTAAGTGATCAAACCCAATTGATCAGACCAAAAAAAAAGATATCAAACCCAATTGAATCAATCAAAACTAATGGACTGTTTGGGCCAAAACAAACTGACTAAAAAGCCCATCAGTCGGACTTTGACAGGAAACGCAACAATTATATTTCATCCGCCAATTTCTGTTTGATGGACCAATCATTTTCTACACAAATACTACTCACTTAACTCGTGTTTTCTTCCGACCAACCGAATCCGCCATGGACACCGAATCAGGTAACTCGACAACGTTTCATTTATATTTTTCCGGCGAAGGATAACCATGTTCTTTCTTTGATTTGCAGTTTTCGAATTCCTTGGAAACGTCCCCTTACTTCAGAAGTTGCCGAGTTCTTCTCTTAAGAAAATCGCTCAAGCTGTTGTGTTAAAACGTTACGGTCAGTGATCTCAACGATTCTGAAATTCTCTTTGAATTCCTTCGAGTGATAGGGTTTCTGATTCGGAATTGTTAAATCTATGACTATAAAAAGTTTGAGATATGTTTTTGGCTGTTGAAATATTTCGTGCTCTGCTCTCTATATTGTAGAAAAAGGGGACTATGTGGTTCGTGAAGATCAAATTTGGGATGGATGTTATTTTATTTTGGAAGGAGAGGTTATTCCTGAATTCTCTCCCTTGTGATTTGATGTATTTATGTTTTTTGAAGCATGATAGAGGGCTGCCATTGACATCAATTTTCGATTTGATTCTTGTTTTCAGGCTCAGGTTTATGGACCAGCCGAAGAAGAAAACCGTTCTGAGTTCCTCTTGAAACAATATGATTATTTCGGCCTTGGTGAGATGATGATTCTTCAGAATGCTTTCGCTGAACTTTTGGTTGGGTGATACACTCACCTTCTATCCTTTTGTTTCGCTTGACAGGTATTTCTGGGGATGTTTATTCTGCAGACATAGTTGCTATGACCGAGGTTCTTACTGTGACTTTTTATTCAGTGTCCTTGTGGCTTGTGCTGAAGATAAGCGAATGAGATGAGTGTAAACTTTCTTTCGTTTTGTCTCATTGCAGCTTACATGTTTGGTGTTGCCGCCCAGTCATTGTTGCTTGCTTGAGACAGCTTCAATCTGGCAATCTGATCAAGCAGCTGAGAAGTGCTCTTTAGTGGAACGCATATTGCAACTGGACCCTTTAGAAGTACACACATTCCCTGCTGTTTTTATGCTTTCTATTTTAGCCATCATTTTATATATTCCCTAGAATTATCTTAATCTATTTTTGTCAGCATTTCTACAGATTCATGTCAGTTTCATCGTATTTCATATAGGTTTATCAGATATATGTACTGTTGCGAAACAAAATGTATGGATCTCTTATTCTACGTGTTTCTTTTTGTAGTTAAATCTCTTCAGGGGGGTCACGCTACCTGATGCTCCTAAATTCGGAAAGGTTTTTGGAGGACAATTTGTCGGACAGGTATGTCATATTCTGAAGTAAGATGTCATCATGTCTCTATAAACCTTGTTGATTTGATTCATGGGCATGTATAGCTTGTCATATATTTAGGTACTGGTAACCATAACCACTGAGTCATTTTAACCAACATTTTGCAGGCACTTGCTGCAGCATCAAAAACTGTTGATTTTCTTAAGATAGTCCACAGTTTTCACTCCTATTTCCTTCTCGTTGGAGATATTGACAGTATGAACTTAATTTTAGTGTCCTCTTGCCTATTGAAAGCCAGCCTGCTGTTAGATTCATGTAATCATCGTAGTTTGTTACTCTTGCAGTCCCCATTATATATCAAGTTCACCGCATACGTGATGGAAACAACTTTGCCACCCGAAGAGTAGATGCAGTACAGAAAGGAAATGTCATATTCATCATGTTGGCATCATTTCAGGTTTTTCATTTGATTCCTCACAAGATAGTTAATGAATCTCTACTCTCTGCTTCCAAGAGAGAATAGCCTTTCAGAAAATTGTGAATTGCATTTAAAATCATCTCTTTCATTAATTTTATAGAAAAAACAACAAGGATTTGATCATCAAGAGTCAACCATGCCCTCCGTGCCAGATCCTGATACGGTAAATCTTTTCTTCAGATTTAAAGAGTTTCAACAAATTGTAAGGGTTTTCCTTTTCACCATTATCTGCTGCAGCTTCTATCACTGGAGGAGTTGCGAGAACGTCGTATAACTGATCCTCATTTACCTAGGTAAAGTGGTAGTGTTAAGTATGACAAGTTGTTTTAGAAGCTTAGGTTGTACTAATCTTCCACTTCCTTCTTTCAGGCGTTATCGGAACAAAGTTGCAACTTCAGAATTTATTCCATGGCCTATAGAGATTCGATTTTGTGAGCCTAGCAATTCAACAAATCAGACCAAGTCTCCTCCGAGGTTAACAACTTACTTAAATAAATTTGTATCATATACTACTCGAGTCTTTATCCATATTCTCATATATTTCACTCCGAGGGCAAGCAGAATTGATAAACTCTATGGCTCATGTGATTACATATGAAACTCATTACTTACTTCTCAAGGCTTTGTTTTTTTTTTTCTTCTAATTTGTTCTTACAAAGTATTCTTGCAGATTGAAGTATTGGTTTAGAGCAAGGGGAAAGCTTTCTGATGACCAAGCTTTGCATCGGTAAGTACTAAGTACCTCCGTCTGTATTAAATTGTTGGTATTCATTTCGTAAGAACCCTTATACCTTTTAAAATGAAAAACACGGGAGATAAGTGTCAATTGTGTTTTAGTATCACCAACTTAAAACATCTAGTAAACCCTGTCTTTATGCAGATGTGTCGTTGCATTTGCCTCGGACTTAATATTTGCTGGTGTTGGTTTGAACCCACACCGAAGAAAGGGATTGAGACCTGCTGCGCTTAGCCTGGACCATGCGTAAGTCTTAATATCTTTTTATACATTGAGTGATCATTCCAGTAGGGATCTTCCAGACCATAGTTTCAGCAATCTTTACCTACTCACTTTTCCTCATTTGGTTTACAGGATGTGGTTTCACCGACCTCTAAAAGCCGATGACTGGTTGCTTTTTGTGGTATTTTTTTTCTGTCCTTATTTCTTCTGAACTTTGTAGAGTTGGAAAGAAACATAGATATTAGGTACATGTTCAGATGAAATTTTATCAAATTATTGTTTAGAATAAATGAACAGGAAAGTGCCTTGGAAATTATCCCATAGATCGAGTTTTGTTTATGATCAAAATGGTTTTTGTTTAGGGATCTGCCAATTTAATTGTTTATTGGTTATCTTGGTACAAATCTGATGCAATACAAATATCAGTGTTTAGATATATTTAATTTATAGCTGTTTGATGTTGTTTATAAACAATGGTGTCGTCTGACCATCACCCATTAACGTAATGCAGATTGTGAGTCCAACGGCGCATGTGAGCCGCGGTTTTGTGACTGGTGAAATGTTCAACAGAAAAGGACAGGTACTCTCTCTACTTCTTTGCATTCTAAGTCTAAAATATGAACGCAACGCAACTCGGGACATGATAATAGATAATTAAAAGCTAAGCACATCGTTTTCAAAAATAAAATGTATTATAATTTCCCCCTTTTTTGTTTTTATGTTGTTTTAAAATATGTGAAACAGCTGGTTGTGTCTTTAACGCAAGAGGCCCTACTAAGGGAGGCTAGACCTTCTAAACAATCCGTCACATCGAAGCTCTAAACGGCGGCCGAACAGTAAGTTAAATAACATCATTACAAATACGACGCCAGGAATAAAATACCAAAATACCATTTGGTGTTGAATCATATGATTTTATTAGACGAAACTCGTCCCCTTGGAGAATGTATAAAGCTAAAAATGTATGTGTGAGTGTGTACGTGGTTCTATTACGGACGTCTCACTTTATCATCCATTTATAATGTATAATCCAATCCCATTGAATTTCTCATTTTTGCTTTCCGGGAAAAATGGTCAAAAGCATTTCTGCTCTATTCGTTGCGTTGGAGCATTATGGGCCTAAGTAAATTGGATCTTTCTGGAACGACCCATTTGATCCGGACGGTTTGCCCATTTTGATCTTATCTCACTTGCCAATTTTCGTCTTTACGGTCCGTTCTCCTGTCTACACATCGTCAATGATATGTAAGAATGACAGAAACCAAATTGTTGCATTATTTTCAGGGATATACAAAATTCAACCTTGGGATTTAGCAATCTAATCAGAGTGAGAAAGCAACTAAGAATCACAAACCAATTAATTAGCTGTTTAGAAAGAAAACGAACAATCAATGATTATCATTTAAAATATGTTAAAATAAAATAAAGTAAAAGTCACCATCGAAAATGGAGAGTACTAGAGATAACTTTTATCAATGTCATAACCGTCGCATTTGAAATGATACGAACCTTTTGCAAAAAAACAAAAAAGATATAGACGAAGGAAGATGGGACCACAGATCCACCGACCGGAAACGAAGAATCCACGAGATAAGACCCCAGGTTCGGTCGTATCGGACCGGTCGGATCTGGATTTTATCGGTAAGTAAGTGGACCACCTCGAAACAACAGACGTAAGCAGTGACAACATCAAGTAATCGCCACGTAAGCAACTGACTTCTCTATCCGAAACGTGTCTCGTAAGCATCATCCATCCACGTGTGTTCTAGAAGCTCTTTATTCACTTGCCTATTTACATAAAGGCTGATATCTCGACACGTGTCTTTTCCCTCTCCTTATATAATTGACTTTCCTCTCTTTCTTTCTGAGTTTCAAAACGCCAAGTTTCAGAGGTAAGAGAACATTAGGATAAGGATTCGATCATCCAAATTCACCTTCCTAATTTCTCTTGATTCTTAGTAGTCAGCGAAAATTTAAGGTTTCTATTTTAGGATTTAAGAAACGACGAAAAGGGTAACTATGTCAGATTTACAGTTGCCTCCTGGATTCCGATTTCACCCAACCGATGAAGAGCTTGTTATGCACTATCTCTGCCGCAAATGCGCTTCTCAGTCCATTTCCGTTCCGATCATCGCCGAGCTTGATCTCTACAAATACGATCCATGGGAACTTCCTGGTGATTCATTCAACTGCCCTCAGTTTTTAAAATTCCGAATCTAAATCTGAGATATTCTTCTGCTAACTCGATTTTGATTTAATCATTATAGGTTTAGCTTTGTATGGTGAGAAGGAATGGTATTTCTTCTCTCCCAGGGACAGAAAATATCCCAACGGTTCGCGTCCGAACCGGTCAGCTGGTTCTGGTTATTGGAAAGCGACCGGAGCTGATAAACCGATCGGAGTTCCTAAACCTGTTGGAATTAAGAAAGCTCTGGTTTTCTACGCTGGTAAAGCTCCTAAAGGAGAGAAAACCAATTGGATTATGCACGAGTACCGTCTCGCTGACGTTGACCGGTCGGTTCGTAAGAAGAAGAATAGTCTCAGGGTATGTATTTCTAATGAACTGTAGATCTTTCTAATTTAAATTTTTTTGTGGTTTGATTGATTGATTGATCCAACGGTGTTGAATTTGCCAGTTGGATGATTGGGTTCTTTGTCGGATTTACAACAAGAAAGGAGCTGTCGAGAGACGTGTACCACCGCCTCCGGTGGCTTACGGCGGAGTCACCGACGAAGTGATGGAGGAGAAGCCGAAGGTGAAGGAGATGGTGATGCCTCCGCCACCGGCGACGGCTAGTGAATTCATGTATTTTGACACATCGGATTCGGTGCCGAAGCTGCACACGACGGATTCGAGTTGCTCGGAGCAGGTGGTATCGCCGGAGTTCACAAGCGAGGTTCAAAGCGAACCAAAGTGGAAGGAGTGGTCTGGTGCGAACAATGACAATAATACCCTTGATTTTGGGTTTAATTACATTGATGCCACCGTGGATAACGCATTTGTAGGAGGGAGTAATCAGATGTTTCCGCTACAGGATATGTTCATGTACATGCAGAAGCCGTATTAGAAAATTCCTTGAGTGCCGTCGAAACGCAATGTAAACGCTTGTTTTTTGCGTTTAAAGGGTAACATGAGACCGTTTCTATGGTCAATGAGTGTGCCGATTCGGCGGAGCCACCATTAGATACTCTATGTGGTCAGTGTTTTTGTTTATTTTATAGACCGTCAGATTTCAGGTAATCTTTGATCGGGCGGTGGTCGTTGGTTTTTGGATGTATCAATGTATTACTGTTAGGTGGATAAATATCCACTTGTCTTTTGTTTTTTCTGGTCTAATGGACAGAAAAGTCGTAATCATTTAATAATGTTTTATTTGTGTTTATGATATGTTTACTTTGTTGACTACAAGTATGGTACATTCAATCCTTTAAACCGAAGGAAGTACAAAACAAAGTTTCATAAGGCCAAAAAAGTTGAGTGATTGGGTCGAACTGATCTGGTGTGATACTGATAGTGTGACAGTGTGATGATGTTAGTTATTATGAAAAACGAGATAATAAAAACACTTCAATAGTACACTTATTTTTAAGTCTGAAATTATTCACTTGAGATTTGGGAGATGAGTGTCACTTCTCCATGTAGTATCCTTAGGATTTAAGTGAGGCCTATAAAAAACCTTTTACATATATCGGCAAATTTGAACTGAGAAGGTCCACAAGACTTAACATACATGATGGGCCATGTCCACCAGAAATAAGGTCTCTAGTTTTTTGGGCTTTTCGTGAAGACATGAAACTGGAGTAAAGCCCAATAATCCGGCCTTAAGTTTTATGCTTATCCTAAATAATATTTACCAATATAGTCCCTGAGCTTAAAACTATTTTTATTCGGGTCCCTGAATCCTTTTTTTTTTTTTTTTTGTTCTTGGAAGGTTTTTGAGTCAAATCAGAAACGGAGAGGTTTTGTTTGTTTCGTACTTTCGTAGCAATGGAGGAGGAAGGATTCTGCAACGATTGGGGAGAGAGAGTTTCAGAGAAGGTTGTTTCAGCTTACATTTCTCTTCCTAAGAAGGGAAAGCCTCAGGGACGTGAAGTCACGGTCCTATCCGCTTTCCTTGTCTCTTCTCCTTCTTCCCAAGGTCTGTCTCTCTTTGAAGCTGTTTGGCTTTTCTTTTGGTTTCGTTGTTTCGATTCTGAGCCAATTAAGGCTTGCTTTGTTTGTGTGCAGAATTGGAAGTGATAGCGTTAGGGACAGGGACCAAGTGTGTTAGTCGGTCGCTGCTGAGTCCCCGTGGGGACATTGTGAACGATTCTCATGCCGAAGTTGTTGCCAGAAGAGCTCTCATCAGGTTCTTCTATTCTGAGATTCAACGGATGCAAGAGACGAGGAATAGTTGTCATGAAGCCAAGCGTCAAAGAACAAATTCAAGTTCAATACTAGAGTTAGACGCTAGCTGTCCTGAAGAAGTCAAGTATAAGCTCAAATCTGGGTGCCACTTGCATATGTACATCTCTCAATTGCCATGTAATTAACTGTCCTATTTGCCCTTCTTTCTTTTTAGTATTTTTTTGTTTTTGTTTTAAGAATGTATGGCATTAACATATTTGTCACATATAGGTGGTTATGCTTCTACTAGTTCTCCGTTGTATGCCCTGAAAAAGATTCCATCAGCAGAAGTAGATGAGTCATCGTTGTTAAATAAAGATTCAGTGGTTCAGTCTGGGCGTTCCCATGTTCCAGATATAGGTAATAGCAACAAAGGTATATGATTGCTCATGCCTGGTAGTCGCAATAATGTTCTCGCCGCTTACCTTCTTGCTATATAGCTAGCTGGATAATAGCGGATTAGACTGATGTTGGTATCAATTTACTTAGGTAATGGCTCACGAGTGACTGATATGGTTCAAAGAAAGCCTGGCCGCGGTGAAACAACACTCTCTGTTAGCTGTTCTGATAAGATAGCTCGATGGAATGTGCTTGGAGTTCAAGGTTTCTTCTTTAATCTGTCTTTCTTCTTGCGCATCTATACCTGAAATTTGATCGTGAATTTATTGTGCTATTCAAGATTGATTATAGGAATTTTGTCTCTTTGTGTGTTTTCACTTCAG
Organism: Lepidium africanum; assembly: GCA_900406405.1. Classification (NCBI taxonomy): domain Eukaryota; kingdom Viridiplantae; phylum Streptophyta; class Magnoliopsida; order Brassicales; family Brassicaceae; genus Lepidium; species Lepidium africanum. The sequence goes on from OVAX01000021.1 coordinate 63,013, forward strand.
GGGCATTGCTTTTTCAAGTCCTTCGGCCTGTATATATCTCTACCATCACTGTTGGACAATCCCTTCACTGTCCGGACAATTTTTTGTTGGTTGATCATATGAAAAAATCTATAAATGAGAGGATCGTTCCACTGTCAGACGAGCTTCTGAATTCCTTCCGTTTGAACAAGGTTCATTAGCTTCCTTGTACCAATGTATATTGCAGTAGTATGCTTGCATACATTGTTCTGATTCCTTTCCAGCCCCTGTTTTTTGTAGCTTCAGTACCTCCATCAGAATTTCAGCATTCAGAAACTGCTCAAGCTACCTTAACATGCGGGTTCGTTTCTTAATGCTCTGAACTCATCATCACATGACAGATTTATCTTTCTTTTTTTTTTTTGTTTCTCACACAGTGGCGATGTATTTATTTCTCTTAGGTATTCCTTGTGCTGGAACTGTTGTGGCTTACACGAAGTTATTCTTGGAACAACTGGTAGGAAGCAAGGCACCTCAGCTAAAGGAGCTCTGTATCCATCTACACAATCATCTATATGCAAGTAATAGGAGGAGCCTTGTTCAAGCATGAGCTTGGTTATTTCTAGTTGATATTATACTAAATACTTTTTCTTTTTCTCTAGACAGCGGTTACTGGAGCTATTCTTGAGAGAAACTCATGGACACGAAAGTGAATCTCTCAAGTCAAAAAGATCATACCGAGAATTGAAGGTGTGTGTGATGCTGATTTTTTTGTGCTGCGTTATTTTGGATTGACATGCTTCCACTGGCACAACTAACATGTCAGTGGTAGATTTTGATACTGTTCTCGTTTTAGTCTAAGTTTATATATTTTGTCTTGGGCTTTATTTTTATGCAGGACGAAGCTTCAGAATATTTTTTGATGTCAAAGATTTTTAAAGGAAAGTATCCATTCAACAACTGGCTAACAAAACCCTTGAATTATGAGGATTTTCGGATAAATTAATCGCTAGGTATGTCATCCTATCTTCCCTCTTTGTCAACCTTACTTTTTTTGCATTATTGGTTCATTATAGGCAACAAGTTGCTTAATATGATAGCTTGTTTACGAAAGCAAAATAGATAAGTTTTCATAGGATACGTCCCAGTAAAAGAGACCTTAAATCACAGAAAATACAAAGAGCAAAGAATGTAAAAACGGAAAACCCTGGAAAACAAAAGCAGAATATTAAATTGACTGAAATGAATGAAGATGGGATAAGTACGATTCAAAGATTGACTCGTCCTTTGATGATGTCGAGGCTCATCTCGCTAGGATCTGTTGCTTGCAATTCAACTTGAATCCCATCCATTTCCCTCTTGAATCTGTCCTTTGAACTAGCATACAGCATCTTACTCCTCACTCGTGATGTATCAGGTGACCTGAAGCAAGTTGATGGGTCAATTTTAACAAATCTACATTTCCAAATCATGAAAACAAAGGAAAGAAAGAGAGACAAAGACAAGGAGTAATACCATGCAATGAAAAAGATTTTACTCTTCTGGCAATTCTCAGGAGTGGTGAAATCAAAGTCATAGACTGCATAACGGCACTCGTCCTCGGGAATTGATCTGGTGAAATCGTCGTAAGTTTCTTCTGGATTCCCAAGCTTGTCAATCATAACTTGCTGAGCCTTCTCATCAATTTTGAATGTAATGAACCTATAATTCCTCTTTGCTTTCAACTCCAAGAACTTGAGCTTGCACTCATCACTAACATGCATCCCAGACGCTGAGTTAGCCTATACAATCAAACACACATATTACATGATTTGGCAAAACCAGGTTGATAAAAATTGAAAATGTAGGAACATACCATGATCTCTGCTTGAACTGGGGTTTGATGATCTGAAAGTAGGGAAGGTAGGGAGGGGGTTTTAGAGGCTGGGGAGAAGAAAGAAAGAAGTAGGTTTGGTTTGGTCGTTAGGCTGGTCACGTCTTAAAACCAAGAAGACTTTGATGCTGTCACGTTGTGGCCATATTTACTTCATTAGATATATTAGAGAGACTATATTATATTCACGTATACACATATATCTATGTGTTTATGTTAAGCACATGTGAAGTTTGTTCCGGACATCATTGGGGAGTTGAGGTTTCATGATGTACATGTTTTCTTTGTTTTCATTATAACTTTGACTTTTTCTTTACCTTACGATTGGTCGTTGACTTTTTCCCCTTTTTTTTTTGGATTTACAGGATAATCAGAACAAACTTTTACTTACAGGCTATTCGAATTTGTCATATTTATCAACACGGGTCGTAGAAATGAAAAGATTTAGCCAATATAAAGAATAGCAAACCGATTGACATGGTGAAGAACAGAAAATTTGTGAAGGGTTGCCAAAAACATATTGGAATAAATTTGGTTGGGCTTTCTGGTTTGAACAAAAAGCCCCTGGGCTTTTATATAAGGGCCTATAGTTGAAACTTGAAAGTTACATGATAAGGGCGGAAACCGAGTGTGGCTGGCTGCTATTAGCATTGTTTGTTTGCCTTGTCCAACGATTATTTGTATATATCACCTTGTCGGTGTCTATTATTTTCTTTGTCTAAGAAAACGCAGTCAATGGTTTTCGTTGACTTACAGTAGATGTTTTGTTTATCCATTTGAAACAAAAGCATCGATGGGAGGTGAAAACTCAAAGATTGGTTCATGTTGGAATTCATCACCCAAGACTGCTGCACTTGAAGCTCCAGATGTTGGTGACGTTTCTGTTTGGCTCTCTTCTTTTGACCGGAAACGCAGTTTGGCTTTATGCCTCTTTTCTTAATCCTTTTTCTGTAAACATAATACAGGAAATGAAGAGAATGATGAGGTTACAGATGTGCTATCTTTTCGAGAATACACGCTTGAGCAGTTGAAGGTCGCTACCGCTGGTTTTGCTGTGGAGAATGTTGTATCTGAAATCGGAGAAACAGCACTAAATGTTGTCTACAAAGGGAAACTCGAAAATCATATGAAGATTGTTGTCAAGCGCTTTTCTGGAACTGCCTGGCCAGATGCACGCCAGTTCATGGTATTATAGGTATCCCTTAGTTTATCTAACGCCATTTTTTACTTCTCTTTAACTTTTGATTTTCCTATTTCCAGGAAGAAGCAAGAACGGTTGGTCAGTTACGCTGCAAAAGAATGGTCAACTTAGTCGGTTTTTGTTGTGAAGGCGGCGAGAGGTTACTTGTGGCTGAGTTTATGCCTAATGAGACACTAGCCAAACACCTTTTCCACTGTAATAACAAAAAACACTTTGATCAAGAATCTTTTGATGCTCTCTTTAGATTTTGTTTTGGTCTTTGCTTACCACTTGTATTATCTATCAGGGGAAACACGGCCAATGAAATGGGCGATGCGACTAAGGGTTGTCTTATACATTTTAGAAGCTCTTGAATACTCTTCTAACAAAGGACGCACGCTATATCATGATCTCAATACTTACAGAGTTTTATTTGACGAGGTAATTCCTTAAAAACTAAGTTCTTTTTATTTTACTTTGTTTCATTTATGTGATATTCCTCCACTGATACGTTGATGTATCGTTATAAGGAATGCAATCCACGGCTTTCAACATTTGGTTTAGTGAAGAATAGTTGTCAAGGTGGGAAAGGTTACAGCACAAATGTTGCTTTTACACCCCCTGAGTATCTACGAACTGGTGAGGTTGATTTGCCTTCTCCTTATACGTCATATTTTACACACAAAAAAAATTACTATCTTGAGATTAAGTGTGTTGTTGTTAAAGGGAGAATCACAGCAGAGAGTGTGATTTACAGCTTTGGCATTCTTCTGCTTGATCTTCTCACCGGAAAGCATATTTCACCTAGCCATGTGCGTGTCCATGGTAGCTGCTAATATAGTGTTTTTAAATTCTCCTTACATCTCATCCTTTTGTTGCGTGTTTAGGCCCTTAATTTGATTCGAGACAGAAATCCTCAGACTCTAATCGATTCCTGCTTGGACGGACAATTTTCCGACAGTGATGGCAGGGAATTAGTACTCCTGGCATCTCGTTGTCTTCAGTATGAAGCTCATAAGCGACCAAGCATAACATATCTGGTCAGTGCACTGATTTCTCTTCAGAAAGACACAGAGGTTCCGTCTCATGTTCTAATGGGGCTGCCTCAAAGTGGTACTTTTGTGTTACCTATGTCTCCTTTTGGTGAAGCTTGTTCGAGAAATGACCTGACCGCTATACTTGAGTTCTTGGATCAAATTGGATACAAAGATGATGAAGAAGTAAGTTCATAACGCTGTGCGGTGATAAATCAAGTAGTTAGAGCCCTCTGCGGTTCCCCATCCCATAAAGGCTTCTTCACAGTTTTATGTGACATGTGAAAATGCAGCTTTCATTTATGTGGACGGAGCAGATGCAAGAGGCTATAGACTCGAGAAAAAAAGGCGATATGGCATTTAGACAGAAAGACTTTAGTGAAGCTATTGAATTTTACACACAGGTCTGTCTTTCTTTTACACTTGTATCCGTAACAAGCACCTTCCTCTTTTGTTGACGATGTCCCCATGTATAAACTTTTGGCCCAGTTTGTTGATTTGGGAATGATCTCTGCAACAGTCCATGTGAGACGCAGTCTAAGCTATCTAAAATGTGACATGGCGAAAGAAGCTTTGGATGATGCAATGACGGCTCAAAGAATTTCTCCTTTGTGGTACGTTGCGTTGTATCTTCAGTCTGTTGCTCTTGCTGCCTTAGGAATGGAGAAGGAATTCCAAAACGCACTTGTTGAAGGATCCAACCTTGAAGCCAAAAAAGTTTCAGCTTCCACGCAGAAGTAAAGACGCATCTTTTTGGGTTTTAATAAAAGATGAAGTTTTGATTCTTCCATGAAGGGAGACAAACGAAAGGTACAAATTTTTTGGTCTAATTTGATACATAAGAACGTTTAGATGTTTTAAGCATTGTACTATTTAAACCTTCATCCTAAGAAGCTAAAATCCATTGTTTCAGTTGATACATAAGAGCTTGGGATGTACAGACACCAAAGTGAATATTGTACAAATTCCATTAACAAGTGGAGTAAGCATAACAAGGCTTATAAAGTGTTGTTCAGCTCAACCTCTGCCTCCACTTGGATAATTGGGTGAGAGCTTCTGTATTCTTCCTTTGACATTCCACAGTAAGCAGGCTCTGTGCCTCCATAGGTTATGAAGTTCCAGCCAAACGCCGATCCTCCAACCACCGTGTCTCCCACTTTGATGCCAGCTCCATCAGAATTGTGCTTTTCAGTCTTAGATAATTTGGGTGCAGTAGTGGTAGTACGAGGAGTTTCATTAATGGCCTTTCCGTTGGATAAAGACTCGCCCTTAGCTTTTTTCTCACGTTTGAGTGATTCTCCAATCATATCTTGGTACAATTGGAGCATAAGCTTCATCTCTGCAAACACCATAATTTCAAACAATCAGGTCTTTGTATAGTTGTTGCGCTGGACCAAGTGAAAAGAATTGAGTATGAGCTCACTCTCTGGAATCTCGATTGCTGCCTTGCAGTTCTTAAAATCTGGAGTTCGTAGAATCTGTAGCAGAAACCCCAGTCAGTGTTTTATATCCAAACACACAGAGAGAAAGAGAGTTGAATCTCCATCAAAATGTAACTTATACCTCGAGAACATGAGGGCGAAGATCTTTGAGAAGGAGACGCATCTTGTAGTAGTTGGAATTCTCTAGCTGAAGATTTCCTTCAAGCGGTCGCTTTCTTCCCCTAGACGACGGATCTGTGGTAGCTAAAGACGGAGGCGCAGGTACCTGAGCTGGTTGAGACGCCGGCGAGCCGTCCAAGTCCATCGCAGTTGATATCTGAGCTGCGGATTTAGGAGGAAGTGGAAGATCTTTAGTTGGAAGGGACAATGAAGTAGGAGGAGGAGGAGGAGGAGGTTCAGAGACTTGAGTCGCCGGTGAGCTCGATTTCTCCATTTTTTCAAAGGTTTTCAACCGCCCAAAGAGATCTCTCCCGTCAAGAATACTCGCACTTTAAAACGGCGTCGTGAAGATTATCTGAAGTGTTTGGGCCTCTTTGGGCCCATACTTGATAAAAACTGAAACGGCACGCATTCTTTAATTTTGTAATACATGATATTTAAATCTAAAAGAAACCACTGAAAGTTAAAAAAAATTGACGAAGCAGCATAAACTCACTTCTTTCAAATCCTCGGCTTAACCAATCGGTGATCGACGTACAAATTCAAATCGATACTTGATCTCCTATTGGGAGATTACTTGATCACTTTCCAGAGAACTTCTACTTTCATGGCGAACCCGGAAAACGAAGAAAATTTATGCGACTGTGTGGTAGAATTGGTAAGAAAACTCATTTTGCTTTCTATCTTTTGCTTCGTCCGTTTGGGGTGAAAATATCTTCAATGAAACGAGATATGATTTGATTGAATTTCAGAGAGATAATCCCAAGAGGCGAAGGGATACGGTTTACGTCGGATGTGGTGCTGGATTCGGCGGGGATAGGCCACTGGCGGCTCTGAAACTGCTTCAGAGAGTTGAAGAGCTCAACTATCTTGTCCTTGAATGCTTGGCCGAACGAACTTTGGCTGATCGGTGGCTCGCTATGGCTTCTGGATGTAACGGTTACGATCCTCGTAGTATGTTTCAACTATCTTGTACTTTGGTGGTTGATCTATCTTTAAATGGTCATCATATGGCCAGAAATTGTTTGTAGGGATGTTTTGTTACCACAAAATTGAGCCATATTTTCTGCTTTTATCCAGTTTCAGAGTGGATGCATTTGTTACTACCTATGGCCGTTGAGAGAGGCATTTGTATAATCACAAACATGGGTGCAAGTAAGGTCTTAGAGTCTATTCAAGTGGGTCTCCTTTTCTGACTGTTTTTCTTTTCATCTGAATTATCATGTTTTGTCGTTGTAGTTGATCCCTCTGGGGCTCAGAAGAAAGTTATTGAGGTAGCCACTGATTTAGGGCTCACAATTACCGTGGCTTTGGCTCATGAGGTGCATCTTGAAACAGGTACTAGCAAGGATACTTTCATCCCTGGGAAATATGATGAGTGTTCTGAGTTCTCAGCACTTACTGAGCCATAATAAGCGTGTCTAAACCTTGTCTATGAATCTTATTTAGGCTCGGAATCATCTATTGGCGGTCAGTATTGCTCTTCGGGGGTAGGATTCTGCTTCTCTAGCTCCGGAGCATATGTGTCAGTGAAATATTATCAGCTAGTGACAATAATTTTGATAGAATTAGAATAGTTATATGTGCAGTTTGAAAGACTGTAGGTTTTATGTTACTGAAAGTAAAGAGTTGTCAGGTTATTTAGCTCCTCCTAGTGGAATTCTATCTTTCTTGTTAAAGGGTACTAGCACATATCTTGGAGCAGCTCCAATTGTTGAATGCCTGGAGAAGTACCAACCAGACGTGATAATTACTTCAAGAGTGGCTGATGCTGCCTTATTTTTAGCACCAATGGTGAGTACTTGTTATATGTCCAGATTTCTAAGTTTTACTGCCAGTCCAGTTTTTTTGTTTGACCAGATAACTGCAGGGATTGCACGTCAGTTCGGTTTTATAATTATACTTACACATAGTTTCTTCACCCTTTGGCTTGATTTCAATTTACGAGGCTTCCAGTTCCTTGTTGCATGGTAGGTCTATGAGCTAGGTTGGAATTGGAATGACTTCGAGCTGCTAGCTCAAGGAACTCTTGCTGGCCACCTTCTGGAATGTGGTTGTCAGCTTACTGGTGGATACTTCATGCATCCAGGTGCATTTCACGCTTACTGGTTGGGGAAAGAATTAATGTTCGGCTGGTTTTCATTATCGGTAATAATCATTTCGTTCTTTAATGTTCTTCAGGTGACCAGTATAGAGACATGCCTTTCCCTATCCTCCAGGATTTATCACTTCCTTATGCAGAAATTGGGCATGATGGAAAAGTATCTGTATCAAAGGCTGAAGGTAGTGGTGGAATTTTGAATACCTCTACTTGCGCCGAGCAACTTCTATATGAAATTACTGATCCTGGTGCCTACATTACACCTGATGTGGTAAGTTAGAGGTACAAAAACTAGAAGAAATAAGTATAACAACTGAAAAAAGATTTGATTTGAAAACCTTCTTTACAGGTCATTGATATTCGAGACGTTTCTTTCCTTCCGCTTTCAGACTGCAAAGTGCAGTGCAGTGGAGCAAAGCCATCTGCTAACGCTGCTGTGCCTGAGAAACTCTTGCGGTTAACTCCAAAGGTTGTTAATCTTGAAGATGTTGGTAAATATGGATCGATACTGAAGAGCAACCTAGGTCTGATTGTACAAATCTTACTTTCTTTGTAGGAGTGTGGTTGGAAAGGATGGGGAGAGATATCTTATGGAGGACATGGATCTATTCAACGTGCTAAAGCTTCCGAGTTTCTGGTGTGCCTATGGTTAAAATATCTATGGTGTAGTATAGCATTATTTGGCCATATCCCTGGAAATTACTCTTTTTGGTGCCTGGAATTGGACCTTCATTTCCTCTCAAGAGTGTGTACGTATTTTACTTGTGTATTTTTTTTTCTTTCAGGTTCGATCTTGGATGGAAGAAACCATTCCTGGTGTTAACCACTGTATTCTTTCTTATGTGATTGGGCTTGATAGCTTGAAGGCTACTAGCAAGGGCACTGAATCATCTTGGCTGTCATGTACAGATATTAGATTACGTATGGATGGTATTTTCAAACTCAAGGAACATGCGATCCAGTTAACCAAAGAGTTTACTGCTTTATATACAAACGGACCAGCTGGTGGTGGTGGAATTAGGTAATTTATTCACGCTGATTTTTTCTCTAAATGACAGTCATATCTCAATGCAATGCTTATTGTAGCATTACAGTAGTTCAAGATCCTGTTAGTTTGAGAAATCTAGTGACTAGGGCGTAGGGACTTGACATCTACTTAATTAGCGAGGTGTTCGAGCAAGATCCTGGTTTGACAAGACTGCTTGTAAATTATATGCAGTACCGGACACAAGATTGAGATTGTCCTTGAAAAGCATTTGGTATGTCAACTTCATCATGAAATTCTAACCAATATTTGCCTTGCATAAATCAGTTTTACGGCTTCTGATGTTATATGTTGGTTATCCAGGTCAGCCGCGAATCTGTAATGTGGAAAACAGGAGTTCAGCGCATCAAAACATTAGAGTCAGAGACTCCTAAACATCATTCTTCAATTACTCGAGAGAAAATACAAAAGGTTGGTGAGAAAATAGTTACTAAACTAATAATGATAACCAACAGGTAATGGAAATGAACATGACCTGAATCTGAATTCCTCGACGAATCAATCAATCTAGTTTGTGTTTGAACATCGATGACGAGAATTGACATATGCACTTGTATAAACTAACACCTTGGTATTGTTTGCATTTGTAGATCCCTATAGAATATCAAGGTAGCCTTACAATGAGAGGTCCTCACTCTCCTGCTCCATCTGGCCAAAAGATTTCACTCTACTCTGTTGCTCACAGCCGAGCTGGTGATAAAGGAAACGACATAAACTTCTCACTAATCCCACATTATGCTCCAGATATCGAGCGTCTGAAACTCATCATTACTCCTCAATGGGTTAAACAAGTGATGTCAGTTCTATTATCAACATCTTCGTTTCCAGAAACAGATGCAAAACCAATGGATGATAAAAATGTGTCGGTAGAAATATACGATGTTAAAGGCATTCATGCTTTGAATGTTGTCGTAAGGAACATATTAGATGGTGGGGTCAACTGTTCCAGAAGAATTGATCGACACGGAAAGACAATTTCAGATCTCATATTGTGTCAACAAGTTGTGTTGTAACACTACTTTACTTTACAAATCAAATATATGTGTGGTAATGTATAATCTAATGAGACTTGAACTACACTATAATTGTTTAAATATTTACCAAAATAAAAAGGGAATCGACTTAGTGGTGCTTCACTTTCTTCTTCTATTGATTGAAAAATTGCTTTAATTTACAACTGGAGTTTCTTGATAGATACACTTACAGCTATGTGTGTATTAAAAAACATTTTATTTCTTTTAAGTATAATAATTAGAAATGAGGAATGTTAGGTTGTGAGATTCCATAGAAGGTGTTTGACATGGGTTGCACCATCTCAAAGACAGTTGGTTTAAAGTAACATCCTCAATGGATTGAAATTGTCAGAAACCACAAACCCCTTTTTTTCCTCCACTCCAATTACTTTGCCACCCAATTTTATCACGTTTGTTTTTGCAATCACACAGAGAAAAAAGAGAAACAGAAACAGAAGAAAAAAAAAAAAAAACCTTCCTCCATTACAAGAGGATTAAAGAACGAAATCTCGCTGGTTCCTTCTTTTGTCTGAGGTAACAAAAAGACTCCTTAATTTCTCTTTTGGTGAGTTTTCTTCTCTAATTAATCCTCAGATGATCTAATAAAAATCTGATTAATTCAGGATCTTGGAGAAGGCAAACCAAAAAAAAAAAACAGATAAATAAAAAAAAAGAATGTCTTTCACAGGAACGCTCGACAAATGCAATGCTTGCGACAAGACAGTGTATGTGGTGGACATGTTGTCCATTGAAGGAATGCCTTACCACAAGTCTTGCTTTAGGTGCACTCATTGCAAAGGAACCCTTGTGGTATTGATCATCTTTTCTTACATTTATATCATTTTTCTATTGATCACAAATCATTCCCAACATGATAACATCATATGATGTGTTGATGGTACGTAGATGAGCAACTATTCCTCCATGGATGGTGTCTTGTATTGCAAGACTCATTTTGATCAGCTTTTCAAGGAATCTGGCAATTTCAGCAAAAATTTCCAACCAGGAAAAACTGAGAAGCCGGAGCTGGTACGTTCATCATTTCTCTCTACATCACTTTTCCTCTATATATATATCAATCTTTCATATTTATTTATGTATGATTGACCAATACATAGAATCTGTGTATTGATTTGAACATTACAGACTAAGACTCCTAGCAAGATATCTTCCATCTTCTGTGGAACACAAGACAAATGTGCTGCTTGTGACAAAACTGTTTACCCTCTCGAAAAGGTAAGTGTAGTAATTTTTTCTTCATTTCCAAATTATTGAATTCGTTTCTATAGATTTATTACAAAACAATACGATGGAATACAATCGGTTTAGAGAAAAATTTGATTGGTTAACTTATAATCTAACAGGTGCAAATGGAAGGAGAATGTTTCCACAAGACATGTTTCAGGTGCGCTCATGGTGGCTGCACACTGACTCACTCGTCGTATGCCTCCTTAGATGGCGTTCTGTATTGTCGGCATCACTTTAACCAACTCTTTCTCGAGAAAGGAAACTATGCCCACGTCCTTCAAGCAGCCAACCACCGTCGCACCGCCTCTGGTAACTCTCTTCCACCGGAGCCTACCGAAGTCAACGCCGTCGAGGACAAGAAAGATAACGGTGTTTCAGAGTCTTGATTATATCTTTTGCTGAGTGTTGAGTATATTGAATGATTATTGTGGTAAGGAAAGCATTTGATTTCATATTTGTAACGAGTTGTTTCCATATTAAGACATGATTTTTTTATAAAAAATTATTTGGTTCCTTCGTTAGACCGGACCGGATTAAACCAAGTGGGTTAGTGGGTGATACGAACCATTCATTATTTGTATAGATATGTACGAAAGGGTATTTTCGTCAATTTCTCTATAAACGGCTTAGCAAATGTCTGGTTGGCCAGAAAACTCAAAAGGAAGAAGGAGAGAGGGAGATTTTTTACTGGGAAAATTTGAAGAGACGATAAAGAAAATTCATCAGTTGAAACGGAAGTGAAGTTCACTTTGTTTCATTATTGGTTAATCTCTCTTTGAATGTGATTTCTTCGTAATTTCGAGGAACATAGTAGGTTTGATTCGACATGGATTTGGCGCGACCGATTTTATTTCAAGTTGGGGATGGTGCGACTTGCTGCTTGCCAAATCGGAATCGTCCCCAAGGACTCTGTACTAGGTTTTGGGATTCTAAAGTGTATTCGGGTCGTCGATCGAGGAGGAATACTCTGAATTTGAGTGCGGGTTTACATTCTAGAAAATCATTGCGTGGCAGTGAATTCCAATCTAGATATATTCAATTTGGGTTTAGGCTAAGTTGTCAAGGAAATGATTCTCTAGGTAGTGATCGAATTGGGGAATCTTCTGAAAGTAGTGATGAATCTGAAGCTATATCTTCTAAAGAAGAAAAAGAAGTTAGAGTGGAAAACGAAACTGATAGTTTGGAAGAACTCAAGGATTTACTACACAAGGCAGTTAAAGACTTGGAAGTTGCTAGACTTAATAGTACCATGTTCGAGGAAAAAGCTCAGAGAATATCAGAAAGAGCCATTGCACTTAAAGATGAAGCAGCTAGCGCTTGGCTGAACGTTAACAAAACCCTTGATGTGATTCGTGATACTGTTGATGAGGAATGTGTTGCTAAAGAAGCTGTTGAAAAGGCTACAATGGATTTATCTCTGGCTGAAGCAAGGCTTCAGGTTATACTTGAAGCAGGTGGAGGGAATGATATTCCACAAGTGTCTGAGGAGACTGAGAAATCAGATGATGATAACGATACAGAAGATGCCCTTTTAGCTGCCAAGGATGATTTGAAAGAATGCCAAGTGAATTTAGCAAATTGTGAGGCCCAACTAAATAGTTTGCTTAGCAAAAAAGAGGAGCTGCAGAAGGAAGTGGACAAGTTGAACGAGTTTGCTGAGACAATACAGATCAATGCATTGAAAGCCGAGGAGGATGTCGCAAATATTATGAAATTAGCTGAACAAGCTGTAGCATTTGAGCTTGAGGCTACTCAACGCGTTAATGATGCAGAGATTGCTTTACAGAGAGTGGAGAAGTCTCTTTTCGTTTCTCTGACCCCAGAGGAAACTCAGGGCCAGTTCTCAGATGAAGAAACTCCTATCGAGGATGAAGTGGTACTCTCAAGAAATATTGATGATGTTACTCATCAAGTTGTAAAAGAATTACCTAAGGATGTGGATTCATCAGCGCTACAGAACACATCTGATCCTGTGCCTGATATAGTTGGTCAGAGGACTCAAACAATAACTCAGCCTTATGAATCAAGCGATCATGAGAATAGAAAGCCAGGTGTAGAGTCTTCTAAAGTGGTTGAAGCAGATTTGGAAAAGCCAAAGATTAATGTTCAGACGAAAAAACAGGAAACGCAGAAAGATCTGCCAAAAGAGGGTTCCTCTCTTAATTCTCCCAAGGCATCGTTTAATAAATCATCCCGTTTCTTTTCTGCATCTTTCTTCTCTTCCAATCCAGATGGAACCGCAACAGTGTTTGCGAGCCTGGTTAATTCTGTTAAACAGCAATGGCCCAAGCTAGTTCTTGGGTTTGCACTTCTTGGAGCAGGGTTAGTTTGAAACTTACTCTTCTTTCGTCATTTTTTGTACGATCATTTTAGTTCAGAAAGTTCTGTCTTTTTGTTGATATGAGGTTTTTATTCATTCTAGACTGACATTATACTCCAATGGAGTAGGAGGCAATAATCAGCTGCTTCAACAGCCAGATGCTATAAGCACTTCTACAGAAGATGTCTCTTCCAGTACGAAGCCATTGATCCGGCAAGTGCAGAAACTTCCCAAGAGAATTAAAAAGCTACTTGAGATGTTCCCTCACCAGGAGGTATTAATGATTGGTCTTGGTCTTTTCCAAAGTATGAATTATAGAATGTACTTTGCCGGTTAAAATTTTCTGCAATTATTAGGTCAATGAGGAAGAAGCTTCCCTTTTAGATTTTTTGTGGTTACTGCTGGCGAGCGTCATATTTGTGCCTCTATTTCAGAAAATTCCTGGAGGTAAGTAGGATTCGTCTTTTTGCTTTGTTAGTTCCATTCACTGCATCACTATTTGTTATCCCTTTCCCTCAAACTCCTACGATTTTTATATTCTTATCAGTCAAAAAAATTTTCAGTTCTGGTCTCGCGATCATGTTGCATAAAGATTTATGTGCCATCTTGATGGCTTCATCTGCTGCAATGTATAGGCAGCCCTGTTCTTGGGTATCTGGCAGCTGGAATTTTAATTGGTCCTTATGGTCTTTCGATAATCCGTAATGTGCATGGAACCAGGGCCATTGCAGAATTTGGAGTTGTTTTCTTGCTTTTCAACATTGGGCTTGAGGTACTATTTGATATTTATATGTGTGTGCTATCCTTTTGCTTTTGAACTGTGTTTGGTTGAAGAGCCACATTTTTTTTGATTTAATAGCTTTCTGTTGAAAGACTGAGTTCCATGAAGAAATATGTCTTTGGATTAGGCTCAGCTCAGGTGATTGAAGATTCGTGTATCACATTCCACATAATTAACATACTTATTGTGTCCAAGTTCTCTAATCTACAATTCTATTCTTGTAATCTAGGTTCTGGTGACAGCAGCAGTAATTGGATTAATTGCCCATTATGTCGCTGGTCAGGCTGGTCCAGCGGCAATAGTGATTGGAAATGGCCTGGCACTGTCCTCCACTGCTGTTGTCCTACAGGTAACAGATATGGCTGTATTCAAATAGGGATCTTAATGAAAGGAACTTTGCAACTGCCCTTTCATTTGGTTTTATATGCAGTTGAGCTATCAATTGGTTGAAACAGAAACAATGTACTTGGTTTTCAGGTTCTACAAGAACGAGGTGAAAGTACATCTAGACATGGAAGGGCTTCATTTTCTGTCTTGCTTTTTCAGGTAGATTCAAAACGGAGTTAATTCTGTATGTGTATAACTACAACTATGCTGGGCATTAATCATCTGTTTGTTAATTTTCTTCACAGGATCTAGCTGTAGTTGTTTTATTGATTCTCATCCCACTTATTTCACCTAATTCATCAAAAGGAGGGGTAAGCTCGTCTCTAGGGTTCCTTCTTTTTTGTTTGTATGGCTTGCTTTTCTGTTCGTTACTATGTGTTGGAATTGTCTAAATAAGAGGTTTGATAATTTATATGCTCTTCTAAGAAGCGTTATGATCATATTTTGCTCATACTAATTAAAAATGCTAGTATGCCAGATATTCCATATACTCAAGCAAGTCTAGGAACTATTAGTGGTAGAAATGTGCTAAATCTCTAACTGCTCTTTTCAGATTGGATTTCAAGCCATTGCTGAAGCTCTTGGGCTTGCAGCAGTCAAAGCAGCAGTTGCTATTACTGCCATAATTGCTGGAGGCCGTCTTGTAAGTCTCAGATATATTAACCTTTTAAAAGTCCAGATATCAAAACCAGTTAATTAGCAACATCCTTAAGTGTAATGTTTTAAATTTGCTACAAAAGGGAGATTCATGTTTCCATGAACTTATATTAAAGTTTACTGTGCTATCACTACTTCCGGAACTCATTCATTTATCCCAGTGGAGAGTTATAAACTAAGGCATTTATACTCTTGTGGCACACAGCTTCTTCGACCAATCTACAAACAAATTGCAGAAAATCGAAACGCTGAGATTTTCTCTGCCAACACGCTTCTTGTTATTCTTGGGACTAGTCTACTAACAGCTAGGGTAAGACCGTGACCTTGTTGGCATTTTGCCATTTTACCTGTTTGCATTTGACTAGTTTACTAACATGCCACTTTTTCCCTTATGCTAACTTTTCCGTTTCTATGAATCAGGCTGGACTGTCCATGGCATTAGGAGCGTTTTTGGCTGGTCTACTCCTTGCGGAGACAGAATTTTCCTTGCAAGTGGAATCTGATATTGCTCCATATCGTGGTCTTCTGCTGGGACTCTTTTTCATGACGGTAAGATTAGAGTTACTAATAAAATTATCCAAAATTTACCATATAACGATATTATTCAGCTGTAATGACAGGCATACAACTAAGAAAAAAAAGAGTTCCATTCATTTCAGGTTGGCATGTCTATTGATCCGAAATTACTTCTCTCCAACTTCCCTGCCATAGCTGGAATGCTGGGACTCTTAATAGTGGGCAAGACTATGTTAGTCGTTATTATGGGAAAATTGTTCGGTATATCAATTATATCTGCAATTCGTGTTGGTCTGCTTCTGGCCCCAGGAGGAGAGTTTGCGTTTGTTGCTTTCGGGGAAGCTGTCAATCAGGTGTGTCATCAACATGATTTCTTAATTTTTTTCCAATAAGGTATATAAGCAGTAAACTTGAAAGCTTAAGCCATATATATGTTTCAACTGCATTTTCCTATAAAGGTCTAATTTGTGGTTCTTCCAGAGTATAATGTCACCTCAGTTATCTTCGTTGCTATTTCTTGTTGTGGGCCTCTCAATGGCTATCACACCCTGGCTAGCTGCTGGTGGCCAGTTAATTGCATCTCGATTTGAGTTGCACGATGTTCGAAGTTTATTGCCGGTTGAAAGTGAGGTAGGAATCCTGATGATTCATTTATACAAATTTATCAATGCTAGGCAATAATCCATCAATTACATTACCACTTAACTTCAGTGTCGGTCTGAAGCTCACATGTTCTCTGGTTGAGAAGATCATTACAAGGCTGACTGATGGTCATTTTTCTTGTCTAATATTATTTGCAGACGGATGATCTGCAGGATCACATTGTTATTTGCGGATTTGGTCGAGTTGGTCAGGTTAATACATTATCTGAACTTCTTTAGTTTCTGCTCTTTTATGAGAATGTCTGTAGACAGTGCTTCACAGGATTGCTCAGAGTTTCTAATCTCGTGATCATTTTTTATCTGTTACTTCTAGATAATTGCTCAGCTTCTGTCAGAAAGACTAATCCCATTTGTTGCCCTCGATGTTAGCAGGTAACGTAACATCTGTTATATGGTGCCTCTGTTGTCGAAATATCTTTGTGGGCTAGAGTGGGTTTCAGATATTTTGTTCTCATATCAAACCGAAAATGTGGGGACTATATCAATAAATTGCACACGCTAATACATTTCAACCTCTCTGCTTTATGAGTCTTGTTTCAAGACTGTTTGTGTTGCGCCAGCCAGTTTCACATACCTTTCCTCGCATATTATGCTTACCTGAAAACCTCATATCTTATCTACAGTGATAGAGTGACTATCGGGCGGTCCTTGGATCTTCCTGTTTATTTCGGAGACGCTGGTAGTAGAGAGGTACACACAAAGAAAAACAGATAAACAAAGATGCACAAGACAGTTAAAGATTATACCAGCATTTGAATAATACTGCAATTGTGCAAACACACAGGTTCTCCACAAGATTGGAGCTGGGAGAGCATGTGCTGCTGTGGTTGCCTTAGACGCACCAGGAGCCAATTACCGATGTGTCTGGGCTTTGAGCAAGTACTACCCCAATGTCAAAACCTTTGTCCGTGCACACGATGTTGTTCATGGTCTTAATCTAGAAAAAGCCGGTGCTACTGCGGTAATGTTTTCAAACCCTTCACTTTTCTCTAGCCAGTGGATATGCTTAATCAATCATGCATTAATATATCTCGATCACAAAAACTTTCAGGTTGTTCCGGAGACTCTGGAGCCTAGTCTACAGTTGGCGGCTGCTGTTCTTGCTCAGGTTTTGACATAATGATTTCTTATCAGTGGAAGTAATCTTAAACATAGGACTCACACAGTGTGTGATCCTTTTTGGTTTGAAACCCTCTCAGGCCAAATTACCGACATCGGAAATTGCAAACACAATTAATGAGTTCAGAACTCGTCACCTGTCTGAACTGACCGAGGTATGTTTCAGTGTCAAGAATTATCTATTTTTATCAGAATATGGTTTGGTCTTATTATTTTGTATTGAGATACGGTGTAATTAATGATAATGGCAGCTAAGTGAAGCCAGTGGAAGCTCTCTTGGCTATGGTTTCTCGAGGACGAGTAAGCCCAAACCTCAACCGTTGGATGGATCTGACGATAACCAGATAATTGAAGGAGGCAAACTCGCGATATGATGACAATTTTTCATTCTGTTGAGAACAAGAATAGCTTTCATCATCTTGTAAAGGTAAACCTTTTTTTGCTGGTAGTTCCTTTCATGGAAAATGGTACGTGTATTTATCACGTTCTGTATTGGGTCACAGTGTATGATGAGCTGAGTCATCCGATCCAGGGTCCATCATATGTATATGTAACTATATATATTTATGTTCAGTACATACTCTTCACTTAAGTCTGTGATCTCAGAACAACTAGATTTTTGAAAAGATCCAGGGGAAAATGATTTGTGAGGAATATGTTCATTCATATAATGAAATCCTCTTCGTACTGCATCATCTTGTTATCGATTGTCGTAAACATGGAAAATGTATTTGCATTGGATACTTAAGAAAATGAAGAAACAGGTTCCAGAAAATGACGGAATAGAACCGAACGCCAGGCTGATCACTTCCAAATCCAGTCTAGTATAGTATGGAATGGTAAATGGTTCAATTACCAAATGAGTAAAGGAGATATCACGGTACATGGAAAACAAGTTGCCATTTGGAAGCACCCATTGTGTTGTTTGTTTTCCATGTTCATATTCTTGGAGACGAATATCAATTAATTGGGAGAGTAATCATTTTCCACGCCCTTAGAATATGTAGAAGAGGGTATCTTCTAGCTATTTCAGAGGGGATATTTTTCTTGTGCAACGAAGATACTGACGATGCTACCACATCGAGCCCGTTCCAGGAGAAGATGCAGATTCATAATAGGCATATCGAAATTATTGTACGTCAAATAACATCAAAAGTTTTGGTTTCAGAAGAGGGAATGTCTAATGTTTTTTTACCTGGAGAACTTATTGGATTGTTACGAGCAGAACGAANAAAGAAGAAGGGACAGTAGTTATATACATATATAGCAGCAATACAATCACAATCACATAAGCCGAACCACGAGTTACGAAAGAACTAGAAAGATAACATCATTTAGAGACTCTCTGGAATATAATATATAGGTCTACATATATAGTTATATACATATATAGCAGCTTATACTTTAATGAATGGTTTCCTTGTCTTTTTCACCAGCAGTCTCCTCCTCTGTTCTGTCTTATTGAAGCTCTACCACTTGTCTGGAGCTCAAACACAGAAGCATGAGGTGGCCGAGAAGGTGATTCATTTGGCGATGTCAGTTCGTTACTGACATCATGTGAAGCAACATGCACCGTTCGATCGAGTATCACTCAAGCTTCTCTTGGACCAAGTTGTTGGTATGCTAATTTCATCCTGCATCAACTTATCACAGACTGAAAGTGTCTTTTTTGTGTTTTTTTCCTTGTTTTGGTTGAGGAGAGGCAGCACTAGACTTCCTTTACATTTTCAGCTTCTGTAGACGGTTGTAAGTTCTTTGGCTCTGTCATATATACTGGTTCTTCTGCATTCACAGCCTCGTATTTTTCTGGACTGCTCTCTGTGCATATTTTCCTCTAGACCTTCTAGGCTCTAGTTATATCTGACTTCTCCGTTTCAACACAGTGAATCTCCCTGCAATTATCCTCAGAATTTCCATCAGTCTGCTCAGCCATTTCAGCATATTGTTCCTTTTGATCTCCATATGCAAATTTCACCATGTGAATATGAGATTGGTATATAGCCTCTGTCCCGTGGAGATCAAGTGAAGGCTTTGGGGAAGGAGCTACAATCGATAGCCGTTGAACCGGACTACTCAATGCAGAATCTATCCTAAAATCTGATATTAGCTGGAAGATATTTTCTTCATAGCTGTATTCAGTTGATCGCGGAGATATACTGGAGTGGTGAGCTGATCTAGGGCTCATTGGTGTGGTATTCTCTGAGTCCCATGTACTGACGCACACGCAGCTTGGGGTATTGATGTTCCAGGGGAACCTAAACAAAAACAAATTAATCAGCTGCAGTTAGGGTAGTCACTCTTTCATGAAAATTAACAAGTGAATACAACATACATTTGACTCTGCTCACTCTGTTAACAGTTTCTTTTTTTCCTAGCTGTTTTTCCTCTCTAACCATTAGTGGAAGATCCTCCATCTCAGACTGCGCTTGCTCTAGTTGTTGTGCTAGTTGGAATACCTCTTTCTTGAGCTGTAAGAGATAGGCTTAATTATAACTCAAACCTCCAGGACTATAGGTCAATTAGATTGTGAGCAAAACAAAGCAAGAAAGGCATGGAAAAATAGTATAAGTGTAGATGCAGTAAGATTTTAAAAGGATGATTGGAGTACATCCAGCTACCTTTTCAACCTCAAGGTCTTTCTCCGTCAGTAATGCAAGTTTCCGAAACAAGCAAATCCTGACCAGGGCCTCTCAACTCACTTTCCAGTTTAGCTAGTTCCCTCTGTAAGTGTTTAACTAAAGCTTTATCAGACATGACAACATTCGCTTGTGCATTTGTTGGCACCTCCTTTGCGCAGCTCGCAAATAAGAGTGTGTTTCTTGATTACTCAACATGGATTCTCGCAGGACTCATAGTGCAAATTATGGCAGTTCTTGCATTTCCTCCCAGAGAGGACTGAACTATGCGTGTCCATTTCGAATCTCTGAAAGGAATGTGCTTAGTTTTTCCTTTACTGCATAGAGTAAACCACATAAGCTAGTGAAAAAAACTGACAGAAAACAAGAGTAGAACAATACCGCAAACTAACATAAACATGGTAAAAAGGTGATAACAGGTGTAAGCCCTATGTTTGAGCAAGATAAGTTTACTTGTAAGTACAAGAAATGGCTGTTCAACAATGTTAATAGACCAGGGCATTCACTTATCAAAGAATGTATATATATCTAAAGTGGCAAAAAAAAACAAATATTTGTGGAAGCTAAGTGCGTAGAAGTTTACCTAAGCTTACGGATTACAGTTCCCAGTGTTAACAAAGTTCGATTTATATGACAACCTTCTTCTAACCTTGTACCAGCGGATAATGATTGTGATGCACGCTCACTTCCAGAAAGATAATAACAATGAGTGGCTCAAAGCTCAAAAATGCTATAATTTGCAAAGTTTCAACAGAGTTTATCGGGAACTAAAACATTTTATGGAACAGAACAAAGTTGATGCCAAACATCTACGTGGAAGCCAAATTCATGTCCCCAAATCCATAGACTTTACCAACCAAAGAGACATGACCATGTTTTTGTAATCCGACCAGAGCAGGTGAGCCAGGTCTTGGAGAACATGACGCCCATCATAGTTGAACCATCGGCGCGTATGTAATATATGTTGGATAAGCTTTAAAGTATTCAACAATGTTTTGGTGAACAAGTTTCTAGTAATTTAGGAAAATATATTTAGATTAAGATATTGTTAGAAGATTAGGAATAAAAAGAATTATTCCTAATAAGAAAAGAAAATTGAGAATTAAAGGAGATATTCCTAATAAGAAAATGAAATTAACAATTTGTGTTAATGCCTATAAATACTTTGGTTGAGTTGTGACCAATGATAAGACTTTGAGTTGTGACCAATATTTAGAATTATATTTTCTAAGCAATTAATAAGAAAAATTATTTCTTTCTTATTATTCAAAGTATGCAAGTTTCGACTTTAGTATATGTATAAGGATCTTCAAGCTCAATAAAATGTCTAATTAGTCTCGCATTCCTAACAATAATAAGTACTCTGTTTTCCGTCCATCATGTGCATATTATGAACAAATTGAGATTAGCATATTCTTGTGGAGTTGGAGACTAAATAACCTTCAAAAAGAAAAAAAAAAGTATATTAAATAAGCCTTCTCTTTTTTATAGTTGATGTTTTTAAATTTTCACGCACATTAAAAAATTAATTATTTTATGTTTCCTAAACAAAATATATTTTATCAGAAATTCCAAAATAATATAACATATCACAAACCAATCTGCAGAATTCAAACAGTCAAAAACATTAGAAACACAATAAATTCCGCATAGAAATCTTAAATCATCAACTAAAATGAAACAAAAAAATTTATAAAACATCAAGTAATTAAATACAGAAGAAGTATAAGATAACTTTTAAATTGCATAGAATAGGGCAATAAATCCACTTACGTCATCATGCACTTCACGCAAAGATGGAAAATTATTGACTGAAGCAGCAATCGGAGACACTCTCACAAAATTTTGGATTGCAATAAATCTACTTACGTTATCATGCACTTCACGCAAAGATGGAAAATTATTGACTGAAGCAGCAATCGGAGACACTCTCAATAAATTTTGGATTGCAAGTTCAAAGTCAACATGATCATAATCCCTCAAGTCATGAATTATACAACGGTGAAGAGTGTATCTCATGATAGGATCCTAATTAACAAATAAACAAAACTTATACAACATATATATAAAAAAATAAAAATAAAGAGATAATACCTTAAAAGGAGGATTGATATGTGAATCACATAAGTCAAAGGACATTGATCCTCTCTAGCGATCCCTTCGTGGATCAGATGTATTGGGCCGGTCTAAGATTACCTATTGAGCCATTCGGATGGACAACGAAGTTTGGTAAAATGTTGATGAAATATTGAATGGAGAGTGACATGTCTCTGCCAATGAAGCTGTTTAGCCTACATAGAGCGATTTGTTGTCGAATCATCGATATAGCCAACAAATTTCTGCTCGCTGATCCAAGATGCTATCGAGTAGTTCAGTGTTTTCCCAACTCCTCCTCCAATCCTCTTGATTGTCCATTTGCATCTGCAAGTAAGCAAATCATTTCACTTATTTCCAACATTGAATTTTGTTCCTATAATCACAGATTAATTCCAAACCCACACAGAAATTCAAACGCAAGGAAAAGGAAACTTAGGACCCGCAAAATTGTAAATAATTTATATATTAACCATTGTAATCCCGAAAGAGCAACTTCAACTTTGCATATAAACACAAATGTTTCTCGGTTACAAGGATAGACTTGACATGCCTCATAAACCAATACTATGCTTAGCTAATCAGAGAAGTACCATCCAGTAAGAGTGAAAATTCATCTCATGCTGTTTGAGAAATCGCTGGAAGAATCACCCATTCTAGTGTTTGAGCTGATCCATCCGATCCAGGGTCCATATATGTATGAGTAACTATATAAATTCATTTTTAGTAATTATGAAAAATGTGTTTGAATTTGATACTTCAAAAAATTGGAAGAAACAGGTTCCAAAAAATGATGGAATAGAACCGAACGCCAAGCTATTCACTTCCAAATCCAGTGTGGTATAAAATAGATCAATTACATATCAGACTACTCGCCGTTCTTGCATTATAGATGTGAACACCTTGATGTTTGCAGTAAATGTTAAAACACTATATGGGCTGTAAAGCCCTGATACAGGTTTCTGAAGGCCCAAACAAGTTCTAGATATACATAAGTATAGAGATGTCGTTCTCGATGGAAACTGATAATTGAAAGCAGGATAAGTACAAGAAGATAGCTCCTTCCTTTATCTGTAACATCATATATTCAATGGCTGACTTAAGGTTTGTGAATTTGTGCTTTCCTCTCTCTAACCTCGGCTTTGAAAGTTTGTTCAGATTCTTTCTTTTTTTTTCTCTGTTTGTATATAGAGTTGCAATTGTCACCGGTTCGAACAGAGGGATCGGGTTTGAGATTTGCAGGCAGCTAGCTAAAAATGGGATAACTGTTATTCTAACTGCGAGAGATGAGAACAAGGGTCTTGCTGCTGTCGAAAAGCTCAAGAAAGAGAATGGTTTCTCTGATCAAGTCATAACCTTTCATCTACTTGATGTCTCCAATCCAGAGAGCATCGCTTCTCTTGCTGCTTTTGTTAAGACCTGCTTCGGGAAACTCGATATTCTGGCAAGTCTCTTGAATCCTGTATTTAAGGATTGATACTTGTTTAGCACTTTTTGTTTGTTGCAATTAAAAACATGTCAACTAAAAAGAGTCAAACTCTTCTCTAAAACTAGCAATTCTGTTTTGACTTCTTGTTTGGTGTTTCTTCAGGTTAATAATGCTGGAGTTGGAGGGGCAAATGTTAATGTCGATGTTCTCAAAGCTCAGGTTGCTGAGGTACAACTTTTAAGCTTCCCTTTAGTAAAGAAGATATTTATCTAAGAAATTGCAAAAGATTGAGTGGTAGTCTTACATATAAATTCACAAATACAGGCTGGTGCACCTACTGATATTTCCAAGATAATGAGTGATACATATGAGATAGTAGAGGAATGTCTTAACATAAACTACTACGGCGTAAAACGAATGTGCGAGGCTATGATTCCTCTCCTTCAGTCTTCTGATTCCCCAAGAATAGTCAGCATTGCTTCCACCATGGGAAAGTTAGAGGTACCATCTTTATTTCTAGTCGAGTCTACTTATAAATAGTGATACTATGACGAAGATGGTCCTGTTCTGTGCGGGCAGATTGAAGATTGATCTTGGGGTATTAGGTTGTATTCAGAAGTTCCAAAATGCTGGCTTGTAATGTATGAATCTTGTTTTTTACATGTTGTAATTACAGAGTGTGTCAAATGAATGGGCAAAAGGAGTGCTGAGTGATGCGGAGAATCTAACAGAAGAGAAAATAGATGAAGTGGTCAAAGAGTACCTCAAAAATTACAGAGAAGGGTCCTTACAAGTCAAAGGTTGGCCAACAGTTATGTCTGGATACATAATGTCCAAAGCTGCAGTGATTGCATTGACACGACTATTGGCTAATAAGCAAAACAAACCATTCATCATCAATTGTGTGTGTCCTGGTTTCGTTAACACAGAGATCAATTTCAATACTGGGATTTTGAGCGTGGAAGAAGGTGCAGCAAGTCCTGTGAAACTAGCTCTGCTTCCTAATGATAGCCTATCTGGCCTTTTCTTTGATCGCGGTAATGTCTCCAACTTTTGAACGTAACTTACGACGTTATGTGCCTTGTATTATTATTGGGCTGGTGTAAGGCCCATTTAAGGTCGGTCCTCCTACTATATAAATAAACGGTTTAAAGGCTTATACTCTCGTGCCGCTTTCTTCACTCTCATAATGAAGCCGGAAACTAAGAGAACCGCCACAATTAGACGGCGGAGTAGCGGCGTATGCGGCAATTCGACTCCGTTCAATCTCAGCTCTTTAAAGCGTGAGATTGACTCCATAGATGCTGCAACAAAGGAAAATTCGATCAATCTATCGTCATTATCAGCGGCTTTATCGGCCGCGAGTCGTGAGATGAAGCAAACGGAGAGAAATCAGAGTTAGCGAGTAAGAGAAAGGAAGAAGAAAAAGAAGGATAATAACAATAAGAAGAAGAAGCTATTGATCGGAGAAAAGCCGAAAACGCACGCTGAATTGCATCGGTGGATTCTAAAATTGGACGAATCATTAACAAACTTGATGGAACCGCAAATTTGTCACTTTAACACAGTTGTCACCATGGATCACAGCTCTGAATCATTTAGAAGCTATAGGGATCTTTTGGGCGATGGTGTTGGTCGCTGATTTTTCTTTTCCTATTTTATTAGAGATTTTAGTAGAAAATTTTCTAAGTTATTTTTCTTCTCTAGCCATTTTTTGGTTGTTGATACTATAGCATTACCCAACATCCTTATCTGTTATTATACTATTTCATTACTGCAACCATGAAATCCAACATAAACAAAACACAAATTACCAAACTATGGAAACTGGACATGAAACTACTTTATATGTTTTGCCTTATTCTTAGCCTGTCTTGGACTTGGGATGCGATGGTAATAACTGCACATACCAGAGATTGATAGCTTTTGTCATTGAAATGATCCCATGATTCAAACAAATATAAAGCAAACTGTTTTACTGATAAGATCAGCAACATTACCTGATAACAAGAGATAAGAGAGGAGGCGAATCCGAAGGCTCCTGTGACTCTGGGAGTGACTTTCTTTGGAGCCAATTGAAGTAATCCGAATGCAACAACTACGTCCATCCCTGCTTTTATCAGAGCCAGTGACCTCTCGTTTGTTTTCTCTAATTTCACCCGATATTGCTCGTTCTGCACACAATCAGCTTAGCTTCTTCACTACTCCATAGAGAGACAGAATCATATGAGGCAACTTACCTGATGTTTATCCTTGTTCCCGATCTGTTTTTCTAACTTCTGGATTGATCTTGAGAGCCTACCAAGTTCCCCAATCTAGACATTCAAATCGAAAATACTTGTTAGCCATCACACAATCCTTTATAGTATCTGAACCAGACATAAGATCATCGACAACGAACAAACCTCAACCAAGGATGTGCAGACTGAAGAACCCATCCAACAGAAGAGGGATATACGTCCAAGAAGCTCAGCACGTTCTTTGTCCTATACCAGCACATTCATTACAGACACAGAAGCCTCAGTTTCACCTGAGAAATCAAATCTCTTATTATGCAGACTTTTCCTCACCTTGTAAATCCCAGTCCTGCTAAGCCACACAATTTGATCTAGGAACAAGAACGTAGACACCAACGCGTTTTTAGACTGCCAAAATCAGAACATGAATCATCAAATTAAATCATTTTGTACAAAAGAAAAAAGGCTCTAAATGGAAGGAACAGCTTTACCTTTCCGAGCAAAACAAGCGGTAGTGGAGACCCTTTGGGAACAGGGCTTATGAGACCATGAAGATCATTCACAAACTGCACCACAAGAAGAACACCATTCACTGATTTCAATCCCAAAACCATATGACTAGATTAAACAATGAAACAGCTAAAATAAGCACAGAACACTGTTTTCCTCTAAGAGATACTATTCCACAAGATGTGTGTTCCAATTGTGAATGTTCGAAAACATTTATCACCATATGTCAAGCCAGAACTTAGAGATCCTATATTTGGGGACTCCAAGCTCGATAATAAGCATGGATCTATACATCTGGTTAGAAATAATAAAGTCTTTTTCTAGTAGAACATGTTTATCAGCTCCCAATACCTTAAGAATGGTTTCATGTATAACTGTGATCATCTGAAGTATGAAAAAACAAACCTTGAAAAGACGGAAAACTTTCCTTGCCAAGCTGGTAGACTTGTCGACATTTTGAGCAGTACCAGGTTGTCCATCACTCAAGAACTTAGAACCATATTGAATAGCTCGACAAATCTTGTCTCTGGCCTCAGCTTTATTCAAGTACAGCACTACAAGACCAAGCTCAGCTCTCGTGCTCTCAAGGCTACTCATCTCTAATCGAACAAGAAACCAACTTATCCAAAAATTCACAACAAATCCCACATCGGTGGAGCACAGATTCGTACTTCTCTAGTGAAAAATTTAGACAAATCAAAGTACTTATTACCTTGATGAAAATCCTTGTACAAACCGAAACAGAAGAATCGATCAAGTATGAAGAAAGGAGAGTAAAAATGGCGAGACTTCAATAAGAGCTGTCTGTCTACAAATGCTCCCACGCGCTCTAAAAGTCCCAGGAGCTCAGTGATTTTACCCCCACGCGCTCAACGCGCTTTAGATGCGCGTGGTCTTAGTTTTAGTATTCTCACATGCATATATTTTGAGCGCGTGATACATGCGCGTGGTTTTATCTTTATAAATTCTTACAGCCATTTATTTTTCCTTTGTTATATAAATGCGATTTACTTGATTATTAAAATTTCTATTAACTTTTGGAAAATAATTTAAGACTAAAGTTTGGTTATATTTATTAATGATGTAAATAGACTAAAAAAACAATTATTAAAAAGTTAATAGCAAAATTGCAAAATCACAAAACAAAAATGGGTAAAAATAGTTTTTTGAAATATAGAATTCACATATTTTTAAAAACTCGGTAAATAATAGAAAAATGTAAAATCTATAAATTATTGAAAATAAAACTTTAATGCCGATTTTCTAAAGGGTATTACCCACATATTTTTTTAAAAAAAATGGAAATACCAAATAATAGAATAATTTATATATTACAAGAGAAAATATGGATTAAACTTTTAGTTTTGAAAAGTACAACCCTGATAATTTTTGATTTGAGTAGAAAAAACAAAAATATGAAATTTTTGTTGATATTGGATCACAATTATTTGGCTAATTAGTCAAGTTTCTGCATAATGCAGGTGGCATGACTCGATTCCTCGACGTACAAGTGCACTTGTCTTTAGTGGACTTACCATATGTCACTAAGTTAAACACCACTTGCAAATATGAAATCTTTAAATTACCATAATATACATATAAAAAAAAATATAATCTATAAATAACCAAAAATAACTGTACGAAAAACTTAAGATATTCTTATTTTCTAACTTCTTATTATTATTGTTTTTGCCGTCTTATTTTTAAACTTTTTATATGCTCATAATTTATATAAATGAAAACAATTTTTTTTTTGTCATCTATAACTTTAGATTCAGTTGATACATATATATATACACACATATATCCATATTTAAAGATAGAGTGATTTAGCTTAATATCCCTTATAGAAATTGAAACCTATTAACTCCCCTCTCAATAAGTTTTATTCACTTAATGCTATTAGACTAAATGTATGAATGACAAAAATGATCTTGATGCCATTAAACATAAGAGAGAAAATAACACATTATTAAATGCAGAGGACAACGCATTTAATATGTTGTCTCCGAGTGTGTTACCCGGTAAAACATATTGTACCGGGTAACATATTGATTATATGCTAACATTAGATGTAACAACCATTAATATATTTCATACACTGATAACATATTTAGTATCTGCTAACATATTTCTCACATATTACATTAGTTACATTTAATGTGTTATTTCTTAGTGTTTTACCTGGTAAAACATATTGTAGAGGGTAAAATATTTATTATATGCTAACATTAGATGTAACAACTAGCACTATTACACTAATAACATATTTAGTATCTGCTAACATACTCAGTATCCGCTAAAATTATGATGAAACTGAAAACAAAATTCAAAAATCGTTTAAGGATACATGATTTCTTCAAAGGAGACAATAAATCTTTGAATCTTTGATTTTGTAATGCTGTAAGTATTTGTTATTTCAATTAGCAAGTCTAAAAAATTAACAATGATCGAAACATATGAACAAAGTAACAAATCCCGAAAATTCATAGAACTAACCAAACTCACTTTTCTATTTTTCACCTCTCTAACTTCACTTCTACACGGAGGAGGCTCAATCACAGAAACAACCAATGGTAATACATTCAGCATGTCACAGATCCCGAGGTTCAAAACCCAATAAATATGATCAACATCTTAGTAACCGCTCTCTCCACTATGACTTTCACCATCTTCGCTTTGATTATGAAGCAACAAAAACATGTTTGAATGAAGTGACCAATTACACAATCAAATTTTGTTTCACATACCAGACAAACCAATTTGACAAACTGAAAAAATCCATGGCTGGAATTAGGATTTTTTTTTAAAAAAATAGCAAAATTAAAATCGATGGAGCAGAGGAAACTTACGTTGGTTGCTATTGAGCATGTCACGAAAATTAGACGATCTCTGCTTGTAAACAAAGTCAAATCATGGATCTAACCTTTTTCGAATTTCCTCTCTGATAACTCTTTTCTCGAGATGGGTCGAATTTCAATTGAACTTTTTCCCAATGAAAAAACAAGAGATTTTAATTTCAGATGAAAGAAAAGAAGATGAAGAGAAAGAAAAAAGTTGAGAGAATGAGAGAAATGATGGAGAGAAGAAAGACTGTTGAGAGAGAATATGAGCATGAAAAACCTAATATTGGTAAAAAGAGCTATAAATCATAGGGAAAGATAGATTCTTAATTTTGATTTTAGATCGGTATATTGGCTCAAATTACTCTTAAAGATATATATATATATATATATATATAATTTAGAGTAATTTGGGTGAAGTATTGTAATATACATAGACAAAAGTCCAATATTTTTATGTTATTGGTAATTTACATGTTATAAAATGTAAAACCACCTCTGGAGCAAATATAAGGCCTCATATAAAGCCCAATATTTATCAACTTCAGACAAATAGCCGAAAGTGCTTTTTTAGTTAAGTTGATAGCCCATTTATATGATATGTTATAACTAACAGATATTACACTTTTTTTTTTAAATATTCTTAACCGTCTATTCGTTCACCGGTGAAAAAAGCTTCTCAGCTTCCCTCTATCAAGCTTCTCGAGAAGCTTATCGGCGCCGATTACTTCCATCTCCGACAGCTTCTTCAAATACCCAATAGCTCCGTGCGACACCATCATTTTTCTACTCTTCTCGCTTCCCGACAACCCCAGTAGCCCTGCCACGGCGTACTTCTTCGCCGTATTTCCAGGGTTCGAATCCAGCAACATCACCAGATTCGTCACGCTCTTTCCGTCTCTTCTTAATTCCCGTCGGATCCGTCCTTCCGTCACCAATCCGGCGATCGTCTGAGCTGCAGCTTCTCTGCATCCGTTTGATTTCGATTCCAGAAGCTTCACGATCACCGGAACGCACCCGGATTCTCCCACTAGCTTCTTTGTCTCTGGTGAGCAAGCAAACCGGCAAATTGCTGATGCTGCTGCTTGCTGTGCGCCTAAAGATCCAGATTTGAGCACATGGGTCAATCGTGGAAGCAAATTGAGAGCCACCCATATCTCTGAATTCACCGACGGGATTAGATTTCTCAGTGCCGTTACCGCCGGTTCTTGTGGCAATGGACCGTCGAGATAAGCCAATAGACTCGGAACTCCGCCTTCTGAGACAATGGCTTCGCGTAGTGATTCGCTTGCTGCAGTGAGATTTTGCAAACATTCCGCCATGTGCTCTCTTGATCCTAACAATATACCATGGGTTAGAAGATCGATCGAGACTTTTACCATTCCTTCCTCCGCAAGTAATTGTCTGAGCTCTAAAACTGCAGATATGTTTTTCAAAGCAGCTGCAGACGCAGCTTGTGACACTGAATCCCCTGTTTTACAGAGATCGATCAGTGGTGTGATCCCGCCATGTCCTGCAATTTCCCGTGCGTTTTCCTCTGTCATCGACAGTTTTTGGATTGCAATTGCAGCTTTTTCTTTGGATTCAAGACTTCCTGATTCGATTAGCCTCACAAGTGGAGGCAATACACCTTCAGAGATGAGCCATTCTTCACAGTATCCTGATTCAACTAATACACTAATCAGATTCACCGCTTTCTCTCTGATTCTTGTCGAAGTTGCTGTTAACAATTGAACCAAAGCAGCTACGTTGGCTCGTCCTATCAAAGGCATTACCATCATTTCATCCTCTTGCATTGCACGGATGAGGTTTTCAAGAGCATTCTGTTTTGATTCCAAGTGACCGATCTGAAGCCTTGCTAGAAGTTCTTTTAAGCAGGAAATTTTGGGTGTTTCTGATGAACTCGATATGTAAAGAGGTAATGTAGCTTCACCGAGAACGCCAGTCTTGATCAAAACCATACAATCTCTTAGATTCAAGTCCAGTTTTCCAGATAAAGCATCAAGATTGCTCTGCATACGCAGCTTCCCTTCATACTTGTCAGTTGAACACAATTCTGCAAGCTCAATCACTTCATTTAGTGTCTTTGCCACGGATTGCAACTGCTCGTTGCAGAGCTTGTTTTTGGAGAAACAAGGGTGGCTTGAGAGGTCAGATAAACAATCTGGAATCTGTTCGATCTTTGAGATTATTGTCTTCCATCGTCCTGCAAAGTTGTTAACCGCTTTAGCCTTGTTGAGGACGGCTGGTATCAGCAAGTGGATGCGTGATAGCCATTCTTCTGCGGATTGTCTATCCACGACCCTTTGCCTATCTTGTGGCTCGCCTCCCATGGCTCCAAACTTTCCCATTGTTCCCAATTCTGCCATTGTTCCCATTGGGAAAATAAAATTACAGCTTCTATGCTATATGAACATTCGTTCGCTCGTTCTCGATCTGTGTTTGATGAAGTTCTAATGAAACCTGAAGAGAAAGCCAAAAGTTTACAACCTTCTATATGTCTGAGCTTTGATCTTCTTCGTGTATTGAATTAAAAGAGAACTTTACCTCATCTGAAATTGAACTGTTGCCATATTTCATATCAATTACTGATCATTGATTGGCTTCAACTGCAGAAAAAATCTAAACTGTGATTTAATTTTTATATGTTCAATGAGAAACATAAAGAAAAGCCAAAACCTTACCCTGTCTTCTTATTCCTTAAATTGCACTTGAAGAAAAAGATCCACTTATTCCCCCACCACTCTGTGTTCTTCACTTAAAGAATCTGATTAGCTGCACTTGGAGATTAAGAAAGATCAAAAACTTTATGGAACAGAAGAGAAGAAGACAAAAAAATTAGTGTAGAAGAAAACAACGTCTAACTGAATCACAACAAGGCATTGCTTGAGAAAAGAAAGAAGTATCCCCACGACATATCATTTCGAGTGGTTTCTGGATGCATTCATTAAATGCTTCTCCCTAATATATATCATATAAAATGACACATCAAACTCATTCACAGCCACAATATGTACTCACTCTTCATAAACCATCATTGTCAATGCAAAAACTTGTCAATATTCGCAATGGTGATTGGATAAATTTTCCTTAAAAAGGGAAGCACAAGCTGTAACTTTGTGATCAATGTGATTTAATGTGTTGATAGTACAGAAAGGAAACTCTGGCTGAGGATCAAAGTTAACTTGCAGACTTTTCTTTAAAGACAAGTCAATGAGAAAGTCTTTGTCTTACTATTCATTACATTAGACACAACTTGTACTGAACAAAGTTGAAGGATGATTTAAAGGGGGATTTTCTATATATCTTACCTTGACTTGAGTGCTTGACTAAGAGAATTGTACATCCTTGGGGAAACTCCAGCCAAACTTTGAACTATGAAATTCAGAGAGATCAGTAAGTATACATGTAGAGGAATTCCAACATTCTTAGAATTATGCAGTATGATCTTAAGAGCAACTCAGTGAGAAAGAAAAAGAAACTTCTGCATTTAAATCTCATTCAGAACAGAAGATCAGAAAAAAGAAGAAAAATCTCTATATATGATAAAGCAATTAATTAGCCAATAATTAGTTTGAGATCACAACTTTTTCTTTCTTGTGAATTAATGCAAACATCAACCGCAAAGAAAATACCTTTAAGATTCAGAATCTTTAAATGATTGTCACGGAAAAAAAAAAGAGATATCTAACTTTAAAGCTTTTCTTTATGACAAGTAGAATGCGCAGATTCAATCAGGGATTTGAACTTTTTATATGGTTTGAATCAGAATGAACACAAAAGTTACAGTGAGAGTTAACATAAACCTTGGATGACAAAGCAATTATGGCAACCGACACGACGAATTTGGTTAGTTTGTTTGTAATTAAGACATTGCAAAAGTTAAGACATGAGAACATGAATTTGATGAATAATCCCAATACTTACTTACCCAGAAACCACTTTTGTTGTGTAATGAAGAAGCTTAAGCGGAGCTGTTGGAAATCTTACAAAACTCCAAAGAAAATTCAGACAAATTACTGACTTCTCTTCCTTCAACTCCAAACGATAACAAACAAACACCTGCTCCTCTTTTTCTTCTCTTACTCTCTGATTAAATATTTGAATAAATTCAAATCACAACAACGATTTAGAGAGAGAAGAAGCACAGAGTCCAAACTAAAGACAGCTTCGATCAAACTCGATTCAAATAATATAAAAAAATTCTAAAAATCCGTAGCGATGATTACTTTCTTAAACAGTTGACGAAATAAAAATAAAAAGTAAGAAATGTCTGGTCGATCTGTCACTGAGATTCCCCTCCCGATAAAGCTCTACGCCCTTATAAGCAGTAACTTTTCTTGGGATCCGACGGTTATTATTCGTTTTACTACATTCCATTTCACCGTTAGATCTCTTTCTGAATTTTCTAACGTTACATATAATTGACGTGTCTTGTTTTCTGACCGTTCGATCTGAGTAATCGGTATTTTTACCGGCTATGGAGAATTTGAATCTAAAGAGTTATGACTCTCGAAA
The DNA here is from genome assembly GCA_900406405.1 of Lepidium africanum. NCBI lineage: Eukaryota > Viridiplantae > Streptophyta > Magnoliopsida > Brassicales > Brassicaceae > Lepidium > Lepidium africanum. The sequence goes on from OVAX01000021.1 coordinate 96,775, forward strand.
TTACGATAGTGTGCTTCTACTTTGGTGATATTACGAAACTGCCAGATATAGCATGTGTTGGTCGCGTGAGCTATGGTCTATGGCCCCACTAATGTACGTCCATTTCCTTCATTTAAAATTACTTTGATTAGTGTTTTTATTTTTTGGAATAACTCTACCTAATTACTGTTTTGTTGTAAATAGTTACACATACAAACATAACAGTTCAATTTTTCTAATGCTGCTTCACGTGAAATATTCAGTGTTTTCGTCGTATTTGACCAGAAATATTTTTAAAAATTGAATTAAAGATTAGGTAAACAAACCTGAATATTAGATATATCCAAAATTATAATTGTAAGATCTTGGATCGCCAAAACAGGACTACGTTTTGTGGATTAATATACTTTATTTTGAGGGGAATGCATGAATATGCTATTTAATTTATCATTTATGTTATCAGGGATCAAGACAATAATTTGAAATTTAAATTGGACATGTGATGTATCTTTTACACTACTCATTATTATTTTCAGATCATTAAATGCAAAAATAAACTCCAGTCTTTCTCTCTCACACACACAAAACACAACACAAGCCCCAAAGGACAATTCGTTCATATTATAAAAGATAACTTCTGGTATAAAAAAAGTGTGTACATGCAATTTGCATGTAAATGATTAGAAAGTCATATGTATAGTTATCATTAAAGACCATATGATTATGAACTTTTGGAAGTCAACAAATCATTCATTTATGTGTATAACCTTGAATTGGTATATTGGGTTTCGAGATTTTGAAAACGGACTTATGGGCCTTATATTGCTAAACAAATTGAAGAACCTCCTTAGTTTCATTAAAGCCACGTCTTATGGAGTTATTAAAGCCCAGTTTTTAATATAAAAGGCCCAAGATATTAGCAGAACTGTATACATAGACAAATTAACACATCATCAGTCTCTCCATCTGTTCTATTCCGACCAAACTCGGCTCCTCGATCCTGGGACTGTAATAACACAAAATATCTGGAGAGAATCAATAGACTAAGGGACCAAGCACGATCATGGGAAGTACAGAGCATATAGCTGAGCTGATATCTTCGCTAGAGCAAGCTACTGTAATGGCCAAGCAAATTGGAACCAGTGTGGAACAGAACCAGCTCCTCCAAATCTACTCCTCTCTACAGATAGCCCACCACCGCCTCTCCGCCTTACTAACTTCCATTCCAACCGCAGCGGCCGAGAAATCTCTCTCCTCCGTCGAGCCAATGCAATTAGGAGAAGATGAGAACGGCGAGGCTGGAGCGGCGGAAGAGGAGAGAAATTCGGCGGTGGTGAAGGTGGAGGAGAAGATGAGAGAGTGTTTCATCAGGAACAAGAGAGCTAAACGGCCACTATCTCCTTCAGCAGTAGTGGAGACTTCGGCGACTGAAGAGAGGAATGGCCGTGAGTATGGGTTTGATTTCGACCCACATGCCACCAAGTTGAGAGCTTTGGATCTTATCTATCAGTTTCATGGATGACCAGTCACGCTTTATATTGTAGATTTTCTAATTCTCCGATAAAGGTTAGAGCTCTTATGATTGTAAAGACTTGTCATTTTGGAATCACAAATCAACAATTTACATTGCAAAGATTATCAGAGACAGAATATTCTACAAGAGCAAGATTGGGTTTGTGTTCTACTTACTTCCTGATATCTAGTTAGATAGAGATTGCTCATACTCGTCTTTATGGATTACGTAGTGTCATCTGCATCATCAGTTTGATCTTCATCACTTACGTCTATTCCTCAGGATGGTGCCCGCATTGTTTTGTTTGCAGGTTGGCTTTGAAAGCAGACAGTATATGGGTACTATGGCACTTCTTAGTGCGTCTTATTCGCTAGCGATTACATTATGCAACTTGACAAAGTCATCTAAGGTAAGCTCTTCGGGCCTTGACTGCAAGGTAGTAGAACAAAAAAATATATTATTGGAACAACTTCCCTTGTGAGGAAGTTTCAAGCGAGGAACTTCTTATAAGCTTGTGGCCACTGATATGATCTTAAAACTAGCTAAGACTCACGTCAAGTGCTACCTAAGAATCATATAAGTCATTAGGGAGATTACTCACAGTGACTGGAAGACCAGCAACCCCAAGAGCTCTCTCGATCTCAAGAGATGACGATATGTGCTGAAGGGACTTTCTCAACATTTTTCTCTTCCCATTGAAGGCAGAATTCACCTGTTTTGGAAATTTATTCAGATGTTTTTATGTCAAAAACTCCAAGAAGTAGACTGAAGAGAGTTTTAGCTACCAAAGAGAAGAAACTTTTGGTGGAGGAAACATCGGGATAGTTACTCGGATGCTTCAACTTGAATGTTACAACAGCCGCGTCTACCTGTAAGGAGCACAAAGAAAAAGCATTCATATCTTATTAATACAGATGTTTAGTAATAATGCAAAAAGTATCAAAACTGTGAATTTTACCTTGGGCTGAGGAAAGAAATTTTCCCTTGGAACTCTGAAATTGTATTCCGGTTCTTGAAAAAAAAAAGTTACACGATATCATTGCGTAAACTATGTTGACCATTTGCAACAATTAAAATGGTGATCATCATGGAACAAGTACCTGAGTAGAAGTTGACCAAAATGTTAATGGGTCGATATTCAGATGTTCGCAATGCTGGTTCAACCAATCGTAAAGCTGCCTCTTCCTAAGATTAGCAAAAAACATGTGACAGTGAATTTTATTATTGTTTGAAATAATCCTAAAAACGAGGAGAGCAACTTCTGCATTACCTGAAGCAAGAGAACAACTTCTGAAAAGATGTCACCCATAGGAAGTAGAAGCTTCACAACATCAGTACTTATATTGAAAGGTAAGTTGGAAACAACCTGCATTCAAATACAATTGAGTTGAGTAAGTAAACAATTCATTAAGATATATGTGTTAACGGTGGAGAGTTTGGACGATAAATGACCCAAGGAGAAACTTGTGACCTTTGCAAGAGCAAAATCTTGATTGTGTAACCTTCTACTCTCTAGAATGGAAAGCATGTGAGAACGAATGTGACACTTGACAAAATCTTCTTGCAAAACCTACAGAAGAAACCATTTGATGAAGAATTCAGTCTGCTAAAACATTAGAGAGAAACCATACAAGTTGATATCGGTACCTTGAACTTATCAGAACCTGCAAATCGTTCACTCACTAAAGCCACCATATGTGGATCCTAATGTTCAAGTTGCAAATTCATAATCAATATTAAGTACACAAACAAGCAATTAGTGCACCAATTGATAGCGTGGGAGTGTGTAGCAAACCTTCTCAATGGCAAGAACAGTAGCACCTAAATTGATAAGGACATTAGTTAGAGATCCAGTCCCAGGACCAATCTCTAAAACAAAATCTCCTTCTTTCACATTAGCCGCAGATGCTAGCTGATCGTTGATATCCGAATTCAACATATAATGCTGTGACACAAACAGACGTGCAAGAATACAATCATTCTTATTTAGCGCATAATTCACATAAAGTATAATGGGGACAAAGTGTTCGACCATTTGTCTCAAATAAAGCAGAGGATTAAGTTAAATGTAGGAGTCTAGTAGTTGAACAAACCTGGCCGAGGGATTTCCTGGGAAAACGACCACGAGAATTGAGAGATTTCAGGGTTGAGTGGTAATCATCTGGGCTGCTTTTGGCGCATGACACCCTCGTCAGGAATATGGCTGAGCTCCGCCGTGATAAAGCGCCGGAGATTTCCCCCAATGAAAGCTGTGACGAGGACTTGTTCCCACTTATCCATGACGGAAATTGACGAACCGGCGAGAGAGAGTTGCAGTTGGTGGTTAATGTTATTACCACACTCATCATTTCCGATAAGCCCAAACCGCTGCTCCCTCGTATCAGTTTGAAATGCGCCGTATGGTTGCAATCTGAAGAAAGATTTAAAAACATTGTACTAGCTAAACAGCAATAGGTGCTGTGGTGTAGTGGTTATCACGTTTGCCTTACACGCAAAAGGTCTCCAGTTCGATCCTGGGCAGCACCATTCTCTTTTCATTTTTTTATTAGAAAAAGTTGGGGCAGTAACAATCCAGGTTCTTGCCCTAATTCCTTTATTTACAGACCAAAAATTGAGTTTACAGGAGTCAGAATTTATCCAAACAATAGACGACGCCTTACAGACTTCGAAAGGTTACTACTAGTTGAAGTTGCCTGTCTCTTCTTTTCAGCAGCAGCAAAAGAAGCTCCTGAACTACCTCCTATGCTTATACTTTCAGCTGGTGTTGTTGTTTTTGCTGAACGGTAGAAATCGGTAATACTTCTTTGTACACCCATTTTGGTTGCTTTTGGTGTTGCTGATTCTTCGCAAACATTCTTCTTTTTTGCTTCTCGTAGTTTCTGACAGTTAAAACAATAAACCAGTTAAGGCAAAGGGAAGCAATGGCAACCCATAGAGAGAGAGAGAGCCAAGTTGATTACCTTCTCATGTATAAAATGGTTTGTTTCATCAGGGAAAGCAGACTGAACAAGTACCATGCATTCATCAGTTAGCAAAAAGCAATCACCCTTATCATGTTGCACCTCTGGTTCATTTAAACCATCTAAAGGATCAACAGACTCTTCATCTTCGACTAGTTCTTCTTCCCATACGATATTTGATTCTTCTGGCTTGCCGTGAGTAAAGCTTGTAGATATGGGTGTTCTCCACCTTACCACAAAAAACTGATGCCCATATTTGGTTTTTATGCACTTGATTGAATGAAACTTGTACTTGTCACATAACAAAGAGTTTCCCGTGTTATTTCGAGCTCGTTCTCTTAGATAAATGGTTGACAACATCGGAAGCAACATTTTTCTAATATAAGACGGGTCCCAATGCAGCTTAAAAACCATAAAATCCACTAGCATTTCGGTATCAGGAGTTCCCCAAGACATAAAGGAGCCATCTTCTGCATCAGAGGTGCATAAAGATAAGGAGGATTCAGAACAAGGTTCACGTAATACAGTCACTATATACAGTATAGTCATTTCATACCTGTGAAACTATCTGATAGATAAAGTTCAATAATCGCTTTGTTGGGAAATTCTGTCTCTAGAGCAATCTTATCGCACACTTTGATCCACCAATTCTCGTTTTTCTTCTGTTCCTTCACATTTCGATCCTTGGTACAAAAAGAGCACTCACATCTAAACCCTACTGGTTTTTTGATGCAACCACTATCACAACCACAATGCTCGCAAGAGGACTTAAAATGAGTGCTTTTGCTGCCAACGTGTCCACAACGGGAACAGTGAGGAACTCTTTTTTTCATCTCTGAGTGGGATTCTTCACCAACATCCACTGATTTAATTCCACCAAAAACAGCAGGTTTCAACCCTTTTCCAATGTCCTGTAATCTACATGGAAGTATCTCAGCACATACAAGAAATGACCAGTCACCAAAAGCAGAAACAAAAAACTTAAGGATTATACCTTTCAAGTATCTCGTCTTCAGAAAACTCATGAACAATGCGAAGTGCATTATCCACACCAATCCCAGGAACACCACCTATATTATAGTCGTTTCCAACCAATAGAGAAATGGCTATCAAGTGTTTTCGCTTCAGGCCAAGGCCAGCTTCAATATCTGACATATGGTAGCATTCAAAAGGCTCCTACAACAATGAAATAAAGGTAGTTAAGAAAACATTAGTGAGTCAGGCTAGTATATCCAATCACAAATGAAGACTTACTCTTGTGTTAGGCTTGATGTCTTTGATCACGCACTTGGCACCAAAGAGGAAAGCATCACTATCAGGAGTAATGCAAGCATCCACATAACCTTCCCTGTTTAACTGCGCACAGAGAGCTTCAGCCTCACCTTTTGCATTTATCACTGGAATTCCGAGCAATTTGAGTAGCTCCTACAAAATCAAAAAGTAATAAGATTACAATGTGAAACAAAACAAGCATCAAGGCTTCAATGAGAATACAATCTTACCACGCATTCCCTAACCCATTCGCAAAACAGCTTATTTCTCTCAACCGAGAAGCCATCTTTGACCATAGGTAGACTCGAAGTATCCATTCCAGAAGACCGGAAAAACCTAGAGATTCTCGCCTGAGATTTCAAAGGTGATGGTGTTCCATCAACCACGAAAACCGGATACGCTCCAAACTGCAAAACCCTAAACCGCATTATGATCATAAAAGCGACCAAAAATTCAAAAAACCCACATTCTCAGAAAGTGAAAACGAACCTTAATTATTAGATAATCTAACAAAGATTAAGGAGACAAAATTGGAACATTAAATTGAAGTAGAAATTGAAGTAGAAATGGGACCTTAGAGAAGAGGTTGATTGTACGGAAGAAAGTGAGCCTTAAGTGAGGTTTAAGGACAAAACCCTTAACAGCAGTTTCATGTTGAATAATCCAGAAGGAGAGATCAACAGCGACACGTTTGTTTGTAAGATAATCAAACCCTTCTTGTCGAGCATAAGGTTTAAGTAAGTCCCAAAATTTCCCTCCCACACCCATCAATTACCGCAATTGACAAACGGAGAGGAAGACCAGAAACTGTAAAAGCGAAACACTGAACCCAAGAGGCGAGAGGAAAGGAAGGCCAACGTATCAAAGAGGAAGCGAAAAGGAAATGTTTATTACCGTTATGGAGAGTGTAGCGTAGTGTAGATTCACTTTTCCATCTATATATGGCATCATCACATCACCCGCCACGATTATGGCCCAACATTTAGCCCAAATTCTATATATGGCCCGTTAAAAAAAAGAAGAATAATATTTTCAAATACGCCCACCGTGGGGCTCGAACCCACGACCACAAGGTTAAGAGCCTTGCGCTCTACCAACTGAGCTAGACGGGCTTTTGGCATGTTATCGACCAAATAAATATTCTAATTCAAATAGCATGTATTTTTGGTCAATTGTTGGACATTTGTCAACACACAACAAAGCAATTATATGGTGGATTGAATTAAATGGGAAGATGGGATTAATATCTTTTGACTTAAAAAGGAGAGAAGAAAGAAAAACAATGTGAGTTGTAGCTGACGTGTCCCAACTTGGCTTCAAAGCGAAGACAAAGGAGAGATTCAGAAGTGAAGTGTGGTGAACAAGAAATGATTTGAATCATAAGAAAGAAAAATACATATAGAGAGATAGATGTCAGAAACAAAGACACATATGAATAGAAATAACATACAAAAGTCACGCCTCATATTATTGCCTTTGTCCCCTCATTTACTCTCACCTACCCGCCGGTGTAAGCTCCATCTGCATCCCCCGTCCTTCTTCCAAACTCCTTACCTGTTTTTTTTTTTATTATTATTATTATTATTATCAAACTTTTTCTCTTTCTGTTATCATATTTTAATAATAAAACCAAAACTCGATCTGAAGTTCGTGTGAACATAGTTACAACTGAGCACAAATGTGATTAGAAAGCATGCAGAATCACCTTCGTATTTTACGGATTACGCATTTAAGACTATGGCTTATTCCTTAAACCACAGCTCATATATATATTATATGTATGGTTGTTTTTATTGGTGTAAATAAATGAAACCACGACTCCTAAAGCAAACATTAAGTAACAGACGGACCTACACAAGAACCACACAATAGTGACAGTTACAAACAACATCATATTATTTCATTTAACCTTTTTTTATATATTACTCTTTGTAGTCACAATTTTCCTCAGTTCACAGCTCACAGAATCCACACGTCATCACATATCTTTATGGGTTATATACCCACTGAGCCTAGTCCTAAGATTCAGATCATACATTGCATTCTTTAATGCTCTTCTATCTTTCCTTCTAACAACAACCGTTCGATGATGTTCTTCAGATCATTATTCTTCTCCTTTCTCATCTTTTTTATATCAAATTCAAATGCATCCTCCATTAAACGTACCTACGTGATCCACACTGTCCCAACTAATACCAAACAATTCGTAACTTCACTTCTCGATTCACTCCAAACTGAGAATTTTCACGACGATGACTTTTCTGTCCTAGAGATTCATTATATTTACGAAAATGCTTTGTCCGGTTTCTCCGCGACCCTCACCGACGACCTGCTTGAGACGGTGAAGAGCACTAATGGGTTTATCGCCGCCTATCCAGACGAGCTTCTATCTTTACACACCACATATTCTCACCACTTTCTTGGTCTCGAATATGGGATCGGACTTTGGAACCAGACGAGCCTATCTTCGGACGTCATCATAGGTGTTGTGGACACAGGGATCTCACCCGATCACGTGAGCTTTCGTGATACGCACATGACTCCCGTCCCGTCTAGATGGAGAGGTAAGTGCGAGGAAGGCACAAACTTCTCATCTTCGTCGTGTAACAAGAAGATCATTGGAGCTAGTACGTTTTACAAAGGCTATGAAGCCATCGTTGGCAAAATCAATGAAACAACTGATTTCAGGTTAGATGCTTGATCATTTTCTTATTGATTCTCTATCTTAAGAAGAACGTGAAAAGAACCTTTAGAAACCTTAAATATTAAGTAGGTTTAATTGGATTAAATTAACAATAGGAAGAGATTTACTTTATAGACCATAACATTTAACCGACGATAGTTTGAGTAGCATAAATTATCTTCCTTTTAAGTAAAAATATCATCTGTTCTTTATTAGTTCGATGTTTTAGAAACAAATTTTGTTTCTTTTTAATTGATGTTTTAAGATTTCTATGCAATATTTATTGTATTTTTGGTATTTTGACTCTTTAAATTCTGCAAATTGATTTGTGATTGGTCAAACTATTTTGGAATTTGTGATAAACTATATTTTGTTTTTAAAAAAATAATACAATTAATAATTTCTTTAAACGTGTGAAAACCTAAAACATCAACTATAAAAAAACAGAGGCAGTATATAGGATAAATTAAAGACTAATAGATTATGGAAACAAATTGTTAATAAACAAGATATTTACAGTTAATGCAGTTTTAGTTGGGAAAAGGTACTTATAATTAACTACGTAACTGGTTAAGATGGTTGTTGTCATAACGATGAAATTTAATTTTAAAGGTCGGCTCGAGACGCACAAGGACACGGGACGCATACAGCCTCGACAGCTGCTGGAGACATTGTCTCGAAAGCGAGTTATTTGGGACTAGCCAAAGGTTTCGCTTCGGGATTGAGGTTTACGTCGAGGGTTGCTGTTTACAAAGCTTGTTGGGCGTTAGGATGTGCCAACAGCGACGTAATCGCAGCCATTGACCAAGCCATTTTGGACGGTGTGGATGTGATATCCCTCTCGCTAGGTGGATCGTCACGCCCGTTTTATGTAGACCCGGTCGCGATTGCTGGATTTGGAGCCATGCAAAAGAACATTTTCGTTTCTTGCTCTGCGGGTAATTCCGGTCCAACTCCATCCACATTGAGTAACGGAGCTCCTTGGTTGATGACTGTAGCTGCGAGTTATACAGACAGGACGTTTCCGGCGATTGTCCGAATCGGACGTGGTAAAAGGTTATCTGGATCATCGTTGTATAAAGGGAAAAGCTTAAGGAATCTGTCTTTAGTGTTCAACAGAACTGCTGGAGGAGGAAGCGGAGCTGAGTACTGTGTTCGGAACTCGCTTAACAGAGAACTTGTTGAGGGTAAAGTCGTCATTTGCTTACGAGGAGCCACCGGTAGAACGGCAAAAGGAGAAGAGGTTAAACGGAGCGGTGGAGCAGCGATGCTTCTGGTGAACACAGAGACTGAAGGAGAGGAGCTGCTAGCTGACCCTCACGTCTTACCGGCGGTTTCAATTGGATTTTCCGATGGTAAAGTCATACTTAAATATCTCGCCGACGCAAAAAACGCCACCGCCGCTGTTGAATCTATTCGATTCAGAGGAACAACGTACGGTGCAACCGCCCCGATCGTTGCCGCGTTCTCATCTAGAGGACCTAGCGTAACTGGACCGGAAATTGCTAAACCGGATATTGCGGCTCCTGGTTTGAACATTCTCGCCGGTTGGTCGCCGTTATCGAGTCCTAGCCTCCTAAGATCCGATCCAAGACGCGTCCAATTCAATATCATCTCTGGAACCTCTATGGCTTGTCCACACGTCAGCGGAATCGCCGCTCTAATCAAATCCGTTCACGGAGACTGGTCACCGGCGATGATCAAATCAGCGCTCATGACGACGGCAAGGATCACGGACAATAGAAACAAACCGATAGGAGATATGGGCGCTGGAGCTAAAACGCCGGCCACAGTGTTTGCGATGGGAGCAGGACACGTGGACCCGCCGAGAGCGGTGGATCCGGGACTGGTATACGACATCTCCACCGTCGATTATCTGAACTACTTGTGTAGTTTGAATTACACAAGCGAGAGAATACTCAGGTTCTCCGGCAAGAATTACACGTGTCCAACTAACGTTTTATCTTCCGGTGATTTGAATTATCCTTCCTTCGCGGTCAACTTCATCAGTGGCGCCAATTCAAGATTGACATATAAGAGGACTGTGACAAACGTTGGGTCACCGGCGTGTGAATATAAGGCTTACGTTGAGGAGCCCAAAGGTGTGAAGGTGAGAGTGGAGCCCAAGGTTCTCACGTTCCATAAGGTTCGAGAATCGTTGAGTTATACTGTCACAGTTGTTTCACAACGTTCCGATAATTCATCTTCCTCTTCCTTTGGAGCATTGGTTTGGATTTGTGACGAGTGCAGGGTCAGAAGCCCAATCGCCGTCACTTGGGAATAAATTTCGTTTCTATTTTTTGTCATTTATACCAAACAAATCATTGTCTGATTTTTGAGGATTAAATGAACAAAAACTTATTGTAACTTGTAAGATCTTGTAATACAAATCATTCAAAAGTATACATTCCCTAGATAAAACGATTTATTGGCAGAGAGAGTCTTATAGGCGTGGTTTATCTTTGATTATTACAACTGAAAAATAAATCCAATGCATACCAATAAAAGAAGACAGACGATGATTCTGTTTGATCCTGCTTCCTGTCCTATAAAGAGTTTTTACCAGATGGTGAACTAGAGAGAAAAAAAGATTTTGTTTTAAATTTTCCACCTATAAATTGTTCAAAACATTAACAACAAGAAACCCAAATGAAAACCCAGATCCAGAAGACGCCAGCAACTAAGTTCCGAGAACCCGGTGTGAAAAGAAAACTTACGAAGCCTTATCTTTAGCCACTCTTGATCCGTTGAAGTTCTTCTTCTGCTTTTGTCAACTGCACACGCAATGTATGTACTTTCCGCTCCAGCTCTTCTACATTGTTTCTGCTAGTGGTAGGATGATACGGTGTCAAGAACTTATGTGAAAACGCCTTTAAGGCTTCCACTCCTGTGACCTGTGATCCAAACGTCCACAACAAGTGCAATTCTTAGGCTCTAAATGATCTCTTTGGCGCATAAGTCTTTCTCAATGAATGTCATGTTTTCTTACCTCTTCCGGAAGCAGAGGAAGTTTTGTGATATTAAAGTCATCGTATAACATATAAAACTGATCAAGATACTTCTGTTGCATCCGCATCCTTGCTCTGAGCAACTTGGATTCCACATCTAGAGATGAGGATAATCATCAAATTTGTATGTAATAACAAGTTTGAAACGAGAAGATAAACACAAGTGGAAAAAATTCTGCAAAGGACAGGCACCTTCGTCATCGTATAGCACTTGGTTGATGATAATGTTATGCGTGTCAATCTCAAACTTGGCGAGTTCTTGAACAAGTCTCTCTGTTTCATAGAGAGACAAGAACTCGGGGATGCAGACACAGACGAACGTTGTCATATCCTGCATGATAGAGCTAAACGTTTTGATTTCTTATTTAAAATGCAGAGCATCTTTATTATGCATCATAAATTTACTAATGCAGATATATACTGTCAAATCCCATCCTGTAAAGTAATGACCGCAAATGCAGAAGATGTATTACATGTATAGGAATTGTACAGAAATTTTATATTGATACCATGAGCAGAGTTGATAAAACAGTTCATAAGTACTGAAAATAGTAAGGAATTTAAAACAATTGTGAAAATATTACCGGGTTTTTAAATTGCCGATTTACTTGTTCGATCACATCTTTCAAGCCCTCAAGTCTTCCCAACAGAGCATCCTCCCCAAACTCATCCTCTATGCCAAACATTCGGCTCATCTGCACTACCAATCATTTCCATGAAAAATAAGCCGAAGAAGAAATCCAAAAACAATTATCTATTGCCAAGCATACTGAATATTACAAGCTTATAGACATGCCTGGGTCATCAAGCCACCAAATCTACTCTTAAGTGACATCAACTTCGAAAGTCCCTTTTCTAGCGTAGCTGGAAACTGTAACAGGCGGAGAGTATGTCCAGTTGGAGCTGTGTCAAACACAATAGTTGCATAATCCATTGTTTGCACCAACCTAAGGAAACATAAACATGTCAAAAGACGAATGTGATGATACATCATTAAGGCAAAACAATTGTTAGAAGAGCCAAATGGCTTAGAGTGGAACAATTTACTTCAACATCTCAGCAAAACTCATTGCCTCATCAATTCCAGGAATTGCATTTGCCAAATCAGAGAATAAACTATCCATCCCTTCTGGACCAGCCATGTCATCAGTTTCAACTGTAGGATCTACCTCCTGTGAAGAGCGAACAAAATTCACCATCAAACATTTGCTTATAGTATGTGTATAGACATATACGCAGACACAACTAAGAGCTTCAAGCTTAGAAGATTAGCCATAAAACTCATCATCAAGCCTGTCTTTTAGAGCCGATCCAGAACAACAAGATTGTTTGGTTTGACATTGAATTTGATATAGCAGCCTTAAATTTAAACTAGCATGTCCAAAATCTAGTTTGATTTGGGGACATCAAAATTTCCTTACAAACCTCTCCAGCCAAAATACTGAAATACGTCATATACATACAAAGAATACTTCCAATTTCATACATCCGAATTCCAAAGCAAAGCGCAAATGCAAATTCTAATAAGAAAGGTACCAACCATTCCGAATTTCTGCAATCACTATAACTAGAATACTGACTTCCACACCAAAATGGATCAAACGATCGTTCAAATTCAGCTAAGAGCACGAAGATTGAGATTGTTTTTTCTAATTCAGAGAACCCTAATTGTAGAATAGACCTCTAAAATCTAGCAGGATCTAGTAAAAGAAAATCGGAGAAAGCATTTACCATGGCAAAGAGATTAGAGAAACCTTGAACCAAAGTGGGCGATTTAGTGAAGCGTTGCTGAAAGGCATCACTAAGATTGTGAGCAGGGTCGGTGGAGATGATGAGAACAGAGGATCGAACAGCGGCGAGACAAATAGCGAGAATAGAACTGCATGTCGTTTTTCCAACACCTCCTTTCCCGCCGACGAAAACCCATTTAAGAGAATCTTGGTCAAGAATGTTCTGAACTGTAGCCTCCGGCAAATCTGCCGCCATTGTTATCGCTTCTGCGTCCTTGTCTTCCCTCGCTACCAATCTAAAAAGAGCTTTTGGGATCCTTCTGAGAGATTTGGCGTACGCAAGAGTTTAACTGCGAAAGACAGAGAGACTTAACGCCCGGTTCAATTTGTTTGGTTTCCGGTTTTGATTGAGATTTTATTTGTTTATCAAGCACTTGAAATCTGTTACAAGTGTAAGAGGCCCAGCAAATAAGCCCACCGTGGATACAAAAGCGAAAAGCCCACAGAGACTAAGGCATTAACGACGCCGTTTTGATTAAGCGACGCCGTTTGTCCGTTCCCCTTAAACCCGTCTCCGGCGTCTTGATCTTCGCCGGAGGATATGTCGATTTCAGAGGATGAAGCCAATCTCGCAAGGTTTCTCGATTGGCTTCAGGTTAGATATCTCTGTTTTCCGGGATGAAGTGATTTGTTATTTTCAGTCCTGATTTGCACTTATCATGTCATCTGTATGTTCGTTGTTCTTGTATATCTCTTTGACGAATTTCTAAATTAATTTCAGGTCAATGGAGCTGAATTACGAGGCTGTAATATCAGATATTCTGACTCCCAAAAAGGATTTGGCATTTTCACCTCCACCTCCGCTGCAGCTTCAGATGGTAATATTAGTTTATTATCTCCAGAACCATATTGACATGTCAGAAATGTATGATAGATTATTTTTTGTTGCTTTTTCTGGGGAATATACATGGACTATTGATTTAGTTACCGCTCCATCTGTCTCTCTACGAAAAACCCTCTGCAAAGTTGTACTCTGCTATGTTTTTTGGTTGATAACATGAACCAGAATATGTGTATATACATATCAATGCTGATTTTGCTTTGGAACATTTCAGATGTTTTGTTTGTTGTTCCGCTTGATTTGGCCATTACCCCTATGAGAGTTCTTCAGGACCCTCTCCTGGGTCCAGAGTGTCAGAAAATGTTCCAAGAAGGAGATGTAGATGACCGGTTTTTGATGATTTTGTTCCTCACTTTGGAGCGTCTTCGGAAAAATTCATCTTGGAAGCCGTAAGTTTGTATTCTTAGCAGAGATATAGTTTTATTCATTAATTAACTATGCATAAATTTAAAGGGATTCATCTGTCTAGAAATGATATGATAGGTATCTTGATATGCTTCCCACTCGGTTTGGCAACCCTCTTTGGTTTTCCGATGATGAGATACTTGAACTGAAGGGTACGAATTTGTATCACGCAACTGAGTTACAGGTAGATCTTGAAATTTATTTTTGCCACATTTTCTTCTTCCACTGATCAAACTAATAATTTGGAAGATGACCATCATGAAATCATTCTCGTTTAATTTACTGCCTTTTCAGAAGAAGAAGCTGTTGTCGCTTTACCATGAGAAGGTGGAGGACCTGGTAAAAAAGCTTCTTATTTTGGATGGTGATTCCGGAAGGTTAACATACCTAAACATATCTTTACGCTGCTTTAGATAAAATTTATTGTTCATGGATGCTAAGCCAATCATAATTTTGTTATATTTGTGCAGCAGAGTCTCCTTTGAAGTCTTCCTCTGGTATGGTTGCTAGCGGTTTTATTTCTTGTTAGTAGAACCAGTGTTTTGTGTGCTGTAAAGGCTGCTGAGTGATCTTGAGTATTATTACGCCAGGGCAAATTCTGTATTCTGGAGTCGTGCTTTGAACATTCCTCTTCCACATTCTTTCGTGTTTCCACAAAGTCTGGAAGATGTGAGGGAGTGTTCATCAACAAGTCATACATCTAAAACGAATCCTGTTAATTCGAATGAGGAAAAAGGCAAGTCATTGATGTCGGTTTTCTGAGAAATGTCCTTTTTTTTAATCCTTCTGGTCTTTAACTAAAACATCATGAGTTTCTTCATTTTCTGATGGGTAGATAATCAGGCTCAAGTTCCTGGTGCGACAACTGTAGAACTCAGAGATACTGTGTGGGTTGAGGGGCTTGTTCCAGGCATTGACTTTTGCAATCATGGTATGCCAATTACGTTTTGAAAGAGACTCTACATTCAGTTTCACTCTGTATTATAATGGTGATATGGTTAATCAGTATATCCCTTTGTGGTGTGACATGATGTACTATGGTTACGGCAGTATAGATTTGAAGCCTGTGGCAACCTGGGAAGTTGATGGGACCAGATCAGTATCTAAGATTCCTTTCTCCATGTACCTTCTCTCTGGTTAGCCAATATTTTTCTGTGTTACCTCTCACATTCAACAAAAATCTATCAAATAATATGGAAAATTCCTTTTCCTATCTCTTCGAATTAATCTATATGTAAAATACTGTCACAATTCTATATTTTGAACAGTGACACAAGGTCCTCTCCCAAACAAAGAGGTCTCGATCAGTTATGGTAACAAAGGAAATGAGGTAAGACGTTTTGCAGTTCCTGGCAGCTTCAATGGAAAGTGAAATTTGAGGGATCCTACTCGTTATCCAGTCAAATATTTTGTTTTGTATGCTTGAATATCATGTTTAACGATACTGACTATCAAGTTGTGGATATGTGTTTGAAAATGATCATATCTAGTCCTTTTTTTGAGTGATGTGCCTTTTTGCTGGATGCAGGAGCTTCTTTACCTGTACGGATTTGTTATAGAGAATAATCCAGATGATTATCTCATGGTAACGTTTCCTTCCACTTTCGAGGGTTCCTTACTTATCAATCAGTGATGTATCACGAGTGTCGAGGATATTGACGAGAAACATAATTACTGAAGATCAAGAAGATTCTTGTCAATTGTGTTCTCGCTTCTGTTGTTAGAAATAACGTTGGATTTATTCAGGTTCATTATCCTGTTGAGGCAATCCCGAGTATCCCTTTTTCCGATTCCAAGGGGCAGCTTCTTGAAGCTCAGGTTAGCAGTACAAGTCGTTGCACTGATACATTTTTATTTAAATATATATATATGTAACTGTTGCATGAAAACTCATTGCAGAAAGCTCAACTCCGGTGTCTCCTGCCAAAAAGCGTCCTAAATCATGGGTTTTTCCCACAAACCACATCAAAAATTAGAGAAAGTGATGAGAAGGAGACAACCAGATCCTGTAATTTCAGTTGGTCTGGGCAGCGTAAGATGCCCTCATATATGAATAAACTAGTTTTCCCAGAAGATTTTATGACTGGCTTGAGGACCATTGCGATGAAGGAAGAAGAGATTTACAAGGTCTCATCCATGCTTGAAGAGGTATGATCACCCTATTTCCTTATGTCATCTTCCAAAACTAAATTAAAATTTGAGAAGAAAAATCCATTGCTGAAAGTAGTGAGTGGGGACAAAAAGAAGGCGGAAACAGAAAAATATCTACAGTTAATCTTTCCACTTGATATTGAGACACAATTATTATGCTGCTGAAAGCTTGTAGAGTCAAGACCAAATGAGCAACCTTCTGAAAATGAGGTCAGGATGGCAGTATGGGAAGCATGCGGGGATTCTGGAGCTTTGCAGTTACTTATGGATCTCCTTAGTTCAAAGTAAGCAATTGAATCTGTTATCTGTGACATGATAATAAGAGGTAATTAAGATGTTTGCCTGTGGGATTAGAAGAAAATTACGGACCTCAATGCAATTTTTTTTTTCGTCTTGACAGGATGATGAAGCTGGAAGAGAATTCCGGCACTGAAGAAGAAGATGCTAGGCTTCTTGAGGAGGCATGCGTCTTAGAGAGGCATGAAGAGCCGAGGTACAATGTCCAAAATCTATGGACATGTTTTAGCTCTCGATAAAACGTGTTTGAAATTTTGTTTTGTGATAGGGATTTAAATGAGAGGAGGATGAGCAGAAACAAGTGGTCAAGTGTAGTGTACCGTAGAGGACAGAAGCAACTCACAAGATTGTTGTTGAAGGAAGCAGAGCACGCCCTTCACTTAGCTCTCTCTACTGACCATTGAGATTTGAGATTATCTTACTTTATTTATTATAATATATTGGACTGTTTGTGCCTATCTCACAATATGAATTTTTGATTACAAGTTATCAAAATAAAACGAAACTTTTTTGCTAATAAAAGGGTATGGACATGTCATTTGGCTTTAATATCTCAAACTCCGCGAGACAAATTATGTCGACCGCAAGAGGGTTCCCGGTTCGCTTCATGTCTCTCGACCATCGATGTTTTTACTCTGGTCTTTTGCCCGGGTGGCCTAGTAGTTGACAACATTCAGTAGGTGATGGTCTGCACTATGGTTCAATTTTCTTAATTAGTTAAAGGCTCAAGAAATATAAGAAAACATACGGTAACATCAAAAAATTTTTTAGAAAATCATTATGTGCGTGTAATTAACGGTAGGATATAAGGAATAAAATTGTCCACTTATCCTGTTGCAAATATTGGTTGTTTACCTAATATTTAAATCTTCTTTTCCTCTTTCATCTAACTAATTTGGTTGCAACTTCACTGGAGATTTAAGTTGTAGTTGAGCTGCTTTGAATGTTAAGTGCGGCCATTCTTCTTTCTGCAGCGGCTGCTCTCTTTTCCCTCTGGGCAGCCAATGCTCTCCTCACTTCCTCCTATTACAAGATTTAGACAAAGAGAAAGCAAACGTTGACGTTGTGTTCTCCTTAGATATCAGATCATACAGATTGGGTTTGCAGAGCTTACCACTTTAGAGATTGGCTTCTCCTTCTCAGCCTGTGCAGCTTCGGCCTGCAAAAACAAGAAGGGTTTAGATATGAAATTAGCTGTCTCCCTCTCGAGACTCTATACTTACCCGAAATTGGTTTGGAATTAAGAACTGATTTAAACATTACTTGAGTTTTCTTTTCTCGGGCCTTGCGTAGCTTCTTCAACTCTTTAGCTCTTGCTTTCTGCTTGGCGTCTTTTTCTGCCTGAACAACAATCACCATCATATATCAAGCTACTGAGGTGATGTATTCAGAATCCCATATAAAACCAGATGTTTTTAAGTACCTGCTTGGCAGCTTGAGATTCTTCCATCTCTTTGGTGAGAGGGCTGGGAACTTTAGCTTCATGCCAATTCCATTTTTCAAGGTTTGACGCCATAAACCGTCTGAAAGTGTTTCTCACTTCCTTCTCATTTGCAAGCATGTATGGCGTTCTGCCTCTTTCATCCTTCGCACAAGGATCCATACCCTCCTCCAAGAACTCCAGAACTCTCTCACAATCACCAGATTTAGCAGCTTCATGTAATGGAGTTGACGTGCCAGTACGTCCATCCTCAAGCCCCTCTTCAAAATGATTTGGTTCCTCTAAGGCTATGTTGGCAGAAGAAGTTTCAACGGGAACTTTCTGTTTTGAGGTTTCACCAGAGTCCCCATTATAGGTAGGCACCACAATATCAGCTTTGGCTTCCTCTGCCGAATTTACAAAAATCTCCTCAGTTACATATGTAACCTGAGTCAACTGATTATATATACGCTGTGATTCTTTGAAGGTCGGCCGTCGGATAGTAAATGGAACATTGCGTACAGCACAGTTTTGACTGCTAAAATATGGTTTGCCTCCATTAAAAAGCAATTGTCTACTGCTTGAGGGAGCATGGACAAAAACACAAGAAGAGCTATCAAAATAAGGCTTCCAGCTAGCAAGTAGGTCTTGAATATCCTAACAAAGTCGGAAAAAGATTATTTAGAATTACACATCAAGCCAATGTGTAATTTTCATAGAAGATAAGAATACATGACCAAACGTTTTTAGTGTTGTCCTTCCTATGATCCTAACACCGGGTGAAAAACCATCATAAAGGCCAATGTTTCCACCCGTTTAAGAGACCTAATTTATGTTATCAAGCCTATACACCCCACTTCAGCGTCCAAAATTGCCTTTAAAATGGGCAAAGCTGCAGATATCATAGATAGATGATTTCTATCCTGTTAATGTCCCAAAACTATTCGTTCCTCACTTAAGATAAAGGACCCTATAATCTGCCATAAAGGCCTTCAGGAAATCATAAAACTGAAAACCATGTCAAGAGAAAACAGTAAGTAACAGAACCAAGTTGGAAAAACAACTTCCGAGACAAGTAAAATAACATCCCCTAAGCAATTTTATCCCTATTATATAATCAGCAACAGAAGAGGATAGAAATATTGTCAATCAAGGAACCATATCTCTGGCTGAAAGATGAAGGCAACAGCAGAGACAAACCTTTTTTAAAGCAAGTTCATTATAACGACGAAGTGAGGCTCCGGCAGAGTGTATACTTCTCCCGCTGGCATCTTTTGTGGACTGCTTTTTCCCAGCCTTAGCTCTTACAACGTATCTATGTACATGGGGAGGAGAAGATGACTTAAATGTGCACTTCATCTAGCATAGGTTAACATAGAAACGAGATTCTGAACTTAAAAATTCATCAACAATGTGAAGACATGTACCTGTGGAATGTCTTATGAGCCACAACCGACTTTCCATGAAAGACACTACCAGCAAAGTGCCCGCCACTAGCAAGCAACACGACACACTTTTTCCTATCATTTGTATTCTCTCGAATATAATTTCTCAACCTCTCAGTCACTTCATTCCCCCCCAAGCTCCCACAGTCATCGACAGGGAGTCCTCTGTCATTCCCAAACGAAACCCTTTCAGCCTCGTCCATAATTAAGCTTTTCCAGATAGAAACTTTCTCACCACTTTGAAGACGAATAAATAGCTTCTTTTTATCAATACCCATTTGAGGATCAAACTGGAAGGAGGCTCTAGTCTCAGCTTCATCCTCTGATCCTGATATACTGGACACATCATAATCTTGGACAGACTCAGATGTCAATTCATCAACATCTTCCTCTTTCAAAATAGCTTTGCCAGCAACACTCAGCTTGATCTACGACCATATCAACCAAATTATGTTTTAATCCAATTGGAAAAAAAATTTGTAGTAATTTTATCTATAGTTGCGCATTCAGTACTCATCCAGTCATATTTGAATAAGTAAACAGTCCGAAACCACACAAATAATCGGAATCGTGAGAAGAAGAGAAAGAGAGAAAATTTACGTTAAGGCGATGAATATCCGACTTGAAGTGGGAGCGTTGATCTTGAAGAGATGGGAACTCAATTTGACAAGTATTACAGGTCCATCTATCCAAAATTACGCCGTCCTTTGTACTCTTCTCCTCCGGCTTGAAAGCGGGCGGTACTAATCGGGAACATGTCGAATGAGTCTCCGAAGGAGTCGACAACTGACACGAGTCAAAGAAATCCGCGGCCAAGTCAAAAATCGATCGAGGCTGCTTATATTCAATCTCACCGGCGGCGATGGTCGCCATGGATTTCACGAATTTGAGAGAAAGAGACCAAGAGAGACGACCAAATGTTGATTGAATCGACTGATTTTGGGCTCCAACAAGTAACAACATCAATGTTTGTTTTTTTTTGGATTTGAACTTGTTTGTTATTTTCTTAATGGACCCATTCAATTAGCCCATATAAGGCCCATTACTACAATGCAGAATAATCTCGAACGAACAAGAAGCGCCAAAAGCATCCGACGCGACTGAAATAATATTGTATAGAGGAATTGGCTGCGTAGCCTCTGGTGATTTCGAATTTGGTGTTCCCGAGCATCGAGCATCAATGGTGAGACCTTATCCGTCCTTCTTTTTTTGTTATATGGGTGATGTTTGTATGTATGCTTTCGAGTATCCTGGTTTTTATTTCTCGTCTTGTACGCACAGTCAGTAACTTTGCATACGAATCTGGGTGATATCAAGTGCGAGATCTTCTGTGACGAAGTTCCCAAGAGTGCTGAGGTAATTTTCTGCCCAGATTATGTTTTTTCAGCTTCGATTGGAGTTTAATTTTTTGGAAAATTTATGTGTACAATATCAGTCGCGTCGATCTAACACCGATACAAATAACGAAACCTTTTGAAATTTGATTTTGTAGTCGTCGATTGTTTAATTAGCTATTATCTCTGCTGGGTTCTTGTTTGGAGGAATTTTCTTCTCCGTCACTGGATGTTTTAAAATCCATAATTAGGGTTGTTTAAGTGTTATGTTAGGAGAAATTCGTTTTCCCTGAATAAATCTTTTTGCACGTAGCAGCTGGTTTTTGTCTTGTCTCCATTAGGTTCAACATGTATCAATGGGTGTTCACGGGCTCTTAACCTTTTAGCTTTGATTTCCATTTCGGTGCAGAACTTTTTGGCTTTATGTGCTAGTGGCTACTACGATGGTACTATTTTTCATAGAAATATCAAAGGTTTCATGATTCAAGGAGGAGACCCAAATGGGACCGGGAAAGGAGGTACTAGCATCTGGGGCAAGAAATTCAATGATGAGATACGAGACTCCCTTAAGGTATCTGACCTGGTCTCCAGATTCTTTCAGTTTATCCTCACATCTGTGATTTTTTTTCATCTTACAAGCAAAGACATCATAAATGCAGTACTACAGTGGCATGGCTTGCTAATGTCTCTATGTCTGTCTAGATTATCCATGTTAGCAGCCATACATTTTTGATTCTATTAGCTCTGAACTTTAGGCTGACTTAGACACCTATGGGGCTAGAGCTCCAATAAAGTAGCTGAGTAAACTATCCTGATATTTTCCTTGTGTTTTGGCCAAGTAGGCATATATGTGTGC
The DNA here is from genome assembly GCA_900406405.1 of Lepidium africanum. NCBI lineage: Eukaryota > Viridiplantae > Streptophyta > Magnoliopsida > Brassicales > Brassicaceae > Lepidium > Lepidium africanum. The sequence goes on from OVAX01000021.1 coordinate 118,729, forward strand.
TATAAGTCATATCTGCTAGTGCAAGCTATGAATCTCTTGCGGATGACCATATGTATCCCGAAATGACGCCTGGTGTTTGCTTTTTAATAATATACCTGATGCCATTCTCTTATTCAGCACAATGCAAGAGGGATGCTCTCAATGGCAAACAGTGGCCCAAATACCAACGGAAGCCAGTTCTTCATAACCTATGCAAAACAGCCACATCTCAATGGATTATACACCATCTTTGGCAAGGTCATTCATGGCTTCGAAGTGCTTGACATTATGGAAAAGGTAAACAAAACGTTTTTCCCCTTTGTTTCCCGTAATAAAGCACATCATCTGACTCCAAGTATAGATCAAATTTTTTGTTTTCTTCACTGCTGTGCTTGTTGTAATGTTAGCCTGAATCGAGTCGTAAAGAATGGGAATGGTTTTGAGTTATTATTGGTGATTTCAGGCCAGGAATACAGGGATTCTTGATCCAAATTTGTTTTACTGAAGACATCTAATGATAGTAATAATGTGACTGACTGTGAGCTCTTTGCAGACTCAAACAGGACCGGGAGATAGGCCACTTGCTGAGATAAGGCTGAACCGTGTGACGATCCATGCAAACCCACTTGCTGGTTAAGTCAAATGGTAGTGGTGTTCACTTCTTTTGTTTCGGTAGAAAGCTGACATGCACGCACACTGAGAAACTGAACTCAAAGTGTACCTGTTTCACGTAATCACAAAGTTATATACTGGATTTACCAATCATAGTCATGTGAAAGGAGTTTTGTATTTATTGTTACACAATCCTTTTTAGTATAAGTTGATTAACGCCTTATCACGCTCTCTCAGTAGTAGTAATCACCCGAGTATCAAAAACAATGTAGACAGGATTTCGCGTGGGCCATCAAATTCATCAAGGCCTACTCAAAACTCTTCATTAATGGGCTCCGCCAATTCCAGACCGGATCCAATATAAACGGATCCTTCTCGAGGTAGATTCACTAAGCCGATCCGTTCGGCGAAATTAAAGCGAGCATACAGCCACTGAACCACTCAGCACAAACCTGGTAAAGGCAAAAAGGTAAAATAATGAATTTTTTGACAAAAGTGGGACCCATCGTAACACAACGACTGTCTCTGTCTCCATTCAAATCCTAGCGCGTATGGGGCCCGCCATCCTCCGTCACTGTGTATTAAATTTAAATAAAATATCAAATTGTAAAAATGTAAAAAGTAAACCCAGACAAATTGAAGAAACACAAAACCACTCTTCTCTTCTTCTCTTCTCCAATTATTTTCTTTCTTGTTTTTGAATTTATTTTCTGTTCCCATAAACCGCCGTCTGGGCTCTGCAGGAATCTACAGATATAGCTATGGCGTCTTCCAGAAATGCTGCTAGTAGAGGATCCATGAGACCCACTTCCGGAGCTAATTCCTCTAATCTCAGATCGTCTTCTTTTAAATCCAGGATTCCTCCTTCGGCCTCTGCTCCCCGCCGCAACTCATCCGCCACTTTCGGAGGAGACAATGGAGGTCCGTTCTTATTACTTACCCTACTGATATGCGATTTGATAAACAGGCTTTTTAACTCATTATCAGTTCCATGTACGAAGAGAAACTTTGTGTTAGCGAAGCAACTCTCTTACCCTTTTCGGTGATGTTTAATTGCTTTTTTGGAGATGACTGTTTGATTTTCTGGATTAGATGTAATTTTTCTCTACTCGAACCCAGATGAGTTTATTTTGTTTCTGTGGTTATTCTTTTGTTATTCATTTACAGTGCCTGGGAGGGTTCGAGTTGCTGTAAGATTACGACCTCGAAATGCAGATGAGTCGGTCGCAGATGCTGATTTTGCTGATTGTGTTGAGTTGCAACCTGAGGTTTGTCTCCAGTTCCTTATTATTTGAGTAAGGGGATTCGTCTTTCATCACTGATTGTTTCACTCTTTCCTTTTGTGTTAGCTTAAAAGGTTGAAACTCAGGAAAAACAATTGGGATACGGAGACTTACGAGTTTGATGAGGTGCTTACCGAAGCTGCTTCACAGAAGCGAGTCTACGAAGTGGTTGCCAAGCCAGTTGTAGAGGTTTCCTTGTCTCTCCTTCATACCATTTTGTTTCTCCCTTCATTATGATTCTTCTTGGATGCGCTTTTTGCTCTTTCTTTCTTGGTTACCCTTGAGAGTATTATTAAATCTTCACAGTGATTTGCTTGTAATATGTAGAGTGTTCTTGAGGGTTACAATGGAACCGTGATGGCTTATGGTCAAACGGGTACTGGAAAGACGTTTACCCTTGGAAGATTAGGAGATGAAGATACTGCTGCTCGTGGTATCATGGTTCGATCAATGGAAGATATCATTGGAGGCACTTCTCTAGAGACTGATTCTGTCACTGTCTCATATTTACAGGTATCTTTCCTTTAAAAACTATTGATTCATTCTTCAGTAACTACTTTGCATTCTTTTGTTTATTTTAATACCTTTTACTTATTTCATTTTTATTGAAACTTGTCTGCAGCTTTATATGGAGACCATCCAAGATCTCCTAGACCCAACGAATGACAATATTGCTATTGTAGAAGACCCTAAAACTGGAGATGTCTCTTTGCCTGGGGCCACTCATGTAGAGATCAGGAATCAGCAAAATTTCCTTGAGCTCCTCCAGCTTGGGGAAACACATAGAGTGGCAGCCAATACTAAATTGAATACTGAATCTTCTCGAAGTCATGCGATTCTCATGGTAATTCACCTCACTTAGTCTTCTGAAATTTCCTAGGCTTGAAAAAGAACCTTTTCGTCATCTTTATTATTACCTAGAGTTGATGCATGATCAATAGTTCAGGTACATGTCAAGAGGTCTGTGGTGGAAAACGAGGACCCAGTCTCCAATGATATGGAGAACTCGTCTCGCTTTGTCAGACCATCAAAGCCATTGCTTAGGAAAAGCAAGCTAGTTCTTGTCGATCTTGCTGGTTCTGAACGTGTTCACAAGTCTGGTATAAACCTCTAATAATCATGAGATTACATGTCAAAGCTCTTGTACAAAACAGATTTGCTGAATTCTTTGTTTCCCTCCCTGATAGACAGTATAGGAGCTTTCATTACTAGAACTTGTCCTGTTTTCCTCTGATGCTTTGTAAGATTCCAGCTTGTGGGAGTGCTCATTATCACCTTCTTTCTTGCTATGCAGGCAGCGAAGGGCACATGCTGGAGGAAGCTAAATCCATTAATCTCTCCTTGAGTGCTTTAGGGAAATGCATTAATGCAATAGCTGAGAATAGCCCTCATGTTCCACTTCGCGATTCAAAACTTACTCGCTTATTGAGAGATTCATTTGGGGGTTAGTTATCTTATACATTCTTGTTCGTTAAGTATGCCGTGGTGTAGTAAATTCTGAATTCCTACTAACTTGACTTTTCTGGATTATGATGCACGTATCTATCTGCTGTTTGCATTTCAGGCACAGCAAGAACGTCCTTAATTGTGACCATTGGTCCGTCTCCGCGGCACAGAGGAGAGACTACAAGTACTATATTGTTTGGTCAAAGGGTGGGTTTTTCCTAACTTTATTCAACCCGTAATGTAGAAGTCAATTGAGATATTTCAAATTAATAAGCTTTTAAATTTTTGTTCAGGCAATGAAGGTAGAGAATATGCTAAAGATAAAGGAAGAATTTGATTACAAGAGTTTATCCAAGAAACTTGAGGTCCAATTGGATAAGGTGATTGCTGAAAATGAAAGGCAGCTGAAATCTTTTGATGATGATGTGGAGAGAATAAATCGACAGGCACAAAATCGTATATCAGAAGTTGAAAAGAACTTTGCAGAAGCCTTAGAGGTTAGTTCATGCAAAATCCTATTAGGCACCCCTTGGCATATACCCAAAAGAATCTGATAATAAAATCAGAAAACTGGTTTCATCTTCGTGTATTGTTTCATTACTTCATAATCAGGTAAAAAGCTTTTAATATCCTGTTTACAGAAGGAAAAACTGAAGTGTCAAATGGAGTATATGGAGTCAGTCAAAAAGCTTGAAGAAAAGCTGATATCAAATCAGCGGAACAATGAGAATGGTAGACGTAACGGAGAGGTACTTTCCAGAAATCTTGTTTTCTTTTGAGATGACGGGAGTGTGTGGATCTTTAACCAGTTAATATTACATTGCAGGCCAATGGGATTGTTACAGCTAGTGAACTCGCCAAGCTAAAAGAATCACTTGAGAATGAAATGAAATTAAGGAAGGCAGCTGAAGAGGAAGTTAGCAAAGTAAAAAGCCAGTCAACACTGAAAACAAGATCAGGGGTAACCAGTCTTTACCTTCTCTCTCGCTCCCTCTGTATTTCTCCCCTCCCAGTGATTTAATATCTTAGATAATATTTAAAGACACTCCCTGGCTTTTTAGGAAGGCGAAGATGCTGGAATATCAAGATTACAAAAACTGCTGGAGGATGAGGCACTTCAGAAAAAGAAACTTGAAGAAGAGGTCACCATATTACGAAGTCAACTAGTTCAGCTTACTTTTGAAGCTGACCAGGTACAAAGTCTACAAATTTGGAGTGTGTAAAGGTCTCATTCTTGTATGCTGTAAATCAACTGTCTTTATACATTAGATAAAAGGATTAGTCTCCATCATCTGCCCTCTTTGAAAATACTTTGTAACACTCGAGAAATAGTATTAGCACGCTTAGAGATTCTTTGATCTAGCTATTGTGAATATGAAGCACAGTTTCTCATCCACTTATCAACCTGCTTCTTGTCTATCGTGATAATAGTTTTGGTCCAACATTGACTCTCATTGATTTGTTACTTTTAACATTTGATTCTTCTTCTTCCAGATGAGAAGGTGCTTAGATAGAGGTGCCTTGGGTAATTCATATTCTGGCACGGACTCATTACCATCACGGCATTCTCAAGTAAGAGAATCTGTAAATGGACAGAAGGCACCGTTTGCTACACTATGTGAGCAAGGTAATGTAATATACTTTCCTAAACTGTTTGAACCTGAGTGTGTACAACTTTCTTTGTGGTTCTTATAACCTTTTATTCTCTGTGGAACAGTGGGACTTCAAAAGATCTTGCTATTACTTGAATCAGATGATGCAAACATAAGAATTCATGCTGTGAAAGTTGTGGCCAATCTTGCAGCTGAAGGTAAGTTTTGCTCACTCACAAACATATATGCATCATCACTTGAGGTTAAAGTCTCACAGTTACCCTATTTTCTTTGGGTTTGATAAGCAGAGGCAAATCAAGAAAAGATCGTTGAGGCTGGAGGGCTGACATCGTTGCTTATGCTTCTCAGAAGCTACGAAGATGAAACAGTCCGAAGAGTTGCTGCTGGTGCTATCGCTAATCTTGCAATGAATGGTAAACTCTTAACAGATACTGATTTAGTATTTAGTGGTTATACAGACAGTAAAAGCAGGAACATTTTTAATTGTTTGGCGGCTTGTGTTTACTTGGTGGGATAGTATGTGCTCATGTGTTAAGTTTTATGTTTGTGGGGTAACAGAAGTGAGTCAACAACTTATAGTGGACCAAGGTGGAATCAGCTTGCTATCTCTAACAGCTGCAGATGCAGAAGATCCACAGACTTTACGCATGGTGGCTGGAGCTATTGCTAATCTCTGTGGCAACGGTAATAAATAAATAAATAAATAAATAAAAGCACCAACATCATTATATGTTTTGAACAAAGAAACAGAACAAATTCTGAATTCTTTAATTTGTTTGGTAGACAAACTTCAAGCAAGACTATGGTCGGATGGTGGTATTAAAGCGTTGTTAGGAATGGTTAGATGCGGACATCCGGATGTCCTTGCTCAGGTGGCTCGTGGAATTGCAAATTTTGCAAAGTGCGAGTCCCGAGCAACCACTCAAGGTAAAAAGCTCTTGCAGTATTCCTTTAAGGTCATCCATCTAGCGTTGCGTTCAGAGAGACATTGTTTAATCATCGTGTTATGTATGAAGGTGTGAAGAGTGGAAGATCATTATTAATAGAAGACGGAGCTCTTCCGTGGATAGTACAACATGCTAACGATGAAGCTGCGCCAATCAGGCGCCACATAGAGCTGGCGTTGTGTCATTTGGCCCAGCATGGTTAGTGCGAGATCCTTGCATCGTCTTTTCTATTTAAGTAGGTCAGATAGAAGAGATGATTGATGTTGATTGATGTTTGGCAGAGGTGAATGCGAAGGAAATGATAAGCGGAGGAGCGTTGTGGGAGTTAGTGAGAATATCAAAGGAATGTTCAAGAGAAGACATTCGAAGTTTGGCTAATCGTACTCTCTCTTCCAGTCCTGTCTTCCGTTCTGAAATCCGTCGCCTCGGCATCCACTTTTGACCCTTTTCTATCTTTGTACCATATTTATTCATATCATCTTTCTTCAACATTTTGTATTCTTCGTCTATTATTATTGTCATGTACAAACTAACTAATTATTTGTCTTTGTTTTCCCAAATCATGTTATGTGATTTATTCAATCACAGAATAAAAGAAACTTTGCTAGACTTATTATGCAAATGTGTCAAAAACACACCGTCTAATATTACAATTTACAAATAAGAACAAAAGAAAACTCGTCAAGGCTAATCTCATTCCATGGCTACCAAACAATGAAGTAGGAAAAAAAGAAAAGCAAATGTGATTTGTGATAAAACTCAAGAAGCAAGCTAACCCATCAGAAAATCGAGAGATTATAAAAATGAAGAAATCTTACAGAGATAGAAAAGAGAGGTATTAGCAGCAAGAGCGGAGGAGAAGAGGTCCCATTGATGTTTGAAGCATATCACTAAGAGCTACTTGTACCTCCCCTGACCCATGTTCACAGCTTATCAACGTCTCTATTAATGGAAACAACTCTGGTAAGTTCTTCTTGAACAGTGACTCTCCCATGTTTCCCAGTGTCTGAATCGCAGCCACCACTAGCGGAGCCCGCGCGATTAGCTCCTTCCTTTTTCCCGACCCCGTTGGAACCACCCATCTAGACGACAGTTCCTTTGAACATGATATATCTATGTAGAACTCTAACACCTCTCTGCATAAGCTTATGAGGTGGGTTTCTATTTCCGCCTCATCGTAACCCACAGGCTGGTTTGATATAAGGTAGTCTAGGAAGGTCATACATATTTGGAAAGATTCGTTCTCCAGGCGCAGTAGAGGAGCTTCTCCGGATTCAGGAGACGACCCTAGCTCTTGTAGCTTGGAACGTAACTGCGGATCAGCGTTGATTTTGTGAGCGTTTTCTGCGATACCATGCATTGCGTCAAAGAGCATCAATATGTGGTTGGCTGTGAGGGACGTACGGTATAAGTTGTAGATATCTGACACCGCCTGCATAAAAAGATAACAAGTGCACCGGACATGCACATACACTCATAAGATTGATTACATGTGTGAAGAAAAAATACGCATGCTTCATCACCAAACAGACTGAGACATGACTGACCTGAATCACAAAAATCTGAACTGAAGCTTTAGATTTGGCATCTGCAATGATAGCATGAAGCTGCCTGTTTCTTCTTCTCAGTGCGACCTCATTGCTTACCTCCTCCGTCGTATCTTCACTGGTAACATGTGAAAAGTCAGGGGATGTAGCATCTGCTGCTTCTTTGATACATGACACAACCTCGAGCCATTGTTCGTCTGAGAATTGATGACCCACATCTCTCATCAGACGTACAAGCGCAGCAATACCGGCACCAGCAAGACTTTGGTGAGGACGTTTTATCAAGCTTACGAATAACATTAGTACTTTCTTAAGAAGAGGGTTAACTGTTTTGTAGAAATTCACAAAGAGGTCTACAACAAGTTGTAGTGCCAACGAGCACGTCTCATAAAGCCAAGACTCTTGGTCGGCTTCACCATTGTAACCTCCCTGATCTGTCGAATCCTCACCAGATGGGTCAACATCATGACGAACATAATCAAATATCCGAAATAGAACAGACTCAAAAACCCGTTCCCATAACGACAGACTGAAATGGTCACCATGATTCCGCAGAGTATCAAACAGGACTTTCAATGCAACCTTCCTAATTTCTGCTCTTGGGTCAAAACTGAGTTCAGATAAACCTGCACGGAAAAGAAAGTCGGAAATGTCAAGGTATTGAGGACATTGATTTGAGAAGCAAAGTCTATATAAGACGAGAAGTGTGAAAAATGGCTTACCGGCTAACAATGGAAACCAAGAATATAAATGTTCGTCACTCTCTTGAAATTTTCCACTATCTTCTTTTCCAATCTTTCCTCCCTGAGGCGAAGATGGAGGGTTTCTCTTTAATGATGACCCAACAGAGCCTTCAGCAAGTTTTCTTGCACAATATTGAAGGAAAGAAATGGCTTGGAGACTGATATCTTTCTCAAATTTACTATTGGTGAACGCAACAAGGCAATTCACACAGTCTGTAAAGGTGGTCGTCTCTGTCTCTGTGATGTGTGGGAAGTAGTCTCGGATAATCTTCTCAACCATTTCAAAAGACAGGAATACAATGTTTTTATGTGCATCGTGTGCTGCTGTCGTGAAAATCTGCAAGACCAAACAATTTCAGTTAAGTAGATGTGTCATCAACAGAATAACATTAACGTAACTGGCCGTATGATGGTCACATACCATGAACATACTTTTCCATCCCGACTTGACATTGTCAACACGAGATAAAACCATCTGTGAGGCACATCGTATAATCAATTCCCTGATCTCCACAGCACCACTTTTGCGCATGACAACAACAAAAGGTTTCATGAATTCATTTTGGAAGTTATAATTTGCTAATTCTTCTCTCTCTAGGAACTTCATAGACAGCTGGCGCAAAGAATCCATAGCAAAAATTGCAATGGATAGGTTATCAGAACAGCCAATAGTCACAAAGAAATCAGAGAGCACATGCCAGATGCTCGACCAGACAAGTCTTATGCGGTTCATGTTATAGTGCCTGCCATTACATCCAACAGAGTATATAAATAAGAGAGTTTGACCAAACACAACAGATATAGTAAAGAAACAATTAATCCTTACGCGATTTCCACAATCTTTGTTAGGCTGAAGACCCGTGGATCAGATGGAGACCGTAACTCATCCATGGAAACTTTGCATAGGGCTTTAACAAAGTCAATTATGGCTTCACTATTTAATCTTTGACTACGAGTAAATATCCGACTCATGTCACCAACTTGTTCTAGCAAGTTCAGGTTAGATATCAGGTTGTTCATCTGTTCAGATGTCACCGCATTAGAAGCCTTACCTGCAACACCGGAACCATCGTAGGAACCCCTTATCACTGCAGATGCAGCATACTGAACTTTTCCAGGTGCTCTTTCTTTAACTGCAGCTACAGCATTTGGCTTAGCCCGTGGAGACTCGGTTTGAGGAAATGCAAAGAAGGTAGCATCAGGAGGTGCTCCTTCCCCCAAGAGATGAAGATGCTCAAACCTCGAAACACAAGTCAATATATGCTCCCAAGCATCTTGTAGATAATTACCTTCTTCCTCAGCCAGTTTTATTATTGCCTATCAGTGAACAGACAAAAAAAATTAACCCATAGAAACCACTGAGACATCAATTGGTACAAATCCCTCAGGTTTGGATGTAATGTAAGGTAACCCAACTCAATTTAACAAAGGAAACAGCTAACTCAATCACCAATTCCTAGAAATGTGAAAAATGCAAGCGAAACATGACTTGTTTTCCCCCAAGATTTTCAGACGCAAAAAGTGACTGCTAGTCCAGCATAGAAGAACACTTAAAACCTTAATGAGATTCCCCTATTTTGTTTTGTACCCTCAATTTTCGGTAGGGTGTTGATATAAAATATACAAACCTTTATGGCTTCAATGTTTTTCTGCTTGATATCGGCTGGAGAGTGGAGAGAAGTAAATTTTGCTAGTGAAGTCACAAAGGCATCTCTGTGCGTTTTTAATGACATTACAGAAGTGACATGGATGGCATGGTGAAAACCCTCCAGACACAACGTTGTAATTACTGCATCATCACTCTGGTCAAGTGGAACACTGAAAGCTGCCAACATGGGAGCCCAACACACTTCAACCATAAATCTGAGTATAACCACATCCGAGGCTGCATAATAAACTGACCTACAGTTGAAAAGAAAAATCAACCACGAGCAGGAGGTAACAGTTAATTGATCTGACCAACCACTAACTCCCGAAGAATGACTATCAGAAGATAAAATGGAGAAGAAGAAAAATTGATTCAAAGTCAACATGTGCGAAGCAGACCACCGCACAACTATATGCAAAACAATAAGCACAATCAAGGATGCTTCTTACTCAGATTTGCGAGCTTTTTCTTTAAACCTCTCTTGCATATGTCTTATAAGATCATCACTGGTCTCCATGTACATATCGTCAGCGCGCCTAGGAACAACAATATTTAAGATAGTATCTAAGCCAAGTAATCTACTTGAGTTCGTAGGCTGCTTCTGTTGCGGACCCAAACCATCATCCTTCATCTTTATCTCATTTCTAGATATCCTTTCATATAATGCACGTAGGTATTCCTCAGGCAAGTCTTTCCCATCATCTATACCACGATTATTTCTGATAAAACCATCAGCTGTCATCTGCAAGTTATAATTGAAAAAATAAATGAGTTACCTTGTCTGAGCATTGTAACATAACCCACAGACAAGATAGGAATAAGATCTTCCTCAAGAGGGATTTCAGTAAGGTTCTAAAGGAAACAGCTCCAATTTGTACCTTGCTCTTCACCATTGGGTTATGTGCGTCTGTGTTAAGCAAAATGACAGAGTAAGCAAGAACATATGCTGTATCAGCGCTAGAAAAAGCCTTTGGATTACATTTACAGTAACGCTCTGCAAACTTTTCCATTATACGATCGATTTTTTGTGCTTCTCCTGGCAGCCTAAAGCCCCGTAGAAAGGCTCGAATTGCCTCATCAAATTCCATGCCTTGAAAGTCGAAAGAATCAACATACGCATGCATCACTTTTAGAGATAGGTCTTCTCTTTCCCCTAGATAATCTCCTACCAAAGTCTTGTTCAACCCCGATGCATCTTTGAGAAAAGCTGCTATTTCCTCTGGTGAGGCCCCCACCTTGTTTGCCTTGATTAGAAACTCAATGCCTTTCTTAGGTTTCTGGTTGAAAATAGAAATACCTTCCTGCCATCAACAAAACCAAATCAGGCTTTAGCTGAAAAATTGAGACAAAAGCCACTGAGCGTCAAATCAAACTTTAGGTAACTTAGGTAAACTTTTACCTGAAGTTCAAGCTTGTAAGCTCGGCGCTGCTCAATTCCTAAGGCATCAGAAGTCCCAGCGGACAATTCAGACTGAGATTCTGATCTTTCAAAACCACCATGGCCTCCATCCACTTTACCATTTTCCACTGGATGAGTTCCTTCATCAAGATTTCTATCATCAATTTCTAGCATTTTTGCTGAATAAGGATCTGGAAGACGCAACTGCTTATTCACCCAGTCTCCCATAGACCTTAAAACAGCAACTAAGCATTTCATTGCTTCAAGTTTCATGGCTGCTTCCTGAGGTGGCAACATGGTAGTAACTGTACCGGGAGGCACTCCTTGAGCAGTCTTAAGGAGACCATTGACCATTCTAACACAAGATATAGAAAGCAAACATGAAAGTGAATGTCATTTCAAATACTTCATACTAGTTATTGATCCCAGCTCTTCAACAATAAAAAGGAAAGATTCAGGACATGAAGATAACTGTCACTACATATAAAGCTTTCTAATCTAATGTAGGATAGGGCAACGAAAACATATCAATCCATACCTCTCAAATATATTGGATGAATTCACATCGCAATCATAGTTGATGAAGATATCTACCAAAATCTGTGAATCAACGCAGAGCTTGTCCAGGAACCGAAGAACTATCATTTTCTGTTGAAAATCAGGTTGAGCAACATTCTCTAAGACTCTAAGAACAATCATAGGGAAGAAGACTCCAATCTCTGCCTTCAGCCCAGCACGAAATCTTGAAACTAAGCTAAGTAAAATCGAGCAGGAAAGCTGGAAAATGATCATAAGATTTGAAGCACTGTTCTTCAGCAAGGAGAGACACAAATACTGCTTGATGGCCCCTAGAAACCTGTTTGATAGTGAATTTATGCCAATTATTCAGAAGAAGCACCAATAATTAACTAACATCCCGCCGAAAACTATCAAGCAATGCAAGAGGATAAGCAAAACAAACCTATCGCTGGTTCTAAAGACAGCACCGGCATTCTCCAACAGAATCTTTAATAACTCGAGAGCCACAATCTTCCCTCTCATCAACTCTGGATCTTCCTTGGGAGGCGTCTTCATGGAGAGCTTGCAAAGTGCCCTGAAAACCAAGAAGGCGTCTCTTCTCAGCTTATTGCCAATCTGAACCTCAGAATCATCGTCTTTTTCCACTTCTCCGTCAGCCAGCTCCCCTTTCCTTCCCTCGAGGGCTGACTTATACATACTGATCTCCCAGTACTTGGCATCCAACATATCCTTATCTGTAGAATCCAACAAATCCGTTGGATTCGCAGTTCCAGGCAATGAAGTCTCGAAGGCCCCATCGTGGCCGCCGAATGTGCCCTTGGAGTTAGCTGAATTGAAGACACCATCAATGTCTTGCATAATTTTGGTAATAAAACCTTGAACGGACTGCGTGGTGGACGGGTCTGATTCAGATTTGTCCATCGGCTCCATCAGTTCGGCGACGACGATGGGCTGAATCGGGACAGTGGACGAATCAGCCTCCATTCTTCTGAAGACGATGACAGACATCTGCACGAGAGAGGCTTTAGCCGTCGCCTGATTAACCGCGTTTCTGCTTCCTAAGTAGATACCATAACAAGTCCTGACAATCTGAAGCAAAGAATCTCCATGGATCCTGAGGGAAATAGAAGTAACAGCAGTTAAGAGCGTCTTCAAAACGAGCAACTCGAGTCCTTCATCATCCAACTCGTGGCATTGGCAGATGGTTTGAATGAGCTTAGAAAGGAGTAGAGCCTCAGGTCCGCCGGTGGGATCAGCCTCACCGCGAACGTAGCCATGAGCAATAAGCTTCTGGATGCAATCAACGGCGGGGTCGACAATCTTGAGAACGGCGGTGGAAGAGGCGTTAATGAGAGGACTGAGGATGATATCAGACTCAGAGAGAGAATATTCGGCGGATCCTCCGTCGTGAAGAGGACCAGGAATGGAGGATCCAGAATCAGAGTCGGCATGAGGAGAAGAATGATCGGGGGATCTGAGGCGTTCGATGACGGATTTGCACTCGTGAGCGAGCTTGGAGTGCTTACGCCAGGAGGCGTTCTTAATGACCTTCTCCAAAGCTGGGATCACAACTCGACCTAAGCGGGAATCGACTTCCGTAGAAGCCATTCCGGATTCGTGGCGAGTTCACACGACTGTCTCACTCAATCCAATTCACTCAGATCTAAATCTTAATTTCTTTTCATTTACTTAGAAAAACAGCAAACAGATCTTACCAGGCCTAAGAGTGAAAGACGAAGACTAACAAAAGCTGAGAGAGAGCTTCTTCTTCAGTGAAGAAGTAAAACGGACCGAGAGAACCAGATTTGGATCGCCGTCCTCTTCTTCCTTTTTCTGTTTTGTACCGCTACCTTAATTGACTTAATTATCCTTCAAGAGAGACGTCATACTTCATGTAATATCTGTTATTTTGGGGGCATATTTGGCATTTAGTAAATAAGGAAATCTCCTACTGTTGACCCTCCCGGTGGACTCCCAGTCAGTGATAGTTTCCACTTTTATTATCAGTATCATATCATATCGTATCCTTCAGGAATCATCAATCAACACTGTTTTTAGCCATATAATATATTTATTACACTTACATGAATTAATATATCAAAATCAGCCTTCTTATCAAACAACGTTCTTTTGATGTCTTTTCATAATTCACCCACCATATCTTTTCTGCCACAGATGTTATTTGCAGAATTAAATGTGTCCGACAAAACAGTACGCAGTGCAGGCTCCCATCAGGGAACCAGCAAAGCATGTATCTAGTCTACATCTTACAGGGTTTGAGCCTGGCTATCTGAAAACTCCCTCAGAACTAATTCAACTTCTTCAACAACACCAAGCTTCTTAAACCACCGAGCCAACACAACAGAAGCTTCTTTTCCAACCATTATAGACTCTTTCTCAAGCTCAACCAAGAACCCTAATGCTTCATTTAGCTTTTCCTCCTTTTCATACGCAGCCAATACAAGAGCCACACACATATCACTAGCTTTGATTCCCGCTTTTCTCATATTCTCAAATGCCAAACGTGCATTCTGGCTCTGACCCGAGACACTGTATGCGTTTATGAGCAGTCCACAGAGCTTTACATCAGGAGTAATCCCTGCAATTTGAACTGCATCAAAAACCCGCTTGGCTCCTTCCCCGTCTCCACCCATAGAGTAGGCTCTCAACAATGCCTTATAAACCTCTCTTCCTGCACATATTTGTTGGAAATTCATTTCTCTGAGTAAAGCCTCTCCTTTTTCAGGGGAGCCGGCTCTAATATAGGCCATAATCATTGAGCCATAGGATCGATTATCTAGTGGCTCCCCAAGCAATTTGATCGCCTTGAAAGTTTCTTCAGCCAATTTATGATAGCCTGCCTTGCTGTACAACTGAACCATTGCAGTTAGGGTCACCTGATCAATGAGAAAACCTCGATTTTTCATGGCAATAAGAGTTCTTTCGGCGTCTTCTACTAGATTTAGCTTCCCATAGTAATGGATGATCTTGGTATAATCACGGGGATTCGCTTCAAAGGAATCCTCAAGCAGCGAATATTCCGCCACCTAAGGAAATGGATACGATACAGACAATAAATGATCAACAAAGTTACAATAACTAAACTCCAAGAGCAAAAAAGCATGATTTACATTCAATTTTCAAACAGGATTTGTATCGAATTCAGTTCTGTGGCAGATCAATACCAATAAGACACTTCTTACAATAACACATGTTAAAAAACATATGAAGAGCAAAGCAATTGAGTAAGGAATGAGGAAAGTAAGTACCTTAATATAAAATGGGGACTCAAGATTCTTCAACTCTTTAAGCATAGAAAGCCAGTCAGCTCTAATAGGTTTCATTCTCCGAACCCAAGCACCCAACAAATCACAGAAGCTCCTCTTTTCGTTGAAGCAAATAATCTGCTTCATAAGCGCTTGACAACGCTTTGACATCTTAATAGGAATCCTACTAATTGCCTCATCCTGTTCATCTGTCGGATTCAGAGCAGCATCAGCCCAATTAAACCTAGGGCTTTGTTCTGTATCTTCCTTCTCTACAACCTCGCCAATGGCCATACCCACACTACATTTGCAACTACAGCGCCTGTTTAGACGAGATTCTAAAAATAATGGGTTTCGTCTAAAGATGCGATGGTATAGCTTATGGCTTCCAATAACAACAAATGGACAATTCAAGCCGAAGCTCAACACGGCGTTGCAGCTATAGATTCCCATTATAGACCTCGACCAGTATACTTTCACATGAACCAAATGTCTAGAAAATGCAAACAACTGTACAATCTATTATCTATGTACCTCAGAAATGCAAAGGCTTCCTCCTAAGGATCATAGGAAACAGAATTGAGCTTCTCTGGTAACTTACGAAGAGAAACTTAGTTCAAGGAAAGTGGAGACTGGGCGATGAGAGCAGTGGAAAAGAAGAGGAGAGACACTCGTAGCTTCTGTCCTCTGCGCTATTTCTGGTGGATAGACAAGAGACGAGAGTGTACCACAAATGGCTGCTTCACAGTAGGCCTTTGTTGGGCTTGGGCCTGTGTTGGGGTTGTGTGCTATATAAGGAATATAGACATTATTAAGTCAACTCAAATGGACTATAGAGATGGCAGTAGGTTCATTAGCTGGTGTTTGCAGTCTATTGCGATCACATAAGTAGATATAAAGACTGATTAGTTGCAGAGATCACTTGTTTCTCTAAAACAAACAGATCTTTTCCTTTGTTTTGGCAAGAACACAACCTCCTTTAAATACCATAACTCGAGATAGAATCAGGTCGGAATCAGAATCATAAGCCTTTTTTAGAGTATGCAAATGCTCATATGTATCCGTTCAGCTTGGGAGAAAGACAAATGTAACTATTGTTCTTACGAACATAGGAAAAAACTTGAGAGTTGACCTCTTTAGCATCCTAGAGACCTAATGAACTATAGATAGAACCCAATTACAAGTAATGTCATGATAAAAGGTAACCAGAAGTGAATCGTTGGTGACCTCCTAAGTCTCTCCCCCTTCTTCATCTTCCTGAAACTCTCTCAGAACATTCAGAATCTGAGCTTCCATTTTCCTGACACGAGCAAGCAATCGATTACAGGATCTCAAGTAACCCTTTACCTTCTCCTTTTCGCATTGATCTATATACACCTCCATATCCCTAAGAATCTCCATCAGCTCATCCACCACCCGCGAATACTCCATGACCCGACCCGGGTCTCTTTCAACCAACTCTTCCAACACTCTCCTCGCAGTTACTAACCAGTCAGCCGATAAACGAATCCGGGCTTTCAAGGAATCGTAGTTATCAGAGTCGTAAACGTCAATCAGTTTCAAGACCGTACCTGGCTTGATTTTGCAAAAGTGAAGTGCTGTCACATAACTCGGCTTATGAAGCAAAGGAAGCTCTTTAATCGCTCCTTCATCCTCCAATTCGAACTGGAAATGGATAGGAGCAGTGATGATTGGGGAATTATGGTGGAGGCGCAAGAAGAACCAGGCTGAAGCGGCGACAGCGATGGAGGGGATGATGAAGTGGCCGAATCGAGGATGTTTGGCAGGTTTATCATGAGAAGGGTATGAGTCTGAAGATGAGATGGAAGGCGATGTGATGCCGAAGAGAGAAATAGGGTTTTGAAGGTTTGAAGGTTTGTAATGGTGAAACGGGATGTTATGGTGACAATACGTCTGCACAAGACTCCCCATTTCTCAATTTCAATCTTTGTATTTTCGACTAATTATTGGAATGAAAGAACACTAACACCCATTTTCATCCATTTTCGATTTGGGAATCCAGTTTTCTTCTCCTCCACCATGTTCTTCTGAGTCGACTGCAATTGTTTTTTATTTTTCCGGAAGCAACAACAAAAAAGAAAAAAAAAAAAAAACTGACTAATGGGCTCATGAAGCCCAATGATATCAATAACACAAATTTTAGGCTTTTCTACTTCTTAAAGCCCATAATTTCATGACGGAAACAAAAAAGCACATAATTTCATACGTTTATATGGTTAAAAAATAAATGATTAAGAAAAAGAAAAGTACTATTAATAGTATGATTTTCCCTAAGATCTCCCATTTGTATGCTGAGCCATACAAACCACTTTCAGTTTCTCTCTTTCTCCGATCAAAATGAAATCACTCGTGTCTCTTCATCTTCATCGTCTACTACTTTCGAACCTGAATTCGTATTTTGTGTGCCAATGTCCTCCGATTCGGAACCATCCTCCTCCCGCGACGGAGGAGAATACAAGTTCTTTCGTCAGATCAGCCGCGATCGTAATCTCCCTCTTTTATTTTCCCTAATCGCATTTCATAATGTTGTTGTTTTGAGTCTAAGAGTTTAGTCTGTCGTGTTGTTTCCAGGATTGCTACACGAGATGCTTGCATCTACCAAAACCGGGGATTCTAAAGCTTGGAAGGTCTCTCCCTCACTCATCTTATTCTTTATTTTCTTCATTCATCCATTTTTGATGAATGTATTATAATTTTGTGAATATGAATCTCGATTTTGATGGGAGGAGTGCAGATACTAATTATGGATAGAGTTACAGTCAAAGTAATGTCTCATTCTTGCAAGATGGCAGATATAACTGATCAAGGCATTTCATGTAATCATTATAAAAAACCCTAACTCCAAAACATAATTCCTCCTTTTATTTAATTTTATTTTCAATGTGAGTTTTGTTGAACCAACACTGTTGATGAATTGATGGTACTGTAATCATCCTATCAGTGGTAGAAGAACTTTTTAAGAGAAGGGAACCAATGCCAAGCATGGACGCTATCTACTTCATGCAACCTACCAAAGAGAAGTCGTTCCTATACACCTGCTTTTTTACTTTAAGAACATCTCTCTCTCTTATCCTAATCTCTGACTCATCTGTCTCTTTTATCTTGCAGCATTGTTATGTTTCTATCCGACATGTCTGGCAGGGAACCCTTGTACAGGAAGTAACTACTACCACAAGGCTCGCCTCTTTCCTTATTCTTTATCTTTTCTTCAACTCAATCAATGTGACTTCTTTCCCTTCTGTATTTCTCCAGGGCATTTATCTTTTTTAGCTATACTATCCCTAAAGAGTTGGTCAATCATATCAAAAGTGATACAAGCGTACTACCACGCATTGGTGGATTAAGAGAGGTAACTGCCTTCATCCCTTCCCCTTTCTATCGCTCTTTGCTTTGCTCTTTCCTAAATTTTTACTACTTGTCTCTAGATGAACATGGAATATTTCCCCATAGATAATCAGGTATGCATTCTTTGACTACCGCTTTTGCAATTATTTTATAGTAGCTACGGCATCTGACTCAATTAAATATCAAAGTTGGTTTCCCTTTTATTGAAAATACCTTGCAAAGTTTTTCTTTTTCTTATCAGCTTATTTTTCTACTCAGGCATTTCTAACTGACCATGAGCAAGCATTGGAAACGCTCTATGCTGAAGATGCTGAGAATTCACGCCACTTTAATAATTGTTTGAATATGATGGCTACCAGAATTGCTACCGTATTTGCTTCATTGAAGGTAAATTTATTTTTCGTACAACTCCATAATGGGAGAGTTATCACGTATTGCTTTTATAGTCGCAAGGACTTTAGGATTTGGTGTTGTCAAGCTTTTCTTTATAGAAACCCTCTGAGCCAAATTTATGATGCCAGGTCTTGTAGTAAAATCAAGCTTTTCCCAGACATCTCTCTTCTATATTATCTTTTTTATGTGTTATAGGAACTTCCCTTTGTTCGGTATCGAGCTCCTAAGTCCACAGCTCCGCGGGACTTGGTTCCATCTAAGCTTGCTGCTGCTATTTGGGAATGTATCTCAAATTATAAAGCCATTCCTAACTTCCCCCAGACTGAAACATGTGAGCTGCTCATTGTGGATAGATCAGTGGATCAGGTTTTTAAGGCTCATCTACTACAAATACTCCTTAGAGTCCATAGTGAATCATTTATTTCTGACTATAGTGAGGTGTAACTGTAGATCGCTCCTATCATACACGAATGGACATATGATGCTATGTGCCATGATTTGCTTGACATGGAAGGGAATAAACATGTCATTGAGGTGATTCTGTTTTTCTTTGTGGTTCTTGTGAGCCCTCTTCACTTTTCTGTATTTTTCTCTTCCTAATTTTTCTACCATATGCTAGGTTCCCAGTAAAACTGGTGGTCCTCCGGAGAACAAAGAGATAGTGCTCGAAGATCATGATCCAGTGTGGCTTGAGCTTCGACACGCACACATAGCAGATGTATAATACAATTACCAACATCTATTTATCTATCGATCCCTGAATAGCTCGGTATGTTGATACCATCTTTTTGCTTTATAATTAGGCTAGCGAGCGTTTGCATGAGAAAATGACCAATTTTTGCTCAAAGAACAAAGCCGCACAAATGAGATCAAGGTCAGTGCTAAGAATTTATCTTTCCCTCTTGACATCCACTTTTCACAGCTAGCTAAATCCAACATGTTGAAGAATTTTAGTTTTCATGTGACCCTCAATCAGGTTGCATGATGTGTACTATACAACACAGAGTTTTTTGACATTTATAGTTAACATAGTAGTGTAATGTGACACAGAGACGGTAGCGAGTTGTCTACACGAGATCTACAGAAAATAGTTCAGGCGTTGCCCCAGTATGGAGAACAAGTCGACAAACTCTCCACTCATGTAGAGGTTTGTCTCCACATCCCTAAAAGTAGCTCAAATTTTAATAGGTGTGGTTGCTAACAGGTGTAATCAAATTCAGCTAGCTGGAAAAATTAATAGAATAATCAGAGACACAGGACTTCGAGATCTTGGGCAGCTGGAACAAGATCTTGTTTTTGGAGACGCAGCTGCGAAGGACGTTATCACTTTTCTAAGGACAAATCAGGTGAAACATAACAAGAAATTACATAACCTCGTAGATTTAGTGTTTGACATAACACACAAATATTCAATTACAGGACACAGCCCCGGAAAACAAGTTACGGTTATTGATGATCTACGCGACAGTGTACCCCGACAAGTTCGAAGGTGACAAGGGTGTAAAGCTAATGCAGGTAGGATTTCGTGTGATAGTGAACCTCTTCTAATGCGTAGAGCAGCTTTGCTAATAATGCATATTCAAATTTTCAGCTTGCTAAATTATCTCCCGAAGATATGAAGGTTATAAGCAACATGCACGTGATAGCTGGATCACCAGAGAACAAGGCCAAATCCGGTAGTTTCTCTCTCAAATTTGATGCTGGGAAGGTATAGAGATAGGATAAAATTCATACTAATTTATGAGAAAAAAAAGCAAGGAATGAGAATCTGATGAATAATGATTACTCTTTTTGGCAATAGACAAAACAAGCAAACAGGAGGGATCGATCTGGTGAAGAAGAAACATGGCAACTTTTTCGGTTTTATCCCATGATTGAGGTAGATGAACGCTAACTTATCAGTTACATGTTGATCTTGTTATTGTGGTGGATGAGATGAATCTTTGTTGTTGCAGGAGCTACTTGAGAAACTCGTGAAAGGCGATCTATCTAAAAGCGAGTATCTATGTATGAACCAATCGAGTCATAAAGAGGTGAGTGAACCCCGAATAGGATCAGTGAGGAAGAGTTCTGCTCCTCCAGCTGTTCCAGAGCGAAAAGCCACTCCTCATTCTATGAGATCAAGACGAACTGCAAACTGGGCGCGTCCTCAATCTTTTGATGATGGAAGTTCCAGGTGCGCTCTCTATTCATACATTGATTTCTTTTTCTCTTCTTTTTCTTTTTGTTGTCCATTTAGAGGAGCTTGGTTTTTCTAAGAGTGGTGCATGCCTTTCTTCACACACAGTGACTCAGTGTTGAAAAGCACTTCTACTGACTTTAAGAAGCTGGGGCAACGCATCTTTGTATTCATAATTGGTGGGGCAACTCGATCCGAGGTATACATCCAAACAAATCCGACCTGAGTTATTGCTTTATATATGTCTTTATCAAATTTTGTGTCAGCATTGGACAATGAAACTGAGCTTAACTTTCTGACAGCTCCGAGTTTGCCACAAATTGACAAGCAGTTTGAGGAGAGAAGTGGTACTAGGCTCCACTAGTATCGACGATCCCCCACAATACATCACGGTAACAAAACAAGACCAAAACTGTAAAAAGAAAACACGAAACTGATGTATAGAGAGTTCTTAAAGGTTCTTTAAACTGTTTTCAATGTTGTTGCAGAAGCTGAAACTCCTGTCGGAAAAAGACCTAGCAAGGGCTCCTGCTCAGCCCTTCAAACCACAATATTGGTAAATTTGACACGGCTCGAGTCTCAGAATGTTTTAGGAGAAGAAGAAACGGTTTAGTATTGTTGAATTGAGGAGAAGAGTGGATAAGCCAACCACCAGGTTGGTAGAAGCGTTAATGTGAAGCCTTGTTTTTCTGTATGCTTCTCTTTGACCCCAACCCTTACCTTTTGCTTCTTTTCTTTATTTTTTATATATCATATCAATTCATTTGGATCGTATTCTATTATGTAGTTTGTGTCAAAAATTACTCTTCTTTCTCGACTTAATGAAAAAGTGATTTGGCAATGTATCGTCTGGTAATAACAAGTAGATTACTGATTGTTTCCGAGTATGCTCGTTACTTTTTTTGTCAGCCAATATTCTCGTATCCATTGTTTCCCAAAAACAAACGATATAACAGTTTATTCACTATCAACTAGTATGATGAAGTAATTTATGATTTTAACACCACAAAATGAAGGTTGTTTACAGATCGAATAGAGACTAGAGTATGCCATCAGTAGCGGGACCCGGATAAGCAGGAAGAGTCATAATTCGTTTATCGACAACCGGACCTCCAACTGTGAAATGGTAGAGACTCTGGAAGCTAGAGTTTGTAATTCCCAGAAGCTCATGCACTGGATCATCAAAATAGCATCCAATCCCGGTTGCTGAGATCCCCATTGCATGTGCTTCCAAGTACAAAACTTGCCCAACAACACCCGTCTCCCAAAAGAGTCGAGGGTACATCCACGAGCCTTTTTCCCATAGTGCTCCTTCGAACCTAGCTACCATACCTAAAGTGAAGCATCCGTCCCCTGCAATGTCCTGCATCAACCACTAAGAATCAGGCGATTGATTATAATACTCTCTCACACAAGTCTACTAAAATCCCTACCTGATGGCATGATAGTCTTTTTGCAAGCTCCTGGCAATCACCCTCAGCGAGTTTGTATAGAGGAAGATTGTCTGGGCATCCATCTGGTTTCCTCCACATAAATTCAGGCCTTGTAGCTCCCTTGAGATCATTGAGATGATCCTCGTTTCTGACTAGGAAGTATAAACCCTTTGGCAAACCCGAAACCCTGTGCACAAACAAAGCAAGATGAACCTCAGCATTATCCCAGGGAAGAGCTCGAAAAGGCAGCGCAAGTTGCTCTCTTTGCGGCTCGCCTCTAGTGGAGCCGGAAGGAAGACAATGCATCATTATCTGGTAAAACACAGACTTGTCTATACAAGTAACACCGTCCATATCAACAGCACTTCTTCTCTTCCTTATAACTTGCCTCGCCGTTACCATGTTATATAAACTCTGGCTAGTCACATCGCTTCTTCTAAAGGAAGACGCGTCGATAATTGAAGATGAAGTGGAGGAGATCAATGGAGGCTTCTCTGCTGCCTTGGCTGTCCTGTAGATGATATCCCAGTACAAATGCTCTTTACTCAGATTATTGGGCTTTCCATTCCACTCTAGAGTTGAGAATTCTCTAATGGCAGAGCTGATTTGGTGGTAGTCAATATGGAAATCTCTAGTTCCGTTCGGGTAAACGAGCAGCAAGCAGTCAGGATGCTCCAATTCAGTCCCAGGGAGCTTACCTTTAGAAGGTGCTGCCGAGGGAATGTGACATTCGGGGAGCCCCATTAGCATCCTGAGATCATCAGCTCCGAAGCCGTCGAGAAGCTTAGAGTCCCAGCCGAGCTCTGCGGCTGCAATCGAGAGAGCAGCAATGGCATGGCCGACGTCGTGGTTACAGTACCTAAAAGCTCGTTCTCCGTACTTCCAAGCTTCGCGCCAGAAAATAGAAGAAAATCCGATGATAAATGAATTCTCCGGGAAAAAGGTGGAGAAAAAGGAAGAGGGGATGTGTGCTCTAACCTCCAGAGAATGGTTTTTTGGAGAATAGTGAGCGACGAAAGCTGATTGGGAGAGTGAAGGGATTGGAGGAGAGATGAGATAAGCCTCGGTTGGGTGCAAATTTCCGCTGCTGGGGTTGACGCGGAGAGGCCACGTGGAGAGTCCGGTGGTCTTCCAGGCGGAAAGGGCGAGAGAATGGAAGAAAAGGTGAGAGATGGTTGTGAGAATGACGGGTTTCGCCGGAGGAAGAGATTCGAATAGACAAGAGTAGAGAAGAGAGTCGTCGTCGTTTTCCTCCTCCTTGGGGTGTTGGAGAGGAAGAAGAGGAGCCGAGAGATAACGGCGAAAGGGGTTAGGCTGATTGGCCCAGTCGAGACCTCGAGGACCTCTCGCGTAACCGGTGAAGGAGTGCTTCGTCTCGCTGTGATACTTGAGAACCAATTCAACCGAAGAAGAAGAAGAAGAAGAAGAAGAAGAAGAAGAGGAAGGAGGGGAAGAAGAAAAGGCCATGGCGGAGATAAAGGCAGTTGTTGTGTGAAGAGAAGAGGTGGAAGAGGCGAACCTCCATGAAATCGGATTCAGCATTCCTCCTTCCAGAGAGTACTTCTGGGAATATGCAGCGTTGCAAGATTTCTCAAAACCAGAGAGGATCAATTGTACCGGACCGGTTAAGTCATCAATTGTACCGGCCGTCCAATTGGAACGGCAACAAGTCCAACAACTCTCTTCTATCTTAAGTACATCTGTCCACTTTATTCTTTCTTTCTGACATTAAAAGAAAGTGCAATCTAAGTCGTGACTCGAACACAGCTTTTTTGCTGTCCAAAAGTTACACGGTCTCTCTGTCTCTTATGCATAAATTTCTTAAATTTTTTGATGTTTCAAAAAGTTAGGGGGCATTTGGCATTACGAAACATGCACTTGAGCAAAAACCACTCACGCTTTCATGCTTCTTTTGTTTTTACCATTTTTCCCACACAAACGAGTCTTTGAATCACATGATTTCTCTGTTTACTTACTTGTTCTTTGACCACATTTTTATATAAAGAGAAAGAGATATCAAAATTTGTACTCATGATACACTTTCACTTTGAGAAATTACTATTTAGATCGGATCTATAAGATATCATCATTCAATAATAAAGTGATTACTACTATTGACCAATTTGATCACCAACTTAAGCATTAAAAACTGATGAGACCAAGTCTTCTTCCTCCGGTGGTGCTGGGAGATTGAGATCTATCAAGCTTATAATTCTTCTTTTTGTGCATTCATTGGCCGAAGCGTGAGATCTTTTGTGACCTCCAAGAGCTTGACCAGATGAGAAGACCTTGAAACAGATTGGACATTCATGGTGACTACTATTCTTACTCTTCTTCTCTGACTCCTCTAAGCCTTTATGATCACCCTGATCTGATAATGGTCTCTTCTTCTTATGGCTTGCTCTGTGTCCACCCAACGCCTGATACGACTTAAACACTTTCTCGCAAGTCTCACACTCGAACCACTTCTTTTTCTTCTTCCATCTCTCATCAGTACTTCCATCTTTGTCCTTCTCCCACTTGTCTCTCGACAGCATCACGAGACTCAAGGCCACGTCTTCTTCCGCTGTTGCAGCGTCTGACACCGAGCTCATCGGTTCCTGCTCAGTACACGACTCACTCAGTTCTTGACTCGTTCTAGCTCCGATCTTTATCATCTCAAACTCTGTTTCACTTTTGTCTTTTTCATTGGATTGATGATGACGTAATGCGACGTGGATGGATCTCCGGTTAAGTGTGGATCTTCTACGGGTTGGCTTCTTGGACGACTCGGTTTCACTCTCCGTGTCGTGGAGAACAAAGCTTGGATCGGGAATGGAAGATGAAGCTGAATCGGGGAGATGATGATGAAGCAAGTGAGACCTCATGTGACCTCCCAAAGCCTTTCCATTAAGGAAACTCTTCCCACATAACTTACAGTACTTATGCTCCTCTTCTTCCATATCAGAAGAAGAAGAAGAAGAAGAGAAGAAAAAGAGAGAGAGAAAGGAAGTGAAAGAGGTCGGAGTAGGTTACAAGCACTCTTCCACCAACACCTAATATGCTAATATACCAAGTCTTAAGTCTTAACAACAACAACACCAAAAGCTTTTTCTTTTTCCCCTTTTTTTCTTAATTAATGGATACGTAAGTAAAGTATAAATCAACGAAAGCAGTTTACTTTCTTTTAATATCGAAAACGGCTACAGAAAGAGTTGTCTCTAATAAACATCACAAGGCTCTAATCTCAGTTATGTATTTCTTTATTTATTGACAGATTTTATTTAAATAGAAAGAAAGAAAAGAGTATTGATTAAGTGAAGAAGAGCGGTTGATGAAACATGTAACATGCGACTCTCTTCTTTCTTTATTTCTCTACTCTATTTATTCATCCGCTGACTTTTTCTCTTTTTCCTACATTATCCTTATTCTCTCTCATTTCTGATTTCAATACAAAATTGTAAGTTTCAATCCATGCTTTTTGGAGAGATGCTAACATTTGTAACTGTCAGTAATTTCATAAGCTAATTAAGAGATAGTATTGAATTGAGTTTGAGAATATCTAAGACTTTTGGTAAAGTTGGAAACAAAACTGTTGAGGTTTGTTGTAACGACGAACAATGTAACTAAATACTAATGATACCCTTTTTTTGTCAAACTAATCACCGCATTTTATTAATGTCTACTACAAAGACATCAAATCAGCCATTGACACGTCTGGATAAACTGCTGACTTGCCGCCTCCTCAAGTAAGTGCTCTCTTTGACTCTCATATCCACTTCACATTGAAAACCATCAATTATAGTACAAAAATAAATTATCCAATCGATCATAAGATCGATAGCAATACACAATTTCCCAAGTACATTGACATTATTCTAAACCATAACTCGTTCAGACGAGATTTCTTGTATTAAAATTCGATTGTGTCAACTGTTATTATACCATACATGTCGTTTGATTGGCCAAAGAGTCATTCATTATATACGTTGTTGCTTCACTTGTTTTAAAGTTGACGTAAGTCAAATTCACACACTATATCCTAGTTTTGAGCTGATGGTTTGGTTGTTTAGCTGATAGTCAAAAGTTTGTAATGGTTACCACTTTCCCCAATTTAGATATATAGAGTTGTATTGACACTTTCCTTGCAATCGTGCTTAGTTGAGACCCACCAAATATTGTCATATTTCCGTTGACTAATCTTATTGCCTTTTCAGTATAGCAAAAGTGTTTTGGTCGTTGATAGAGGTTCCACTGAGGTATGAGTGCAAGTGCTGATGCCCAAGTTTACACAAACAGATGATTCATGATTGATATAACGTTTACAAACGAGTGTGTTTGTGGATGGATAATTTGTGATTGGTCCACACCAGTTTAACATATAACTTACAAAAATACACACTATATAGATAATTTATACAAAGAGAAACCTAAATTAAAGTTGTATATAAAATTTTCAGTGATAGTATTAAGTGATACGTGGTAACTGGAGAACCAATCTAACACCTATATTACGATATATGCGTCGTCTATCACACTATTTTGTTGATCCTTGATATAATTTTTTTTGGGGGCTAACATATAATTTAGTTATTATGAATTTTTCTTCTGTCTTTTCTTATCAAGTTATTACGTGGAGTTAGTTTATGAGACAGGTTCCAATCGATATATCGTTCTTCATGTAAGTGTATATTATACCAACAACAAGAAAACACTTCCCATGTATGTAGACAGCCATCCATTGGGACATCCGTTTTGAGTTTTTTCTTTCTTTTTCTTACAATGTAAAGCAAATAAATGTTAGCTAGTTATGAGTTGTATTAATTAGTTACAATCAAACTTGTAATACTTATTTTCTGAACTTTACATATATCTATATATCTATCTAGAGCCACTTAATCATGGCGATCTCTCTAATATATATGGTAACATTACTGCAGAAAGCGTTCATATAAAATCCATATCCCTCTATAAATTAATTCATGCTCTTAATTACTTACTTGTATATATGTAAAGAATATATGAAGAAATAAAAGTTAAAGAATATATGTAATTAGCAACTTAATGAATTTAGTCAGTTGTCAAGACCAATCACCACTTGCGAGTTTTAACCATGAAGATGAAGTACCGTTCTGATTATTGGCCTTACCATCATCTCTTTCAATCATCCCTACGCTCATCACCGTTGGATCTACGGAATACTCTTGGCAAGATAAGTTCAGATCTAGAGATGGTTGATCTAACGGCTGAGGTCTGCCCACTGAATGATGATGATCATGGTGTGACGTCATACGAAGATAATTGGAAGGTGTTAGCCAATGGCATCTCTTGTGTCCTCCTAAGGCCTGTCCCGAAGAGAAGACACGATGGCATATGGTGCATTCGTGAGCGTTGGATCTCTTTCTTGGTATATGAGCCGTTGATTTGTCTTCTTCCTCCTCTTCATCTTCGTCCTCTTCTTCCTGCTCATCGTCTTCTTTGTATTCCTCTTCGTCTTCCTCTTCTTTTTCTTGTGAGGCAAAACAACCTTTCACTTTCTTATGGCTTGCCCTGTGTCCACCCAATGCCTGATGCGACGCAAACACCTTCTTGCAAGCTTTACATTGGAAGACCTGTGCGGTTTTCTGCTTTTTGACAGTTTTGGCCTTACCAGCTTGTACATGTTGTTTATGATCATCGTGTACATCCCCTGAATTAGACAACAACACAAGACAGTTGGCAAGCTCTTCGTCTTCGTTTAAAGACAAGTTAAGATGATGATGATGATTGAGATGAGTGGACATCGATCTCTCTCTCTTCCATGGACGACGTGGCATGTTTTCTTCGACGTGTTGTCCGCGACTGAACATAACGAAATCAATGCAAGATGAGTTCATGGCTCGATGTGAGTGTGCAAGTGTTTGTGTGTGAATTATAAAAGGAGAAAAAGCCCTTGTTTTTAGTGGAAGTCATGGGCTTGGTGTCTTCTTGTTTTTGTGGTGCCAAGTAAGCTGACTCCTTCCTTTTATTGACACGTGTTGCAACTTTTTGACCTTTTCCAACATTCCTAGTCACATGCATCTATCTCTTTAGATATCTAAGATATATGGTTCAACAATGCTCATTTCATGTTTACAATACGCTTATATAGTAAGCCAAATGTAAATAATTATATTCTTGTTTTGGTAACAACTTAGACAGACGTCGTGAGGCTGCGTAGGAGAAGGCCTTCAAAGGTGATTCCAGGTCCGAAAGCTAAGCCAAGTCCCCACTCCTGTGCTGCGCTTCCTTTCTTCTTCAGCTCATCTCTCATGTAATCCATCACATACAGTATCGTGTTGCTGCTCACGTTCCCGTAATCCACCAATGCTCTTCTGCTGCTTTCCAGCTTCTCTTTCCCCAGCTTCAGTTTTGTCTCCAGACGGTTCAGAATTGCAGGTCCTCCTGGATGAACAGCCCAGAACATGTCGTTGAACTCCATCGACTCATCACCAGCCTTTCCCATGAGCTTCTTGCAGAACTCTTCTATGTTCTCCTCTATCTTCTGTGGGAGGTCTCGTCCAAGCTTGAAGTTTATGCCTTCCTCCGTTAGCCTCCCGTCAATCACGCTCTGCGTCCCCGGCACGAATTGCTGAACAGCATAGTGTAGCTCCATGAAAGGAGCTTCACACTCTCTTGGCTCTGCTCCGATAATCACAGCAGCTGCACCATCTCCAAACAACGCAGCCCCTACTAGGTCGTATGGACGAGCTACGTTTGGTGGGCGAAACCCGAGAATGGTGGTTTCTGAGGTTGTGAGCAGAACACGGCTTCCCGGGTTGTTCTCAGCAATGTCTTTGGCCACACGGAGACCTGTCACACCTCCATAGCATCCCAGAAAATAGAGCATCACTCTGTTCACGTCATTCCTTAGCCCTAGCTTTGCTGAGAGGTAGAGATCACCTCCGGGTAATCGGATCTCGCTTGAGGAAACATAGACAATGTGCGTGATGTCTTCCACTGGCCTTCCCCATTCCTTAATGCAAGCCAAACTGGCTTCTAATGCCATTTCCACAACCGCCTCATTTGCAATTTCAAGTCTTTGCTTGATTGTTGGTGAACCCTCTGCTATTAGCTCAGGGTATTTATCCAGTATCTCTCTCGTCAATACAGTGTATCGCGTCTTCACGGTTGTGGTTTTGCCTAAAAAACAGCACAAGAGATTAGCAAGCTTTCAGCATTTCACCAGTGAGCTAGCTGTGTGGAAAAAAAACAAGAAGAAGAATATATTAAGAAAGTGAGGCTTACACAAGTGTTCCAGCTTCTCTTTGATAAAGGCGTCGTCACATTTGGTGTCTCGTAGAAATCCTTCCGCTAGATTCTCCTGAGGAACGAGTTGGCTGGGGAAGGCTTTGCCAAGAGCAAGCACCGTTGCCTTCCCAGGATTTGTAACACGCCTTATGGGTATGCTGCTTAGCTTCGAAGCACTGTTCATCCTAGAATTCAACATTTTCTTTTCAAGCACACAAGGAAGCAAACTGAATTAGTTATTAAGTAAGATGGTGGATGCCAAATATCAGCAAAAGCAAGGGATTATAAAGGGAGGGGTGAGGGTTTTCTTGGGAAGAGTTTGGTGATAAAGAATGAGGATCATGGAAAGAAAGAACTGGTTATTTTATTAGACTTTGGTGATTATTTGGCCTGTGTTAGTTAGAAATGCAAAAAAACACCATGAAAGAGGCAACAACCTCTTTTTCCTAAGAGAAGTAATATAAGCCTAACATGCAATAGGAAATAGGTACCACGAAGGTGAAAGTTAGGAGCAAAGAGTTTAAACGTCCATAGAGACCTGTGACAGAGACAATGAAGATAAACTTGTTGAATTGCTCAGAGACAAGAATTTGGCCATTGCCAATGGGTAATACTAGACACAAACACAAAACAAAACTGAAGCAAAAAGAAAGGAGCTCTTTTACCAGAAAACAGATGCACGGTTTGGCCTCTTGGTTTAAAAGATTTAAGCGGATGTCCTTTGTTCTAATGCAGACCAATCATCTGAATTTGTCATTGTAGCCATCCTCTTTGACACAAAATGAAGTTCTTCCGACTTTCCAGCAGCTTCTAAGGCATTTCTCAAAACCACATGACAGCTAAGATGATGGTGATTTCCTAGTTCTACCAATTCTTTGTACAAACTAAACGCTTCAGAGTGCCTCTTATACTTACAGAGTCCTTCAATAACTGTGTTGCATGTGCCAATATCTACCACTTGACTCTTTTCTAGACAAAACAGCACAACACCGTGTGCATCAAGTATTTTTCTGTTCTCGCAGAGGAAGTCAAGCAATTCCTCCATCTTAACCAAATACCCATTATCATAAAGCAGCCTAACAATTAGAAATGCCTTATCCTTCTGTGCAGTGCTAAAAAGCAATCTGACAGCATGCGTTGAAAGATCAATGTTCTGTCTGATCCGGTTTTCCAACATTAGCCTTACCAAGCCGAAAGACTCATTAGCAAAGTTCCTATTAACAAGTTCTGTAAGTACAGAATGGAAAGTAGTTGCAGCTGGAAAATAGGAGCTCCTTAGCATCCTTTGTAGGGTATCGTACGCAAGAACAGCTTCACCTATCTTCAATAGGCCATCAATCAATAACTCGTAGGTTTCACGATCGGGCACGAATTCCCGCCTTAGCATCAGAACCAACAGCTGGTAAGCAGCCTTAAATTTACCTTCTCTACAGTGACCTGTGATCAAAGTCCTGTAAGAGGGTGGATCTTGCGCTCCTCTTTTCATTAGCTGCCTGAAAACTTTCTCAGCTTGTTTTGTTTTCCCATTGGCGCATAAGTATTGGAACAATGGGTTATAAGCTGCAGCAAGTGGCTTGCATCCTTCCTTGCCTAGCAATACCTCCTTCTCAAATAACTCATTGAACAATGTCTCGGCCCTATCAAATTCGTTTCTCAGGCACAGAGTACAAATCAAAACACTATACGAAGCTGAATCAGGACGCAACTTCAAATTCACCATTTCTTGGAACACCTTCATGGCGGCATCCAGATGTCCAGCATCGCAGTGGGCTTTGATCAAAATATTAAAAGTGCAGGCATCTGGAGCGAAAGTGGTAGTGTTAAATGCGTCCCCTCCATTCAAAATTTCTTTGATCTCATCAAATCTGTGAGCCTCCGAGAACCCCTTGATCAGAGTATTGTAAGTAACAGCATTGGGTTTCAGACCTCTACTCAGCATTTCATGGAACACAAGCAATGCGTTATCAATATCCTGCTTCATACAATACCCTCGCACCAGAGTAGTGTAAGTAACGATGTTGGGATGCATATCTGTTGCTTTCTTCAGCATTCCATTCAAGACATTATGCGCAGTCTTGACCTTGCCGGCTCTGCATAACCCATCGATGATCGTATTATATGTAACAACATCAGGACTGCAATTACACGTCTCCATTTCTTTGAAAATCCTAAAGGCTTCATCCACCATGGAATTCTTACAAAACCCACCAATCAAAATATTAAAAGTATATGCATCTGGGGTAACCCCATAGGTACGACGCATTTCGTCGAACATATCAAGGGCCATACCAGTTTTGCCACGCTTAAGCAGTATCGACAGAAGACTGTTGAACGTAACCACGGAAGGCGAGATGCCCATCTTCTTCATCGTCTCGAACAGCTTCACTGACTCCTGAAAAAGCCCAGCGTTTCCGTAGCTTCTAATCAAGCTATTGAAGTAGCGATCCTCGAGTTTGATGCACCCATTAGACCTTTTCTCAATCGAGAACAAGAAATTCCGAGCGACGTTGAGATTCCGAGCTCGACCAAGGAACTCTAAGAGGAGGAAAAAAGACTGCTCTCTGTGAGAAAACCCGTTGTTGGAAGCCCAATCAAAGAAACGAAGAGCATTTGCAGGGACCTTGATGAGACGTAAGGTTTGGAGAAAGGTGGTTCTGGAGAGAGGTTCAGATGGATGAAGAAGAGATGAGAGCGAAGACTCAAGCTCCTCGGACCACGGGGTAGAGTTGACAGCAAGCGCCATGGACCTGGCGAGTTTTCCTTTTAATTTAGCTGACCCTTCATTCCTAACTTTGGCTCTGATAACAGGGAGATTAGACCTGTATATAAGAATGGTATTTGAATTGATGGATTGGAGCTTAGAGAAGAAGACAAGAGCAGAGTTATAAGGTATATGGAATCAAATACCGGGCAGAGTTGGAGAGAAACAAAGCATGGAGTTTGGGGACAGGCGAAACCATTGTTGAAGAAAGTTGCCGCGAAAATATTCCGGCGGCGGCAAATCCGGTCCGGTTATGGACGAAAGAGAATGTGTGGTTTTGGAATGGTGAAGCCCAAAAGGGAATGAATAAATGGGCTTGAAATGTATTGCAAAACAAGGATAGGCCCAATAAAGAGATGGACCGACAGAAGAAAAGGAAGTGCAATAAGTGGCATCTCGTTTTGGGTCATTTAAAAGATGTTGACAAGGCAACAAGTTTGGTCTAGCATTATCTTCCTCCTTTTTTGTGTTCCTTATTTATTTGTTAAAAATTATTATTAAGTTATGTCACGCATTAGAGTAGAGTTGGTGGAATATGAGAATCGGTTGAGTAAAATAATTGCATGATGGATAGATATACGTTGGGGGTGCTGCACATGTGAAACCTTGTTAGATTGAGTAAGAGGTTGAAGAATGGTATAATTGAGTACAATTGAAATAGTAATAAGGTGCATGTATAGTAAGAAAAGAAAAAAGAGAGAGACAGACCGTACGAAAGGGTCAACGTCGATGGCAGGCTTTGAGCACCGAAAAGGGGCCCACAATCATCCCTATGTCAAATTGTTTGATATAAGTCTCACTCGCGTTACACTCGCTTAGTCACTCTCCGACTCCCCAAGACGACACGTGTACTTAAGGATTCTCATAGGAATCTGAACCGTCAGATGAAGTGGGCGCGTGAATGAGAGAGTATCCATTCTCATTCTGAATCTGAGAGATACTGCTGTCCTCCCTTCCACGATCCACCTTCTTTTCCCTCTTATTTACCTTTTTTGCCATCCTGTCTTTCTAAACCCCAACACTTTTGTCTTTTTCCTCCTCCTTCTCCTTTCTACCATTACAATACGTGATATTTCATTTCTTATACTACTCTTCTACTATAGTATATATTTCATTGCTATCAATTTTAATTCAAATTGAAAATCAGATAGGCCCAGAACACAGATGTGGGTCCCAATTTTATTTAATAACTATAACAAACAAACGCGTTTACACTCTCTCCCTTCTTCATCCTTAACCACACACTTCACTACTCTACTCTTTTCTTTCTTTTTACTCTTTTCCCATTTCAATTTTCACTTTCTCGTTAATCTCACTGTCATTATTATAATCTATAATTAATTATACATGCATCACAATTCATCAATCAGCCCTCTCATTTACTAGTTACAAGCTTTGAAATCAGTAAAAGCACACATGATTCACGATTGGTTAATCAGATTAATTCAATCAAAATGCCACTGCAGACACTCACTCTCACACACAATTTACTGAGTTTCTTTTCCTTCTTCTCCTCTCAAGTCGACGACAAGACAGCTACTTTTTCCTTTTTCTTTTTGGATTGAAATCAATCCATCAGAAAGAGAGAGAGAGAGAGAAGGAGCTCATCCCTCAAATAGAAAGTTAGGGTTTATTGTTAGGGAAGGAAAGAAAGACTCTAATTCTAATACAAGCATCGTACGTCGCTAGCTTTCAGTCCATTAAAACCACTCCATAACCTATTCCGCACCGACATGTCTCCTCTTCCCTCCCCTTCCTTTTTATTGCCCTCTCTCTCTCTTCTCTTTCACTCTGCACTTTGTCTAGCCACTCTCTTTTAATCTTTTTTATTAAAATAAAACAAACAAAACAAAAATCTTCCTCGGGATTGCAACATGCTCGACTACGAATGGGAGAATCCTTCCTCCATTGTCCTCTCCGGTGAAGAAAGAAACCCGGATTCTGACCCGACCCGAGGTCTCTCCATATTCGACCACTCCTCTAATTACAACGACCACCACCGTCACATCATTCAACCTCCTCTCCTTTCTTCCTTCTCTAACAACCAACAACATCTTACCCTTTACGGTCAAACCAACCAGTTTCATCATCACCACCACTCCTTGTACGACCCACGCCCCACCACTTACGCCTCCTCCGAACCCATCTACCATCCCCACACTCCTGCTCCTTCACCCTTGTTCGCCTTTGACCACTCTTCAAACACCTCTGGATCCGGATCTGCCTACAACTTCCTAATCCCCAAGACCGAAGTCGACTTCACCTCCAACAGAATCGGTCTCAACCTCGGAGGCCGCACTTACTTCTCCGCCGCAGACGACGACTTCGTGAGCAGGCTCTACAGGCGTTCTCGTCCAGGTGAGTCAGGCATAGGAAACTCCCTGAGCACACCGCGATGCCAAGCGGAAGGATGCAACGCGGATCTGAGCCACGCGAAACACTATCACCGCCGTCACAAAGTGTGCGAATTTCACTCAAAAGCATCAACAGTTGTAGCGGCAGGACTAAGCCAGCGATTTTGCCAGCAATGCAGCAGGTATGTGTTTATGTTTGTGCTCCCTAAAGTTACAACCTTTGACTACACCCATCATTAGAGGGTAGGCTTCACCGTACGTACATCTTCTCCTTTGCCTTTTTAATCCTTAGAGAGGTGGGGGCATCTTCGTCCGTACACTTCCTCCTTAATCTTATTTAGATTTCATCCATCTAGTTTACTTTTAACTAAGTCAGGATCAAGATCTAATAAATTATTATTATTATTATTTTAAAAATATAATTAATAATTACTCTAGAATCATATAGATGATCCATCATCACAATCATTGAAAGTTTTCGTACGTGTGGGGATCCCAATGGCATTCTCGTCCTTTTCAACCTTACATTTTAGCCCTAGCTAGCTACCTTTTCCATTCTCTTTTCTTTCTAACATTTTTTTTGTATTTTAATATATTTTCTATGTACCCACCATATAAATAATAATTTATTACAGGTTTCATTTGCTGTCGGAATTCGACAACGGGAAACGAAGCTGCCGTAAGAGACTAGCTGACCATAACCGGCGCCGCCGTAAATGTCACCAGTCAGCCTCCACCACCCACGACACCACCGGCAAGCCAACTCCAAGTATTATTCATCACTCTCAATTCACTTGATCAAAAATTCAATAGTATAAATATCTAGATGTATATATATATATATATATAGGGTATGTGTTGTGTTGATTAATATATATAAATTAATGGGAATAATCAGAGTCACCAAACGAGTCGGGTATAAAATCATCGTCAGCGTTGGATGCGGCTCCTACAATATCATTGGAGTGTTTCCGGCAAAGACAGTTCCAAACCACAGTGTCGTCTTCCACGTCAGCTTCTTCATCATCCAATTCAATGTTTTTCTCAAGTGGATAGCTTATTTCCATACTTCAAGAAAACATCACTCTGCAATTCATCACTTCATTTTCGTTGCTAGCTAGCAGTTATAGATCATCTGATCAATTAGTGGAGTATTATGTTATGTTTTCCATGTGTTCGATCCTTGTTGTTGTCTTTTGTTCTTTCTTTTGTCGTTTTAAAGATGTTTTGACGTAGAGAAGTTTAATTAGTTATTAAATTAACGACTTAATGATTAATTGGTTGTAGTGTCGATCTCTCTGTTCTAAACAATTAAAATGATAAAAATGATGAGATGGGTGAATGGTAAAAAGAAAAGAGAGAAAAAAAAAGAAGATGAAAGAAGGTAGTGGTGCATGGTGGTTGGTTCATCGTTTATTCATTTAGGGAACTGAATTATTGACGACGACTCTCTCTCTTTCTCTCTCACAATCAGTCTGTGCATAGGTGCGTGAGTCTGATGATGGTGTTGGAAGTTCGTAGAATAACTACACCAAACCCAATATTTAAGAAAGTGACTGATCGATGAGCTCCACGTGGTTTCCTTATTTCACGTATACATTTATAGATAAAAGATAAATTGGTTGAGAGGTCTGGTTGTCTCCCATTTTGAAGCTCATTTTTAATATGAATAACCATGATATCAACAAAACGGAAGCAGCTTAAAAGACTAAGAAGACTTTGGTCATTATTATTGAAGACGAAGAAGAAGAAGGACAGTTGCCGATTGGTTCCCTTGATTCCAGCTGGATGGGTCCCTCTTTTTGTACACGTGTCTTCTTTTTGTTGGATTTAAGCAAAGTGGTTGCGCCTCTGGGTCCCATTTCCACCACCGCTTCACGTGCTCATTTCTCTTGTGGGGAATCATATCAGAAGCCCAACGGGCCCAATTCTAAACCCATTTATTATTTTACAGTAAGTAACATTTATAATTCACTGCAAATTGTACCAAGCAATTCAGTACTTCTACTCTACATTAGTTAGTTGATATAAATTTCGGGTATAAATGTCGCTCTTACTACAAAACAAGTCCTACGTTGTCCCGCCAACTTATTTTGTATCTATTTATTGTTTTATTACATTGAAACAACAACAGAAATAGAAAAGGAAAAAATAAAATAACATACAAGTAAAAAAGGGGATCGGATGCAGAATGATTGATCCAAGGACGTTGGGAAGAAAGCATCCAAAGTCGTAGCTTTATATGGGTTTGATGAAACAGCTACCTCAATCAATCATTACGTCACCACCTGTACGATTATTTCTATTATTTGTTATCACATTTTCTCTTCTTCTCTTCTTTCACTTTTCATGTGGAAATCTCGGTCGTAATAGCTAAGCCATATGATATGTGAGTGAGTAGGTCTAAAAAAGCGTATCATTATGAAGAGTTAGTCTGGTTCTCTTGTATATATACTTAACTTTACTGTATAGAGTTGATTAACACATTAATGAGAATCATTATTTCTCTTTCTTTCGTTTACTGTAATATTTCAAATGATTCAACTTTGATGAAAGACATACATGAAACTTTAGGCCTATACTTATGGATATCTTTCTGCGTTAGACAAAAGTCAAGTCAAAGTGAGACAGAGAACCAGGTGTGTGATTTATGGGCCGTAATCAGAGTGATGAGCCCAGATAAATAAGTAAAACTAATTAAGATATATTGGTCTGAAATGAAACGACACATAAATAGAATTGGTACTACTTTGGTAATCGGTACATAAAGCAAAGGAGGATAAGGATATTTTATGTGTTTACGTACTTACGCACCCACACGTGTGTATCTATCTATATAACCCAACATTGTGGCTGTGAATTGCTGGTTTTAGTTTTTGGATTTCATATTTTAATTTTTAGATTTAGATTTTGGTTTTAGTTTTTGCATTCTAATTTTTTGTTTCTAAAAACCCTAAAAAACTGGTTTTTGGAGAAATCAACGTTTATTTCTCAAAACCTAGTTTTTTTTAGTTTTTAAATGAACAAAAAAACTTGGTAGAAAAACAGTTTTTACAAAATCATGATTGGTTACAAAGCCTATGATGACTTTTTTATTAGGCTTGCAGTTATTATGATGTTTTTTGTTATACGCCCATTAATCAAATAATTAATACTGTAGGTGTTGATTAAAGGACGAATAAGCACATGTATCTATATGAACGCACGTCGATGCTAAGTATTACTTCATTAAGACTTTTACGAAAGGTTTTAATGGAAAAGGAGACTTTTACGGAATTCTTTCATAAAAGAAAACACTGCCTCACGCAACACACACATTCATTGCCTTCTATATATTATAATTAATAATAAGATGAAATAGACGTTTTTTGTTTTTCCTCTCGGTGGTGGTGACTAATTATACAATTACACATATATATACTATATTATATAATTTAATTACACAGAATCGAAGAAGAGTAGTATTATATAAGTTTTGTGGTTATAGAACTAACACATGACATCCTTGAGAAGCTTGTACCTTCGTGTGGCCGTCCTAGGCGAGGGCACTGAGGCTGCAGCTCCGGCAGCACTAGTCTTGGCCACTTGATCCTCAGATCGGGACGAATTCTTCTTTGAAGAAGAAGAAGAAGCACCATGTCTGAGCTGCTTCCGGTCGTCGCTCAGGCACCAATTACAAATATCAGATGGCTCCGCAGACTCGCTGTAGTAGTTGCTACAATAGCTATATACATCCAAAGTTGTTTAGAAATAGAGTTAGGTAGGCTCACAGGAATGCATCAAGATTATTGACGTATACGTATATATATATTGAAGAGATGGAAATATATAGCTAGAGAAGCAAAATACGAGTGTTGGAAGCGGTTGTGGCAGTGTCCGCAGCGGAAGAGCTTGTCTGGAAAACCGACGTCGCCGCACATGCAACACACTCTCTCCATGATCTTCACCACTTTTACTATTTCGTATCTTTATACCCTTCTCTCTCTATTCATCTCTCTATATATATATATGGATCGAGTTTGAAGATTTAAATTTATAGAAATAGATGAAGGCGGTGATGTTACACTATTCTTTTATTATTTCCCACAAGCCAAGCCAAGCCAAGCCTCTCTCTCTCTATATATATATGTATAAAACAATTCATGTATAAAAATGTGGGGTGTTCGTGAATGTAGAGTTTTGCTTGCAGTCGTTTTCAGCTTTAGAGAGCCATCCAACCTTAAAATCAGGACTTACTGTGAAATCACAATATTGTCCTCCAATTTGTATAAAGCAAAAACTCATCTCTCTTCTCGAGTGGATTTTGTTTAGGAGGAGGCCCAGTCTTGTCCTTTTGTAGTCGTGGGAGTATATTATTATGGATCCCACCGATCAATGAACCATGTCTCTACGCCTGATAGATCCGTAAGAGCGAGCGTGGAGAACACCATACATTCATACACATACTTAGCTACACTTAATTCTCTCTTCTTTCCATCTAATTCTTTCTATATATATTTCGATTCTAATAAAACTACAACCCTCGATTCTCTCAGCCCTAACAAGTGTTTTACTGTATAATGATGTTGACGTTACGAAAGCTCGAGTAAGACAAAGATACATAAATACTGTTGTATGTCAACAAACACTTTCCCACCATTCATTTATTATATCATCCCTATCTCTCTCTATATATATATGTATATTGTAATGTTGATGATCCAACTTACTTACTTTGAGTGAACTTAGGTTTGTTGCCCCCTTTTCCCATAAAGTGGATAAGGACGTTCCTATCATTTACTACCACTTCTTGAGCTTCAATAAACAATCTATAATTATAATATATCATAGAATTTAAAGGGTGTGTGTTGATTCACTTTGTAGTAATTATAGATCTCTCACACTTTCTCTACTTTTTGTTGCGGATTCGACTTGTCTCTGCACACTCGTTTGGATAGAGATGAAATGAATGAGGTTAAATACTATTTGGTAGAAATTTATTGATTGACTTTTTTTTTTCTTTTTCTTGTCAACATTTACTGATTGCTCATTTGCTGCTTTTGCCATATAACATAATTGTTACTCCGGCCGGTATATTATTATATAGTTAATAATAAAATAGGCAACTTTGAGTGCAATGGAAAGAGAGAGTAGTATTATATAAAATGGAATGTGAATACACAAACCACTCACACTCACATGGTTGAATAAAGGGAGGAGAGAGAGAGAGAAGAAGAAATGAAAACAAAAGGATCGATTTCAACTTGATTGCTTAGATTGGAATCTATATATCAATTCTATACGGTTGGTCCCTTGAGCTACATTACAGATTTATTGCTTTTGGTTTCGCCTAATTTTTCTTCATTCCCCTTTCCACTCCTAACCCTTCATTTACATCCTTCCATCGGCCTCTTCACTTGTTTCTACTCATTTATCTATTTGGTTTTGCTTAATTAACCTAGTGAATTATTTTATACAAACTAAGTGCTAATCTACATAAGACCTCAATAAGATACATGCTGCCGAACTAATACATTTTAAATGGAGGGGGTACTTTGTGAATGAAAGTAAATATAGACAACTAGGCCTAACTCATCATCCTTTGCTTTAATCCTATTTTGGGGGATATTATTTTTTGTTCATCATTTATTTTTCCCATTCCATAAGTTTGAAACATAAGACACAAATCATCATTCATCCCAAGGTTTAGTCTTCCCTCACATACTTGTAATTACATTATTTTTACTTTTATATCCATTCTTTTTACTTGCTAGGAGTAAAAAAAGAAAGAAAAAGAATCGAATAATTCATCATACAATAATATATGTTGTTTTGAATGGTGTGGTAAATTATTCAACTAATCATTCGAGACAAGTGGACAACCCTACCTCTTGACTACTTTATGCCTTTCTTCTTTGTACTGCTTAAAAGTTTCAGAATCAAAATGATGATCATATATCTTTGAAAAGAAACCAAATTATGAAGATGAAGAACTAGGAGTTGCTTTTGTTTCTCTGAAATTGATGTTTATCAGTAAATCCTAAAACCAACCCAAACAAAAATTTATTACTTAAAAGAAAAAAGACACTATGCTTTTCCTTTTCTTTTGGGTTTAAGGAAGCCTATGCAAAAAAAGAAAGTAACTAATGGGCTTTATCAGCTCGGAAGCCCAAAATAGGATACTACTACTACTCGTAGGCCCAATTTTAAATTAATGGGTTGATAAGCAGCGACGGTGGTGTTTGACGTTTATTTGGCGAATTTAGAGGAAGACAACAACAAACCCAAAAGCATTCACAAAACTTGCAGAAACCATTACGATTATTATACCGATCAAATCTCTCTCGCTTTTGTCTCCCAAGTCGATCTCTCAGAGCGAGCGAGCGCTAATCCCTAGCTGCGACTGCTACCACCACTCTCTCCTCGCTCTTGGATTCCCTCAGAAACCCTAGAAGAGCCCTGCCAATCCCCTACCACTTTGGATCTCATTTCGCCATGCTGATACTTCCGTCCAAGGTCGCCGGACACACCCGGTTCCTGTTACACAGCTTTCATGATTCCGATTTCGACTCCATAGCCCAAGAGCTTTCTCAGGTATCTTCTCTGATGCCTTTTACCTAAGTATAATCACGCCGCTTTCCCTGTTATTTCGACTACATTGGGTTTCTTCTTCATTTTTAACCTTAGTGTACAGAATTTTCAGTGGTTTTGATTTTATAGTTGTAAGGCTCTACTTCGTTACGTTTTCTGGTGGGAATTACGATATCTTTATATCTCATTTTCTACGCTACCTGTCGAAGAAATTATTATCTGATAAAATTTTGATTGGGGGGGGGGGGGGTTGCTTGTTCAGTTCTG